>OZ018331.1:20835958-21435958 GCA_963969495.1 Ceratothoa steindachneri | reverse complement strand
AGCTGCAGGTCGTGACTTGTCATAACTTGTCCTAACACTCCCAAAAATAGCCCTCCCCCTTCCTCTGTTTTGCCCTACCGATTCGCAAAACTTATTGACCGCCCCTCGTATCTCGATGTTCAAGGAATTACCGATCGCCAAAACCTATACAATTAAAGCACGTTGCATGAAGAGGATTTTCTACTCCTTTCAGGTCATTGTACAGGGTGTTACAAAAGCAATATCACAGGTAAAAGCGTGGCAGGTTGAGGAATATCTTATGCATAGCATGGGACCACACTGACCGATATAACTGACCAGGAAACTGAGGTCTCTCTTTTTACATCTATTGACTATGTATCACGATTTGCGAGACACCTGTTATATCAAGGATCTTGTTTGCTATGTAGATGTGTAACATCGCTCTTCAATCTAGCTTCACTTCGATCATTTTCACCCTCATTACCTTCATTATCATGGAATACTTTTCGTTCTCTTTTCCCATTTCGAATTTGTGGTTGGGCCATATCTTGGCGCCAAATCTCATTTGCTGGTTGGGGGAATGACAACTTATCTCCTTTGGGTTCCTTTGAAAGTGATTGGCGGCCATGAAAGTTTGCTAATTACGATAATCTCATTGGTTGTTATCTCAAATTAAGCCGCATTATCATTTGAGCGATTAGAGGCAGGATTGGGCGTAAGCAAAAACGAAATTCTTTTTAAGAAAAACAATCCGAGATTAAGACTTAAACGATCGTTGTCGTCATAGTAGTAGGAAGATATAGCACCAATTGCAGATGCTTAGAATAATTTATGTTTGCGGCGATTGTAGATGTTTGCAATTTATCATCAGTGCGCCATTTGCAGACGAGTGCCCGGGGGTCTATCTTGTTCGCGTTGCCATTTCTCCCCGGGTACGCTTGTAAGTGATTTATTTAGAGTGGAAGCACTGGTGGCGTACGAACTTCAATACGGAGATTGATGCCCAGTGGAAAATGAGACCGCCACGACCCGGTCCTCTCTACAGTTACAACTTCTCATCGGCCCTTGCAGACATTGGAGTCCCGAATGCGCTATCTCATCAGCCTCCTTGGCCGTTGGAGGATTTGAGTTGGATGATTGTTCTTCGTCTGGCTCCTCACACTTGACCAGGCGCTCAAATGATTGTATTAAATCAGGAATGCAGTAGTATTAATTAGTAATAGTAAGAGTAGTATTAGTAATAGTAGTAGTGGTATTAGTAGCAGTGGTATGGAAAATAGTAGCAGTCGTAGTATTGATAATAATAATTATACTAGTAGTATCAGTGATAGTGGTGGCAATAGTGGTAGCGGTAATAGTAGTAGTAGTTTGCATCCTGCTATGGTTATGGCGGATCGATCCGAACCAGATAATGAAATAGACATAATGATTAGTATAACAATCGCTGGTGAGCCCGAGAGTGCCGGCAAATATTATGCTTTGACATCAACTGCGTACGAGTAGGAAGCTTCCTCGCCCCTGACGAGAGGGATTTGTTCCACTTCAGAGGTATGTGGATATAGATACCCATCTGTGGGTTTCCTTGGAACAGAGAGTGTGTGTGTTTTACATGTTGTAAATGACTGCAGTAAGTGTAGATTAGTGCATTGATTTATCCTCAATTGAGGAAAAGGATGTGTGTGAGAGAGTTTTTATTTAGGCCTGAATGCGGAGAAGCGCTAGGGGACGAGAAAGTGTTTAAAGAGGAGACATTCCAAGTTAAGTGAGTCACCTCTAAGAGACATTCCAAACGCTATTTATTTTTTCATTATTATTGTTTCCTCATGATGAGTTGTATTAAGCCACATCGTTTGTGCTTATTCGCTGAATGAGATCTCAATTCAACAATCCGACGGGGTGAAATGGTTTTAAACCCTCGAGTGGTAAAATAGTTTCATTCTCGCGCCTTTAAATCACTCTAATATATACATGAAAACCCTAATTACTTTGCGCGGGGGGGGGGCAGATATATACATAAACCCTTAATTAAATAAACCTCTAATTACATAAAACATAGTTACATAAAACCCCTAATTACTGGGGGGGGGGGGAATATAAAACCTATACGAGCAATTTTCTACACGAAACACATATACAGAGAGCACATTTACTCATGAACAGCACATTTTAGACCTTTGCAACAAAGTTAAGTAAAATGATTAAAATAACAGTTAAATTAAAATAATTATATGATTAAATTAATAAAGTTAAAGTACCGCATAATGAATTTTACATAATAATGGATGTATATATATATTTAAGTTTCCCAGGTTTTTATTATAGGAATGCCCAGAGGCATTGCTATACGGTCATATACATACAGGAGTGTAAACAAAGGTTTGCCCGGTAAAAAAACCGCAGATATTCTTGTAATTATGAGGTCGCCATGGCAACTGAAATTGGTTTAAAGCTCTACGCAGCATAGTTGATTACTTTGAGCATCCTGCTCCTGCTAAAGATTAATTACCTTTGGCTTTTTGGAATAAATTTTATTTATTGGGAAGGGGAGGGGAGGGGTTGTATCTAATCCTGTTTTGTTAGAATTAAAGCGAGAAGAATGTAATGAAAAAAATATATCTCAAAATGTATTCTGATGTTTAAGCCAAAGAATTATCTTGATAGCGAAGTGATGTTTATTCTACCTAAATGATTTTCTATAGTAAAGTGATTTCCTTTGTTGCCAAATATTATCATTTAGTTAAATGATCTCTTTAAAGGAACAAGTAATAAAGTTGACTAAGCGACCACTATTAGAGATATGAACTTAATTTAAGTATATATAGATAAGTACACCCAAGTTTAAAACTATAAAACCTATATAATTAAGGATTAATCGTACTAATCGCATCTTATCTAGTATATTTTGGAAAATTGTATGACATAAAAATATTAACTTTTCAGTAATTTATGATATAATCTATTGTTAATTTTGTCTTGCATATCACTTCCAAATTATAAAGAAACAAAATTTTATTCCAGGTTTTTCGAGTCTTTTTCGCGCAGTGAGAGTTGAATGATTGACTAATCACGAGATTTTCAAAAGAAATGGGCGTATCTGCGCTCCAGTGGACAACTTTTGGAAGGTTCCTGATAGTCAAAATAAAGTTAATTCTGGTGGACCACTGGGTGCCACATCAAAATCGAGGAAACAGCAATTGCCCGAAGTATTTCGTCCAGTGGTTCTTAATTTCCAAAAATCAAGGCATGAGCATGGATAAAACCTTCTGTATCCTCTGTGAAAAGAGTGAACTTTGATGCGACTGGGACGCCTGTTATAGTCATCTTCTCACACAGCCACTAGATTGGACATAGCAAGCCCGCATCAAAATCAAAAGAACAAATTTCGAGGCCCAGACTCTACATTTTCTTTAGCCTATGGACGTCTTTCCTAAAGGACGCCAATACGTGGATTTATATTCTGAAGATAGATAAAACGGAACTGGGATGGTCCGGCTGGTTATTATCATCATTGGGCAGATGAAGGCATGAAAAATCCTACTTATTCTCCCTGTCAGAGAGGCGTTATGGTGTGGAGAACAACCAGTGCAAATGGGAATGTAGCACTTGTTTACATTGATAGACGTTTCAATGCCGCATGATACATGGAAATATTAGATGGACCATGTATTAAGAAAGAAGACTCTGTGGAGAAGAGTTATTTTTTTCGCATGACAATGCCTCAATTCTTGAGGCAAATGCCACATGCTCTAAGCTGTTAAAGTTAAAGTTTTACACTAACCAGTAAAAATCCCGAATCGAATATCATTCAGAAAGGTTGAGCATGTCTTACAAGTGTTGGGAAAATGAGAGAAAGAAATATTCAACTGTTGAAGATCTGAAAAAGGCAAATTGAAGTCATAATGAGAGTTACAGAAATTCAGAAACAAAGACCAGCAAAGACCCTAGGGACCGCTCAAGACCAATCTGTTTACACACGCTGTTTTTTAACTCTTTCAATGATACGGTACACACTTATCTGAAGATGCTGTTTGGGCGTCTGAAGTCTCATATTTTTTAAGGAATTCTTATTCAAAAAGGAGATATTCAAAACACTGACGCTCATGTTTTAACAATGATATCTTAACTTTAATTATTTATTGTGAAATTAGACAAGTTTTTGATCCATTTAAATAAATGTGATTCTTGCAGAGCCTTTTTATAATTTCCTTCTTTTCTTAGACAAACTTTCTTCAAATTTCTTAAAATATTTTCCCATCAAAAGGTAAAATACTTTGGCTTTATAGTTTGAACTCGAGTTTAAGCTGTTCCAAACGTGAGCAAATAAGATAAGTGGTCCCAAATTTCACTAAGAAGAAATAACAGTGGACCACTAATTTTGTTTCTTTCACATTCGTCAAAGAATTTCATGTTATCTTGGTTAAGTTGATTTTAACTAGAATTTTTCGAAGTGATTGAACTAATTCGAATTTTACAAGGATTTTGAGCTTGAACTGAAACTTTAACGTCCGGCGTTTCTTTGTTCATATTTTTAGTCCTCTATCGTTAGCATTTAATTCATAAGAGTCTTTCGGATTGTTGTTAGCAGCAATTTTAGCAAATGTTTAACATGAAATAACATATAACTTTGGTAACAGATCCATGCTGTAGAGGAGCTAGCGCATGATCAATAATGTCACCTGGCAAAAAGGCCATTTAGTGGGTAAGCATGTATGAAGATGTGCCTTGGTTAGTCAAAGAGTATGCTATATTTTTCTAAAAGCTATATAATTCTCTTTATTAAATCAATTTTATTTCATCCTTTTGGCCTTAAAAAAAAGTGTTATACAAGCGATCGTAATCAGCCGCATAATTTGTGAACAGGCTCTATAATGAAAGGTTCGTAGTCTATCGGATATTGTACAGGAAAGGTATACAATATACAAATGGTCACATCATAGCTCAGTTCGTTCTTTGGCTTCTGGATAAACTGGGTTTTCAGAGTAAAAAATACCCTGAGGGGGAGCCATATAATATATGGAATATATTCTCAATACCGTCATGAGAGGTTAAAGTTAAATGTATTGAATCCCAAACATCCATTACTGCTCTGTATGGCGCCGACTCATAGAGTGAACCTACCAGCCTAACTGGACCACTATTGGCTTGTGTATGTATGCTCCTATGTGTGGATTACAAATACCTTGATTTAAGAAAATAAGCTAACTTTCTCATGTACATAATTGACGTTTACATGTTCTCATTACATGTGGATCTCCTTTTGACTTTTGAGTTTGAAGCTACATTTTATGTGTGAAGAAATTCAAGGGACAAAGTGGGTGAAGTAATGGCAGATCTGTGTATGTGTAAGCCCCAAGTAAACGCAACCTGATTAAGAAATACGTGCCTCATGTCACTGAGTCTACTGTCCTTTAACTGCCATTTGCCTATTCATTCTATACCAGCTGCCAGTCAGTTTTTCCATTAATTGTTTAGATTTTAATGCCTGAGTAATTTTCTGAGTAGGGTGACTAAATAAGTTGAAGCCCTTCCCACCGTTAGGAACATCTTTCCTTTTCCTCTAGTCACGCATTTTAGTTGGATATTTTTATTTTATTAACAAAACTTTAGATAAAAATCCTACAAGTTATGAAGGTTGCGACCTTCTTAGCCTTTTTTTACGCAAACATATACGAAGTTTTCAACTCATCACCTTAATTATATGATAATCATCCATATACTTAGAGCCTTAAATTTGATTTAAATTAGTGGAAAATGAAGGTGTTGGAATCATAAATTTGGCCAAACTTTCTAACGATCGGGTAGAGAGGTAACTGAGCATTTCAGGAAGCCAGTGTTTTTATCCTTCCTAGGATGGTCGAAAGAGGAATGCATCAACTTACTACAACTGGTGTTTCACAGGGTTCGTGTGGATTAACCACGCTGACTCTACCCACCATGCCCGATTAATATAAAGAAATCACAGCATTACAATAAGGTTTTCAAAACCTGGAGTAATATGAAAGGTTTATTTAACAAGCATCCAAACAGTAAAAGCAAAAGACTTCTAATCTACTGACTTCCTCTGAGCTTCTAGCTTTATATGTAGAATCGGTATACATCATAAATTCCAGATGCCTGAAAAGCATCATTCCGAAAAGTAATTTCGCTCCTAAACCCATCCTTTCCGGTCTTTAGCCAGAGTATAATTTAAATACACTTTCATTATGCTACCTTTATTTATCATTACAGTAATAGAATTTTATTTTTATATTTTTTATTTATTTATTCAATTATCTATGGCATTAATTAATAAATTAGGTTTCAATTGTGGGATTATAGTTTTGAGTGAATTACATTCAGTGAGAGAGTATTACGGCATTAATTATAAAATTATATAATATACAATTCTATAATACGTGAAAATGGTCGGAAAAAGTCACATTATCACTCAAATACTCGTCCGTTTATCTTCATGAACGTCCAGCCCCTTTTAAACATTCCCGGGGATGAGACAGATTTCAAATTGCATCAGAGTTGACTCTCGATTTCCATAGAAAACGACTATAAATGAAAACGGTTTTTCCTTTGCACTTCTGAGGCGATGTAATTTTGCTCAATTTTAAGTCCATTTACCAATGTTTTTAGGAAAATTTTTCGAAAAATTGAATTCTGTTGGTGCTTTTAAACAAAATGGATCGACAAAGGAACTAAGTTGCATTAGTCCCAATCTTTCCATCTCTTTAACTTTGATGGATACAAAGAAATTTTCAGATGGTTTGTGATGGTTTAAGAATTATCGGGAAATTATCGGGAATTTGGTGGGGTAAGGTTCTTGAAACGTTGATTTTACAGATAACTTCAGGAATTCTAATTTGCTGAAAATTCAAGGTGATATAGAAATATATATTTATACCTATTAGTTAAAGGTGAAATATAAAACAAGAAAACTAGAAGTTCGCATTTAATTAATAATGTTTCTGGTATTATACCAACAATATAGTTTAAAATTTACAAAAATATTATTGAAATTAACAAAAATTAATAGAAGTTATTGTAAAAATGGGAAACTGGGCTATAAGACAGACAAAAAAATAAGAGAAATTGATGATAGCAGGTTATGGTGGGGGTATACATTCAGTTTATAGTAACATTAATTAATTATAAACCGCAAAACGATACAACTAACGTTTGGAGACAGGAGAAAACCGGAAAATGACATAGTAGCAATTACATATTGCGTTATGGTATCCGTTTTTTGTTGGATTTTTAAATTCTGTGACTAGGAAGGGAATATGAAAGATCTGTATTAGGAAGGGTTTTATTGTTTTACTAAAAGGGATCCAATAATTCAGAGGGGTTAAAATCCTGGAAATGGCATAAAACTCTAACGATTTGGTGACAAGAGTCTTTTTTACATAAGAATAAATAATCTTAATTGAGGAAATTTCTTTATTGGCAAGAACAGAGCCATTACGCTGACTTATGCCCAAGTGGGAACAGAATCTCGCATTTAAGGAATGGTGGGTACTTCTATTATATGTTACTTGATGGCAAATGGGGCAAGTTAATTTCTAGAAGAAAAAGGGTCTTGCCTAACAGTGAAAAGGTTGTCTTAAGTGAAAATTAATAATGAATACCATTTTAAAATTAGTATCTTTGTAGGAGGTTATAGAGATTGTGACTTAAGTCACAGTTAAAAGGGCCAATGTCTGGCAGGAGACAATTACGAAGATCCTTAGGAACAGCGATGATGGGCAGGGGTGGACTTCCTAATAAATCGAGGAAAACTGGCCAATAAATTTTGGAACAGAAGATATCTGAAAGCCGCCGTTAGAAAGGAGACGATCTTCGAAGTATTTAAATTCTTCGTGTAGAAAGAAATAGTTGGAAGGATGGGTGGACCTAGAATCAACCCTTTTTCGACATCAGAAATCCAACGCCGTATCCCAAAGACAAGCGAAAGTTCCTCAAGTTGACTTTTTCTGGTTGTTTAAAGTCGTATTTTATTTAATTTGTTCGATTAAATAACATTGGCTGAAAACTAAATAAACGAGTTTTATGTTAATTTACATCGCATATTTTACGATTCCAAGAATTTGATGCATCATGTGCAATGAAGAACAAACTTAGCCTGCATGCTAATTAGGCTCGTGTTCGCGCGTGAAAAACTTAGTTTTATCAATAATAAGAATGACGATTTTGAGCACTAAGATAGCTCTCATCTGGAGCACGGAATGTCCTTGATAATGACACACGAAAGGCTGCGGTTTAAGAAAACCGAGGACATAACATCAGACCCCTATTCCAGTAGCTAATCCTCATTGGTTCGCTATTCAAGAGGATAATTGGAAAGGTGGATAAAGAAGGGAGTTGGAAGCATCATCAGTTGTCTGCAGAAGATAAACTTTTGTTTTAAACAATTTGAATAAAGTACTTGCAAATAATGAACGAAATAAAGCCCTCATTTCCGTCAGGGTGTTTGAACAGTTTACTAGTGGGAAAACAGTCAGAACCAATGAAAATATCGAGACACCAATTCAATGCTTTACTCTTGTAAAGATTTAGACTTCTATTAACTTTAGAATTAAAACACTTGTTGCTCGATTGGCAATTCTAATTGCCAAAGTTGCCAAGTGTCTTCTTAATTAATATTTCTTTTTCTTTTTATTAGAGCAATCCAAGAATTATATGGAGTAAATATATTTATCAACCATTTTATTTCGACAGAAGTAATCTTTGGTTTTGTTAGTTCTTTTATTGTATTGGAAGAGGTAAATAATATAAGGTCTCAGGACATTATCTTAGTGGCAGGTTTAGGCAGAGAAAGTAGCAACCAGAATAACAAATTATCATCTATTTTACCTCATTATAGAGTGATCGAGTTCAATTTTCGAGAATAATGATCAAAGTAATGAATCTTTCTTTGTAAAAGTTAATACTTGATTAATATCATTATGAATGTTTACTTTTTTTAAGAAGATATGGCTATTATGAATATGATTTCTTTAATATTAAATATATGCATTAGTACACCATCGAATGCAATGGAAATCAATGTGGCTGAAATTTCTATTTGCTGGCCTTTGCTGGGTGCATCTGGTGTTTGAAGCTGCATTAATTACGAGAAGGGAGTTTTGTGGTGAAATGACATGGGAGTTGATCCAATCTTTTTTATTTTATTATCGAAGTTTTTAATGTTATCTTTTTATCTCTAAACCGGAAACAAATCTTTTACCAATCCAGAAGAATCACAAATTCGTAAATCCTCAGTAGTTGGAAGGATTGAATAGCATCTTAAAAAATGGCGCTGTGGCTTATAATTGATGGGTGATAATAAAGGAATCTACAGAAGTTTAATCCATGTTAACCATGTTTTTTATTCAGTTAGCCATGTAGTTAATCCTGATTTTATTCATTTATTTAATCATGTATATATGCAACTACTCAGGCAGTTAATTTTATTAACCATTTAGTTATTCCTGGTAGTTAATCGTCATATTAACCAAGTTTAAGTCATTTAGTTAATCTAGTTTTATTTATATAGTTAATCAATTCGTTATCCTTGTAGTTAACCATGTTATACATTTGCATACTTACTCATATACTAAATCACATTATCCAATTAGTTTGCGAATTTGTTTAGCATTTATCCTAGCAGTAAACTATGTCTTGATTATGTTTGTTAATGAAAGAAATAATGTTGCTCGACATGCTGTTAACAATGTTTTTCATCATGAGATTCGTGCAGTTAGTGATGTAAATAATCATCTTTCCATACATTTACTTAGACAAGTAGTAAATTATTTTATACATGCAGTTAGCAATGCAGTTAATCACGTTGTTATTAAAATGTAGCTACCAATGTAGTAAATTGTGTAATCTGAGAAAGTAGCGATGTGGTAACTCTAATACTTTTCCATTTAGTTAATTATGTATATTCATATTTATAGAGTTATCTAATAAATTTATTATTCTTACTATCCACTTAGTAAGCAATGTGGCTATATTGTTATCAATGTAGTTAGAAAATTATAAATTCAATGTCCATTTACGACTAGAAAAGTGATGGGTAAAGATTGAAAATTGTCCTTTCTCGCAAGCTCCTTCTGTCTATTTAATAGATTTTATGGGCGCGTTTTTAATGAAACTATGGAATTTGTATAAAGCGAATTTCAATTTGAGCTGTAATTTCAACGGGATTTAATTTCATTAGGGCCTCTCCACTTAGCTCGTGGCCGAGGGGTAGCATTGAACGAATTGAGGACGTAGAAATTGCCAATTTTCCACTTCGGAGGGGCAGAGACACGCTGAGAGCATGTTCCTTTGGATTGGCATTGAAGCTTGGCGATCCATCTAATGGATTCCTTAACGTTCAGTTTCCGCATAACATAGAGTTCTAACGTGGACCTTGAAGGATTGAACTAAGATTATTATGTAGAAAAAGCTAAAACTCAAAGTTGCCTAAATAAATAGTTATTTTTAATAAGAAGGATTATTTAGTTACGTATTTTTATTGGTAGATTAATTATAGTGAAATATGATATTGGCCTGATTATTCATTATTTCATTCCTTCATTGAGTTTACTCTCACAAATTGGGTTAATAACTAACTTATGTAAATACCTCAATTTTTCAAATGCAAACGCTCTCTTTGCCAGTAAGTTATTTAGTGACTATTTATAAGAAGAGAATTGGGTTTCTGCATCGGAATAATTGGGAAAATAATTGGGCGAATCAAACCATAATTTAGTCTCGCACTGGCTCAGATTTTTCACAACAGTCCATCTGAAATCTAGAATTGGTGGCAAAAACAATTAAGGAGAAGTGCATATTCATTATTGGTACCCTGTTTCCATTGCCGCACACAATCTATGCACCCAATCACCCCACCCATACAACAGTCAATGATAAAGCTCTGTAAGTTCCATTCAAAGAATTGAGGACACGATAGAGTATCTCGCCCACAGAGAAACTCTCAGAAACACTCTCGATGAAGAGTTTCCGATAGTTTCTACGCGTCTCTCGTTCGCCGAGTTATTTATTTTCGCTGAAGGTAATTTTAGAAATGCTATTCATTATAAAATGACGTAATAGCGGATGTATTCATTTACCCGTACCAGATCGTTCATTAACTATAACCCCTATTGTACCATGGCACGTTTCTCAACAAAAAGGTACTTGAGCGTAGTTTGTAGAGCATGTTTTTCTACACACATGTTCGTAGTGTGTATTTCATTATTTTTTTTAATTATTCCTCTTCGTACACGTCATTCGCTTTCGTTCCTCACCAAATTTGCTGATCCTCCTCGAATAATCCACAAGACCTTTGCCTTCTCCTATCCTTGTTCCTTGTATCCATACATTGATCGAAAAAATGCCTCGTTGATCACTTTCTCTTTTTTCACTTTTCACTACTTTCGTCACTTAGGTCATTTGTACACATTTCACTTCAACCAATTTTACCACTCTCGTGAGGAATCCTGGATCAGGAAGGATTCATAGATAGACACTAATAGAAGAAAGAGAAAAAAGAGAATAGAGAAGAGGATTAGAGAGTAGGAAAACTAATGTAAGAGGAAGAATAGTATTAATATGGCAAGGAATAGAAGTAGTATGGAAGAAGAAGATCTACTTACTGTAAAAGTAGGAAGTAGAAGAAAAAGAAGATATAGAAGAAAGGAAAGGTAGAATAAATGTAAAAGTAAACAAGAAGACGAAGAGGAAGAGGGAGGAAAACCAAGTAGAACAGGAAACGGAATAAGGATAGAGAAAACGAGGCCCACATTATCTCTTCGAACTCAGTCCCTAAAAGAAGAAGAAAGGAGGAGACAAGTTCGGAGAGGACGAAGGATGGAAGGATAAAAGAAAATAAATCGACTATCTGTAATACGCACTTTTGCCTTCTAATAATAAGTTGCTAAGTAAAATTAATCAATCTATTAATAGACATCTATTGATTAATATTTATAAATTTTATTCCCAAACATATTGATTTAAGAGCCTCAACACGTTGCAAGAGGTGTTCATTCCATTCCTGAGTAATTTTAGATAAGAAGAAATTTGAACCATCGGAGTGGTAAATCTAACTCACTTTCAAACAGCTATTTCTAGTATCGTTTGGTTCCCTAACTCGGCTAGTCACTCGTATTTAATATTAACAAAACTGTTTAATGTTGTAAAGAATTATGATATTGCAAAATATTAATGAAAGGTGTTATTCCCGTCCTCGAAGGGCGATCAATCTTTTACTTCTCAATAATAATAATAATCTTTGAAGTCTTTCTTTATATGATTTTGGCCTCGCTCCGATGATGAAGTAATGAGATGTTGCCAAGTTTGGGCCACCGGCAGTTAAGCGTTGCCGTCGTCTCTCCTTGCTACCTCTAAATATAAGGGGTCGTCCATCACTTACCTTTGCAAATCGTATAAGCCAAGGAGGTCTTATTTACTGTAATGGTTAATGATGAGTCAAAAGAAAAAATGCGAAATGTAAATAAATAAACATGAATAGTGAATAAGATAAGAATTGAAAGTGGTATGATAGTCAATTTAATTAACCTTAATGGTATTGGGGGCTTTAGAGACCCGAGAGAAGCCTACATCTGACGTCAAATCAACATCCGTCGAAATGCTACCACAAATCATTTCAGATCAGGATTTTAAGAAAGAAAAAACTCCTCCAGGAAAATGGATAGGTACATAAATATATTTAAGAGGAAGCAGAGCACCTGTGAGAATTCCCCTCTTTATGAGTTTCATTGCGAGACTAATAAGATAGCTTGACATTAAGTGGCTTCATATTCTTTCCAATATTTTTCACTTTACAATTCTCTCCGAGCATTCAATAACGTCATTATTATTATTTTTTTAAACTTTTTGTTTTCTGCAGAAAGACTCGCTCGAACTTGCGATTGCTATAGCAACGCTCCTCTTTAAATCTGCATTGGGAAAATTGTAGCCAGTAAGCAAATTTAGCAAAGTGTATGAGGAGAGTCCCCTACACATTCCCCAAGAAGTCTGAAAGGGGGAACCATTGCTCTGATAACCGTATACTATGGCTGCGTACATTGAAGTTTAAGTGATTTCTAAAATCTATTATTTTCAATGGGGGGTGTCGGGGAAGGGACGAATAGACTTTTGCAATTTCATCTCTTGCGCTTCGTTTGTCAATGTAGAGCGAAATGTCAAATGCGTGTCTATCGCAGTGCTTAAGATCTAAGGTTTTATCTCAGTGGGTGTGGTTGTTTGAAAAAGATGTAATACCTCTTTATTATAGTCATGTGTGTCTGTGTGAAAAGTGTGGCTGTCGAGGTTTGAGAGTAAGCTCATATTATGTTTAGTTTAAGCCACCGTTCAAGTCCTCCTATATTTTGTTATAAGATTCTGGAGTCTTGTCGGTGAGTGGTGGTTCAGATTGTTATGGTATTTTCATCGACAGCTCGGTTGAGTTTGACAATTGGGCTCTTAAAAAGACGTATTTCATGGATGAGCAATCGAAGTGTGGGAGAGAGTATTGTGCCTTGTGGTACACCGTTGTATAGTTGATGTGTTGTTTTGGGTGATCTGTATGTTAGAAAGGAGGTTGGCAAGTCGAATTTAGAGTGTATTTGCCACTACGGCAGTTACATGGTAAAATAATTTGCTGAGTTTTGCCACCGATCTACACTCATTTAAGATGCCTTTTATTCATATGTGGGGAACTAGCGGGATCCGAACCCTGGGTATATACAGCGAATGCCAACCGCGGTGGAGGCGACCCCAATCGTGACACTATCCGGTGACTTCCACCGCCGATGTAGTTTAACTGCACTATAATCGGAACTGGTGTTTCTACTCGGCTACGTCATAGCCTGATGTAAAAATACCCATTGGTTTTCTCGTATTCGCAGTGCAGCTGACGCATAATGGAGGACAGAAAACGCCATAAAACACCAGCAATCTTCGTCCTACTCCAGTGCGGCACGTATGTATGTGTTGGCATAATAGGTGTCCCCAATATCATTCCCTACCCTCCTTTAACATGACCCACTATGTGATGCACCCGCATTCTCACATGCTTCTCATTTCTAACCTAGGGCATAGAACCAAGCCCATACTCCAAATTCATACCTGCCACTCTTGCAACATACTGTCAACTCTGACTCAATCATCAATCGGAAGAAACGCGATCAAAAACGGACTCGATGCCCTCTGCACAAATCTACACTCTATGCTTCAACATTCTAATCAGTGGCACTCTGCCTCTTGCCATTATGCACCAAGCACCCAAATAACAATTGCCATAAAAGGTTGCACCCTTCTTATGACATACGGTTCTAAACGATCGACATGTCAACACATCTACAAATTTCCCTAAAGTGTAGAGAAAACAAAAATCTAGACCCGCTAAAAATCCCCAACCAAAAGTCCATACCCAAATACAACGAAAAGAATCCATAATAAATTCACAAGCAGTGGCTTAGACCAAATAAATGCAAAACAACATTAAGGAAAACTTTATAATAGCCCTGGCCTAAATATTTAACCATTCATGCTAAATAATGTCATACCCCCTCTCAATAAAGACGCACTACATCCTTTTTACTTTTTAATTAGCCCTCACCCGGTCAACCCAATCGGCTCGTCTCGAAGCTAAACTCGCTTTTTTACACAGTAGCGTCTCTGAGGCTCGATTCAACGCCACCTTGTCCCTGGTCAGAATTAGATTGCCGGAATTCCCCCACCCCGCGACTACATTTACCGCTTTGGTAATTAAGTGCTAATTAGTTGCCAAATCATGCTTCGAACACCAAGAACGTATTCATCCGTTGGCTTCCTGAAGTGTCCAGAAAATGGGGCGAGTGTTTGAAGTTTCAGAAGCCTCCCTAAAATTACTACTTCAGAAGACAGAACTCTTTTCCCCTTTTATTGCAGCAACTCATCCTACCTTTTTGCCCTACCTTACCTTTCAGCTTTTTATTTTCTTTCCCCCAAATTCCCCTACAGAAGTCAAATAGAAAGATTTTGTATACTACACATATCATTTTTTTAAACCCTGATTGCGAAAAAGGAAATAAGGAAGTGTTCCTACCACAAATCTGACGCCCTTTGACACCACCAATTTAGAAACTTGCCTATATTATCAATCAATCGAGCCGATATCTTTAACTGCTTAATCACGAAAGTAATTCAGGTAAAACTCAACTAACACCTTATCACCAAAACTTATCGATTGGCTTCAATCAATGCCTTTTCTTTCCATTTATGGCAATCATAGAAAAAATGAAATGAATTTCATCCCCCCCCCCCTCTTTTTACAAATCATTCATGTACTGTCTTATCTCCAAGGACACGAAAAATCATCCATCTCCTTCACACCATTTCAAACTGCCTTGATGATAATAATGAGAATATTTGTTCTATATGCTCGAATTAATCTCTTTAATCCTGCATCATCAGTAATTTAATTACATTTGAATAAATTCAATATTATCTTCATTATGATGATGAACTCGTAATCAGTCTTCAAATAAATGAGGATTTCATCCCTTACCACATCTCAGCATATTCTCACCTGTTGAATTGTTCTTCTCCCCTATGGAATCTTAAATGTTAACTTGTTAAAATTATGGAGTTAATATATATTTCTTTACTCCCAGGAATAACTTAGCTTAGTACTTTCCATTTATTTAACACTTGTACTTATTGCTTTGATATTTACATCAATATCGCATATTACTTGTACCATGGTACTTCAAACTCCGAAAGTAAAGTTTTATCTCAGGTTAGACACCTCACTAAAGAATAGAAACATACCATTTTAAACTATCCTTAAACCATATGGAGACCAATTCTTCGTAAAAGTATTAATTAAATACCACATCAGAGCACTTATTCTTTTCAAAAAATTCCTCCACCTTGGCTTAACACAAAACTCGGTTTTTGATGCCGTTGGTGCTTAAATATCCATCCATTTTAGTGTCTGATATTTTTCTCATTCTAGTCTGGATCTTTATCGAAGTGAGGTTTGTGAAGTGATTAGTGATAGAGATGGAAAGATCTGAAAGCATTTAGTGATTGACCTGTCAGGGCTGTAGGTTTGATTATTCCTTGTATAAATTCCCTTGCCCTCTTTTGGCAAATATACGGGATTGTATACATATTTTCCCGGTTAATAATAGTAGATATTCTTGTAATTATGAGGTCTCTATTGCAACGAAAATTCGTTTCTCTCATTTAATGCTATGAACAGGCAAGGCATGCATATATGGACTTTCTCCCACAGAAATTTAATTATAGTTGATTTTCTATAATAAATGTTATATATAGGTCAAAAGTTTGTATACAACGCTATTTAAAAATGAGTTATTAGTGTTGATAAAGAGGCGTCATGGGTAATTCGGGCTTTGTTTGGTGTGTGGATTGCGATGCTCTGGGCAAGTTTCCATGCTTTCTAAGCCGCCTCCCTTTTGCAAGGGCCACCTCATAAGGGTATTTGCTCCATTGATTTTTCATCTCGGTACAATGGCCCGTTTTCATTACTCATTCGCAGGGTTTAATGGTTATATCTCATGGTAGCTATAGTTTAACATAACGCCTAGAGCACAGTTAAGTACATAGTAGCCACCAAGGTTGATCATCAGGCCCTCCCGGTGAACAAGCAGACCCACCGTATCGACTTCGTTCTCGTCTGGAGTACTCCCACGCTCAATTCTGCAGGTGAAACTTTGCAGCGCCCCACGTACTCCTCGTATCCAAAGCCTCTATCCAATTATGCTTTACGTGATTCTCCCAGTCACTTTCACTCTCTCTCCCTTTGCCTAGAAGCAATCACAGTACATCCTCTTCCGGAATCTCGTCCCCGTCTAGTCATTTGTATCCCACGCTCGTTTGGTACCCCGTGTTTCATCTTATTTATTGTTATTCATTTATTTTTGCTAATATTTTATTTAAATATAGTAAAGTTATTTTTCTACAGTCAGTTGCTCTAAACCCCGAAGCTCTGAGAATTGACTATTTAGGCCAAACGCACTCGATTTTGATTATTTCACCCTCGTACTGGGATCTATATCCCAATTTCCGGCGTGCTCTCTTCACACGTCATCACAGAGTCAATCCTAGGCTAGCATCGACGTTTGACACTAGGGCATTATATTCTGGCGCCAGGTGTTAAGGTCAGCCTACGACATACTTAATACATCGCTCTTGTTCAATTAGAACACTATGTTACCTTAACATCTCAGCCCATTCCATCCTCAACCCTTCACAACTTTGGGGAAAATATTCGTCCTTAATTTATATTGTATAGGCACATACAAATGTAATTACCCAGAGATTCGTTTCGTGAGGTCAAAGAATGACCAGAGAGACACTCTGGATTTACCTAACAATCAAGACGCTTGTTTCCGGTCGCTTTTCCCTCTCATCTCTGCTCCTTGAGTCTTCATCATGGAATTTTAAGTTTGGGATTGTTACGTGACATACTGGAGGCCTGAAAAGACCACTGCAACCTGAATCTCCTGAAAATAGACCTCAAATACAAGATCTGATCCATCCTCTTGGCGAGTCCTTCTTATTTGACGCGTTGACATTATGCTGGATCCATTCAATCTACATCCTACGCCCTATTCTTTTTCTACATCTTACGCAATCATCAACCAGTTCCCATTCTCATTTTCATCTACAGTTCGTTCCTTTTGAATCCAGAGCCTTTCTTTCTCTGATTCGCTTCAATCATTCACTGCCACACTCTCTTTCCCGTATGCACACACCTGATCGCTCTCCATTCGACACAAAGTCTTCATTTCTGGTCCTGTTTTTCCCCCTATTTCCATTTCCATAATGATTTCAGTTCATGTTTTACTCCCATAAAGCATCTGCACTTTCACTCTTTTAAACAAATGTGTTACTGCCTATGACCCATGGTTTCATCCGCATTAAACAGATAAACAAACAAATTTAAAGCCTCTCCCCTTCTTTCCATCATCACATATACCCTTTTATTCCATCCACCACATCGATTTATACATGGATGCATATTAATCGCCATTAGTGAACGAAGCCCGCTACAGCGTCCCCCCCCCCTCTATTACTGTCCTTGCGTATTGCGATTAAGCATTAATTAATTCGAGTGTGAGGCTTAAAATTGCAGCAACTCATATCCGGTATTAGTATCCTTTTACGACACTCACCGGAAAGAGTTGATAATTTTATAACTCTGACTAAAAGCAAATATCTTCAAATTGGCAACAAAAATCCATTCGGCAACTTTTTGATTAATTTTTCGACGATGGTTCGAAATTCGGAAACCAATTTTGCTTCTTCCGAGCTCTGGATTGATATTCTGCGATACATCATCTGCCGTCAATTAAAAAATAAACCCTATCACTTTTGTGCCAACAGGTTCGTCCGATTTATTTCACCTTCATTTAAGAAATAGCTCGTGTACATATGACTGTGTACTCAGATAAGATGAATTATTAGCTTCTTAACGATAAAATGGTTTTTGACGTTTTAATTTTAATTATTTGATTTCATTCGGAAAGGGAGAAAGAATTTAATTGCCAAATGAAGTTTTATTAGGATGCTTTTGTGGCACCAATTGTCATTAGAGATATAATGTAAGTGTGGCTTTGTGACTAACAGTAGTTTTTATTGCGTACTAAACCAGATCGGATTTGTATGGTAGCAACGCAAGATATCTTCTTGGTTTCTTGTTTCCCTTAAATGTATTTCCTTCAATTTACGTTGCGAAACTTTTAAAAAATTTGAGAAGCAAATAGTGCTAATCAGATGAAGAAAAAAAAGATGAAAAGTGGTCGCTTATCTTCGGGGGAGGAGAGCTGGTATCCTCTCGATTACGCCATAGGCAACAAGTTGTAGTTTTCAGAAGTCATAGATTAGTTGTACTCATGGTTCTTATGACCTTTGCAGTGTATGACACCTTAAGCAAAACAAGTATACAAAATAGATTCTTGCGATAAAGACCCTCATGATTAAGGAGGTGCAGGATGTGAAAAAAATATGCTGACCCTAAGAGGGTAGGCAGACATATTTCTGTTATTTGTTTAAAGAACAATAACTTCTTTGGTTAGGTTAACGTTAACCTAGCTTACGTTTCACTCATTTGGTTAAGGAAAGATAAATTTGGGGGTTAGGCTAACGTTAACCTTCATGAGAAGAAAGTTTTCTCTTACCTTCGAGATTCGAAGGAGAACAAATAAGGTCCGATTAATCTTCACTCATTTAAGACAGACGCAATAGAAACCAAATAATCCGACCTTATACCGACGATCAGTAGTTTGGTTTCATGAAAGGTTACACGGCCCGGTCAGATGAACACCCCACTCGTCACATATATTTGAGAAAAGTTAAGCCACATCAGGTTCGATTAATCCCTGGAAGGAATCTCGATTTGGGGCGCCTTCGAGGAGGCTAATAGTCCCTGTAATACCCGTAGTTTTATTATTGCATTTAACTGTTGGTCTTTATATTATTAATTGTGGTAATATTTCAAGTAATTATTAACTGAATTGACAATACTAAGAAGTATTTATGAATTGAATTTCATTCCTGCAATCATTAAAGTAAAATACACCTTCACGTGGAAGGCCATTTTGTAAAAGTTAGAAACAAAGAAACAAATTGGATCTTTTCATTATTTACATAGATATATTTAATAGTTTTTGTTTCCTTGAATTCGCATGACGTCATATGAATCAATCGAAACAATTTACCCATTTTTTCTTCATCATCCATGACAAAGTCTACTCCACTTTTGATCTCTCTTCCATCTGTCTTTCCTTTTTGCCACAGAATTGTCCACTCTCATTCTATAAAGCCGCAGCTAAGAAATGGAAAATACTCCACTTCCCTTTCTTTTGGAGTTTAGTGATAGCCAAAGAACCGACCTTGAATTTGGCTAAGAGTGAGCGTGAAAAGGGCTTGTAATAGAGCGGTATTAATGTACCAGGGGGAAGGCATCAGCTTATTAACGTGATTATGCATACAACATAATGAATAATCTGCCAATTACAAGAACACTAAGAAAAAGGACCTAGAAGAAATTTTGAAATCTAAAGAGAGGTTTAATTCGCCTAATTATTAATTAGGCTAATTGGAATATATATATATATATATATATATATATATATATATATATATATATATATATATATATATATGTATATATATATATATGTATATATATATATTTATATATATATATATATATATATATATATATATATATATATATATATATATATATATATATATATATATATATATAATATTGAGGATAAATCCCAGAGACACTAGAAACGGATGCAGCATCTTTTAATTTTTCACTACGTTTCGAAAACTACAAGTTTTCATCTTCAGGCCAGAATAAGTTTACAAAGTTAATACATATGAAGAAAACTTGAAAAGGCCAACAAGACATTATTTTAAAGAGTGATCAATTATAAAATATCAGTAAAAAGTACTATAAGTTAAATTTTTTGTTATTAAATAGGACTTGGCAACAGTTAAATTTGCTTTCAGACTGACTCAAAAATTAGTTAATAAATTTAAGGATTATTGCAGAAATCAATTACAAACTATAAGATAAATTGACCTGGCATTATTTAAAGATAGTCAATTAAAACTTTGTTTTCAATTTTGTAAAGACTGTGAGAGTTAAATTACATTTGATATAAAAACGGTAAATTTGAATACTTACTAAAGCGGATCCATCTTAGAGAGTGAATGGTGGGTTTAACAAGCGGCTAGTATTTATAGGTTACAGTGACGCTTGGTTTGTTAAAAAGCAAACCAACTAACAAACTGTAGTTAAAATTAGTTAATTAATAATGATATTGCACTTAAATCTTTATTGAGTGTAGGTTTGTAGTGTTTGATTTATAAAGATTTGAGGGTTCTTAGGAAATGTTTGTTGTTGTTAAAGGCTAATACTTTAAAATTCTCAATAGAAATGTCAGTTTTACCGCTTATGGTGTGTTTCTCAATAGATGACTTTTCCTTTTTATTTAATATTTTGTTTGTGCGCCAACTAATTCCCATATGAGCAGAGAACCCGCCTCCAAGAGACCTGACAGTGCTGCCAATGTAAGAGGCTCCAGTACAACTGGGACATTTAAATAAATAAACATTATCACTGCGGAACTCCAAAGAGATAGGATCGTTACTGTTAAAGAAACTTCCTATCGATAGTTTGTTTATAAAAACTATTTGTGGGTTGATTTGGGGAAAATATCTTTTAAAAATAAATAGGATTTTTCTTTACCAGTAAAGATTTACATTTTACTGATATTTTATAATTGGCCTTTTTAAGTTTTCTTCGTATATATTAGCAATTTTTGAGTCGGTTTTAAAGCAAATCTAACTGTTGCTAAGTCATATTTAAAAAAATTTAACTTATAGTACATTTTACTGATATTAAATAATTGATCACTCTTTAAAATAATGTCTTGTTGGCCTTTTCAAGTCTTCTTCATATGTCTTAACTTTGTAAACTAATTCTAGCCTTAAGGTGAAAACTCGTAGTTTTCGAAACGTAGTGAAAAATTAAAAGATGCTGCATCCGTTTCTCGTGGCTCTGGTATTTATCCTCAATATTTAATGCCGGCTTCACGGCCGAGCTCCATATGGATATATATATATATATATATATATATATATATATATATATATATATATATATATATATATATATATATATATATATATATATATGTATATATATATATATATAATATATATATATATATATATTGCAAGGCCTTTCCACTAGTCTGCCTCGTAAAGAAGGATTAGTCGAAGGGCCTCACAGATCTCCCGTGTTTCATTTTCCTTCGTGGCTGTTGACTTTATTTATATATTCATTGCGTTCCAAATTTTCGTGATTCAGTTATATATATATATATATATATATATATATATATATATATATATATATATATATATATATATATATATATATATATATATATATATATATGGGTAAAATAAGGGGAGGTAACACGTAAATAAGTATAAATATTTGGTTGTACCACGTAGGAAAAAAGAAAGATTAATTGGCGCTACATCTCTCGTTAGCTTAATAACATTTTTAAACTCATCATGGTTTATGAATTAGAGAGACACTGTATTTTTAAAAGCAAGGTTTTCCCTATGACATCAGATGGTCAGATTTTTTATGACCTCTGATAAGTTTTATTTGAGGAAGAAAAATAGGACTGGATCTAATCAAAACAAACCAGGTCTAATATTTACATTTCTCTTCTTTGTGCTCTACTTTATGAACGATTTCAAAGATCTTTCTGCTAATAAAATCATTTATATGCATTATGGTATCAGCTTTTGACCAGTTAATCTGGTGACCCCCCTTAAGCCTGCGGACGACCAAAGCATTATTTGTATATCCCTTAGATACTGCATTTTGATGTTGCCTAATTCTTACATCGATATTTTTAGAAGTTTGACCTACATAGAATAAATTACAATCCAAACAAAGTATACTATATATTACATTATTATCCTTCCTTAGGCTGTGTTTTATTAACATATGTTTTAATATATAATTGTATTTATAAATTACATTTACATCAAGTGGTTTTAAGATTCGTTCTACATACAAGAAATTCTAATTCTAATGTAAGAGTAGTATGTAGTTACAAGTTCTGTTTTCCTTAACTCTCGGTTATAGAATGTTTTTTTAGCTTTATACATCCATTTTCCTCAAAAATCTTTGGAGGTGCACAGATGCAAGACGATCTCTTCAATTTTTAAAAATTCTTGTTCTATATAGTCAGGACAAGATATGCAGAGTACCCACACATATGTACATGGAAGAAAATACTGGTTTAAATATTTTTAGAATGAGCTGACTAAAAATTTAATTTTTATCTCCCAGCCATAATCTAGTTAATATTTTGAAAGTTTTTAAAGCACATTCTTTTTTGGCTGAGATATTGCGGGGTTATATATATCTCACTTAAATTCTTTGAATTCATGTCTGTATTTAGGGTGTCAAATTCCGTTGGTTCATGTTTTTTTAATTAAAGTTTTAGTTTTTCAAAACCAATTTTTATTTCAATCCTTGAAACGCTAAGCAAGACACTAGGAGACCTCAAAGATTAAAGAAGAAATAACGAAAATAAAAATAAATCATAATCAAAAGTGAAGCACACTTAGAGAAAAACGTAATCAAAGGGTTTTGACGTACATAAACAACCGATACGTACGAACTCCAGCTATCACTCGGTCCTTCCTACACCACGACATTATTTAAAATACACAACCATTGCATGCTTCCTAAGCAGGCATTATGCTATAGCAGCATAGTTATTTAGTGTCATATAAGCCCCTCCTTTATCCCGGCAGAGTTTGGTACTCGATGTTCTAGCAGACTTGAGCCCGATGATTATGTGCATTATCCTGCTCGAATATCCCATCGTGGTTGGAGGTCATGCTGTTGATGAATAGATGCAAAAGGATACCATATAGTAGTACATAGCTGCCAACGTTCAATAACTTGTTTATCTTAAGCAGCGGAACCAGCTAAGGCAACAAGAAGGCACTCCATATAGGAATAGATCCAACGGTGTATAATTTGGCTTGTTGAGAACTTAAGGTAATAGCACATTTTGTCATTAGTCACTTTTCAAATTCTTTCGTTTAAAATTCGCATATTAGAGATTTTATGCGCTTTTTTATGGTGTAATTATTTTTTAGTAACATGACTATAACATAGTGAAAACTAAGATAATGCAAAATTGTATACATTTGTGGAAAATTTTTCTTAGATATTTAACATTAATTTGTAAAAAAAAACAAATAGAAGTACATCAATGATTTTTATATTATTTTATTGCAGATTTTATGTACCTTTATAGTATATATTTAGTTTTAGCAACATTAGTAGAACATAGTGAAAATTATGATAATGCAAAATTTTCTACATTCGTTGAAAATCTCCGTAGACATTTAAAGTTGATTTGTGGACAAAACGCAAAATTACCTTATGCGATTTTAAATATTTGCTAAAAAAGACGGCACCTGAGAACTGGTTTATATTTTTAACATCATTCTAATAAAGATTAACTAAATTTCAGGGCATTTACAACACCACTACTAATTATTTAACACCCCCCTTTCCAACTGAGAAAAAAAACAATAGTTGACCTTGTCCGAAAAATATATGTTTTAGTCCACTATTAACACAATTTTAATGCAACTAAAGAATAATGATTTAAAATGGTAACTAAATCATATGTACATCTTATTATTTTGAATTGATATCGAATTTTTATTCATAGTAATGCTATAGCCATTTATATGATATCAGCTTTCAAGGGGGGGTTTTAAAAGTACCCCCTGTATCTCAAAAAAAGCGTCGTATTTTAGTATGATTTTAGCAGAAATAAAAAATGCTTTTAATTAGCTTTAAATTCATATATGATAATCTAACGTAATTAAAAGTTGGAAAAATTAATGTGGTATTTCCTTAATTGCCTAGGATTGTCGTCGATCAGCTTTCGTCAGCTCATTGCTTGTCGAGGAAGAGAGGTTGTTTCTCTCTCCTTCCTGGCTTTCCTAGAGGGGTCATAATTTTGAACAAGCCTCTTTTCATTGCACACTTGTTCACTTAAAATGCCCTCATTATTCTCTTCTATTATTGTCTCCCTCAAAATGTCGCGTGTTGATTGGAAGCTGTGCTGCTGCTGACATGTGGTAAATCGTGTGCCCTTATGGCCCTACGCCCGCAGTTCGCATTCCCTCTCACAATGCCTGCAGGAGGACTTGCTGCTATACATTCTCCACTACCCTTTACTATTTACTTCACAGTCCTCTTCTTACAAACGTTCTCCTGTAGAAGCCCTCTTTGGTTTTTACTTTAAATTTTGAGAAAAACGATCCCATCCGTTCTGGGAAGTAGTATGTTGTGAAAGATGAAAGTTGTAAAATCCTTTAGTGGTGTGAAGATGAGGCTATCTAAAAGGTATTGTTTGACTGAAAAGGGGATATGTTCGAGAGCTGTACAAATGATTTTTCATTCAAAGAAAGTTTTACTTCCTCTACCCCCCTTTTCTGGGTCTAAGTAGGTTTATAAAAGATAGTAGGACATTTTAAGAGGTACAAAAGACGATGAGAGAGAGAGAAAGAAGCTGTTTCTCTTACGGCTCTGTTGTCAGAGGGTGTGCAACGTCTCCGGGATTCAGTTGTATTTAGAAGGTGAATGAGGATTAAGATGGGAACCGTAAGTTATGTTGTGAGGAAACGAGAGAAATAATAAGCGAAAAGAAGAATGAATACATGGAAGACTAATATGGATAAGCTAGAGGTAGCAGTAATTTGGAGTTGTAATTGGGGTATGCATGGAGATGTAAATATAGGTGTGAAGATTGAAAAGTTGATCATGATATGGAATTGATTGAAATATTTAAAGGTTGTTCGCTCTATGAAATTCTAAAAAACAACAACAGGAATTTAAATAGAGAAAATATGGTGTCTGTTGTTTCTATATGGAATTTAATGATACTTTATAACATCAAAGAAATGTCTTTCTTGGTACATTCATGGTATCAGACATTAGAGACAGGTTGATTATAGCTAAGGTATGAAATAAAAGGAGTGTTTGCTAAAGAGCGTTGCATAAAAATGTTAGGTTTAAGTTATGGCACAGGGACCTGTTATGGAATACTTACGGTTTCTTTGCACCACGAAACTCGGCTTATGTCTTAATTAATTTGGATCCCATTTAATTTTGTCCGAGTGGTCAAAATTCTGAATCGGATGTAATTTTTACGAGCTTCTAGCCATCGTGGTTCTAACATGTCAAAGAACTAGATAACATTGCCTGATTTGAAGCAGGTTGATTTACATGAATGAAATTAGCGTTAATTTCAATCAGCGTAAATCATCCGGTGTTATTTTTAGTCAGGTTAAATTAAACCAATGTTACTATTGAGCGGCGAAACCAAAGTGGCGCAAATAAATCCAAGCAGAATTCTTTGCTTTCGGCGCAAATCAATCTATTACTGTCAATTATGGTAATAATCCCATGAGCGTAGTATATAATATCTTATCTAGGTGATTTGTCAGTGTAGACCTGCCAGTAGGCGAGGTATTTTATCTATTTTATTGTCTATTTCCTTTTCTATTTCTATGGCATATTTATATTGCAACATCAATCACATACGAGTATATAGGGACAATACATACAGTAGCTAACGCTGAAGCATCCCCCCTCCCCTGTGCATATAGTGATTAATATAAGGTTATCTTAGACATGACCTTAATTCAACAAAGATTTCACAACTCCCAATACATTCACAATTTTAATTAAAAATATGCAGGGAGTTAGCCGCCTATTGGCGTTGAACAGAACCATGGAGGAAATTCGGTGCATACTTACATCATCACGCCAAGAGCTAACAATAGATCACTGTCTCTTCTTTCACCTCTTTCTACACATTTCTTTTATACATCACGGAATCAGCCGAAGGGATATCCATATCCATACACTCCTGACATTATTCGCCCCCTTCCCCTCCCGGGACTCAAAAGATTCTAGCTCACTGATAGGTATTAAAGTACAGTTCTAGTATTCACCCAGCACCATCTATGAGGACAAATCCCTGTTGACATCGGATAGCAATCGATTTTCACTTTCATCTTTATGTAAATTTTAGGGTATCTTGTCTCAGCGATTAAATATCACGAGTGGGCGGGCGAGGTAATTAGCTAAGTATAGACAGATCCTTATTATTTGAAGAAGGAACATACAATAGAGGAATAGACAGAAGAAATAAATCAAATTCCGAAAAATTTAGATCATAGATGATGAAGAAGAAAGGCGCCTTGCGGCGGAAGTCGATGAATCCTCTCGTAAACGTGATACTGACACCTTTTTCGACAAAACAAACCTTATTTAAAAGTCATACGTGGCACCTCTGTCTGACTCTTAGCCCCAAGTTGTAATGTATAAGTATTATACATACATACGAGGGGCGGTCAATAAGTTTTGCATCCTGGATATAAGGAAACGAGAAATGAGGAAAAGTGTTTATTATTTTTCAATAAAACTATCCTCGACTTTAATGCACTTTCGCCACTTGTCCCTGAGGCTTCGAATTCCCGACAACCAGAAATCTCCCGACTGCTGTTCAATCCACTCCTAGAAGGCGAGCTCGACATCTTCATCGTCCCCAAACTGGCGTCCACGCAGTGCCACCTTGAGCTGGCGAAATAAAAAGTAGTCGCTAGGGGCCAGATCTGGACTGTAGGGGGGATGGTTGAGCTCCTAAAATCCGCACTCGCGCAGGGCAGCTTGTGCAACTCTGGCCTTGTGGACTTTGACGACGTTGAAGTCAAGCATGGGGCGTAAGGCTTCTAGGGACCCAACGGGCAGAGACATTAGTCATGGCCAAATTGTCGTGGATGATGTAGATAACACTTCCATATGATATTCCAAGTTCTCGCTCGATTTCTTCGACCTTCACCCGTTGATTTTCGAGGATCACCCTCTCCACACGGGCCACATTGTCCTCGTTGGTCACTTCTGACGGGCGTCCTGGATGGATGTCATCGTCAAGGGACTCACGACTATGGCGGAGCTCCCTATTCCAGCGAGCAATGGTTTCATAGCAAGGGGCGATGTCGGTGTACACTGCAACCATTAGTTCATGAATCTCTTTGGCATTCTTGCGTTCCTTGGTAAAAAGATTGATCACTCCGCGGTGCTCAACCTTCTCCATTGTTGAAAAATCTATGACTGACGATCTGCGATCAGCTACTGCTACTTAAATAGACGAGGCAGGTGCGTGCGGCTGCAGGTCCTGACTTGTCATAACTTGTCCTAACACCCCTACAAACAGCTATCCCCCTTCCTCTGTTTTGCCCAACCGATTTGCAAAACTTATTGACCGCCCCTCGTATATATGTACTCTTCATTTTTTGTGACGTGTCATAAAAGCCAATAGACCTTGGCTATGATTACTGATAAACTGAATTTTTTTTTGTGCAAATATTTAAATCAGGCAATCTTTATAAATAAATTATCTAGTGTGTTTGATATTCTAAAATAAACACTGTTTGTCTCTTTCACGAGCCACCTTTGTGTAAATCCTATAATTTAAAGATTTTAAATTGGATTTGTTTAGCAGATCTAGGGCTGTCGGGAGTTTATGCCTAATTTATGGATTTAACTTGGGAAGGCCTGGTCCTTCATGAAAACAAACGAATAAGAGGTGCATACAACAGAGGGGCCAATTTTAATTTCAGATTCTCAAGTTTCAAGGGAGGTTTAGTGAAGAAGTCTGCTACTAAGATGCAACGTTTTTTAAAACTTCTAAGTTAGAAGATGAATCTTCATAACCTTACGAACGAATTTGTACGAATTATAAAGAATATAATTATAATGAAGTATTTATTTACCTCAAAATGAATTTAAAAAATACCTCCTATGTAAATAACTATGAATTTGACAACCTAATAATTGATTCTAAGAAACAGAAATTAATTCAGCCTTTTAGTGTGACGTCAGAAAAATAAAAAATGAAATGAGCAAAACAAATTCCTGTACTATGTTTTAAATCCTTGCGTTAAAGAAAATATAGCTGGAAGATATAATAATAAATTTATTAATCGGTAAAATAAATCATTTAAACAATAACAGAAGACTCCTCTCATTAGAAACTCTTAGGATATTTGTTTCAATTGCTATGCGGTGAAATCCATTTCACCACGGATTGCCCGACTTCTGAATTAGTATGTTCAAAGTGGAAAAATTGCAAAAACATCGTGGTGTGTAAAGTACCACCAGGCCTTTGGTCACAAAGTTCCCTATTTGCAGGAATGCTTTCAAAACTAAAAAGGAATACTTAAAAAATGAAAGGAAAACCAAGAAAAATGCATACATATAGGTAACAGCTACTGAGGCCCACCCAGAACCAGTGACTAGACACCAAAGCTAATAAATCATTTTCTGATAATTAATGCAACCAGTGCGAACCTAGCATACAAGGAGGCATTAATAGAAATCTTGAAGGCTCTAATACCTTTTAATGGATCTAAATATAGCTGTGGCTCTGCTTTAATCCTTCGTGTGAAGACATAATGAAAACGGCTCTGTTAGAAGACGAAAAGATGAATAAGGAAAAAGGAAGTAATGAATAAACTCAGTTATCAGTCAAAGAAAAGACCGACCGAATCCCATGAAAGTGAGGACCACGAATTACAAGGAAAAGGAAAACAACAATCCTACTTTGACCCAAAGTGAAACAAGCTCCCCCTAAAGAACTAACAAAAGAAGTAAACAAAATGAATCGAGTCCAGTAACTCTCAACCCGGAAATCATAAGGAAAGTCTATCTTTTCGACCGTGTGGATATAAACTCTTTGCCTCCCCGATGTCGTCATTGCCAGTGTATAGAAACAACGACAAAAATATTCATGGCATAGAAAAGAATAGGATATATACCCAGAAGAAGAAGTGAAAAACTGTAAGGTGTAATCTTCGTCCCAACCATAACATTGTCAAACCACTTCAAGGTAACCAAAAGCGGAAATGGAAAAATTAGCTGAAGTAAGGGAACAGTTAATACAAAAGAAATATGTGCGATTAAAGTGAAATTTACCAAAAATATCAGTCAATAATAGTTAATAGTGAAAACAAATATTGGATTAAAGTTAAATTTATATAAAGAGAAATTAATATTAAAAATAAATTAATTGGAGTAAAAAGAAAATTACTAAATGTGGTAAAATATAATAAATAATAGTGAGAAAAATTATAAAATTATGGGATACATTGTAGTGGAATAGACAATTTTAGAAGAGTAAAAATAACAATATGTGTGTAATTTAAATACTAAACCTAAAGGTAAAAAGTACCTTAGTGAATTTAATAAAATAAATAGCTACGAAAAAAGTTAAATTAACGTAAAATATATTAACGAATAAAGTTGGTGATGTAAATTATTAATCATAATAATATACATTAAATTGAACAATGAATGTACCATAAATTAGAATAATATAAAACAAACTATAGTCATGCCACATCCAACAACTAACCATCGATTATTATTAAATATAAATTATATCATATTTATATCTATGAATAAATTTGTAAAAATATAATTTATTGCAATTTTAATAAATTGTTAAATCACGAAAATCTACTTCACTGGAAGCTGTCGCTGTTCCTTAATTCGAATTGAGCTTTACCTATCAGAATTGTGTTCAATTTTTGATTAATTTTGAACTATTTCCATCCTTGCATTCATTTTTTTCTTAATAAAGAAGAGACGGAAATTAAACCCGATAATTCTCCATTCTGACGTTATTTATTGAATATTTATGAAGTAGGACTTTTTCTTGAGTTCATAAGGAAAGAAAATAAATCTTTTATGCTCAGTTTGCCTCAATTTTCACGATATAATATATATATATATATATATATATATATATATATATATATATATATATATATATATATATATTGTCAAAAAACACAAAGGGAAACTAAAACGAGATTACAAGGACTTTCGAAATCTATTCTAAGCCCGTTATCAAGGAATGACGGAACTTGGACTTGGACTTAAAGAGTTGGTGAAATTTAAAGTGAGAGAGAGAAAAAGTAAAGTGGTGAAATATGGTGATGTTAAAGAATAGATGTGGTGTGGGAAACAGAATAAATATGTAGGTCACTGTTGAAAGTCTAGATTAATTTTTTTTGAAACTATAAAACTATAGCCTATAATAATTAAATTAAACCTGTTAATTTAATTAGGCTAAATTTGACTTGGTTTGTTGGACATAATCCAACCGATGCGTGGATCTTCCTCAGTCTTTTGTGTTCATTCTTCGGGTGTTTGTGATGATAAGCACCGCTTTGTTCTAGATCTTTTGTACTCTCGCAATTTGGGTCTCGGTAATCGCGTTCAGCAGCACGGTGGGGGTACAGGACTCTCGAGCGGATGCATGCATTGAATCTCCTAAGTTTATTCGTGAATGTACGCTCGATATTCCTCCTGTAAGCCCTGTGGTTATTTTGAGCCCCAGTAGCCTTCCTTTCATGCAGTAGGGGATTCTCTTCCCGCCTACACGTATGTATATCGTTGAAAGTCTTGCGAAACATGGGAGTTATTTTGAATTGTTGGACCATTCGTTGGTATCTTCTATCTCCTCTCGAAGGAGTCGATGTTAGCTATCTCTCCAGCCGTGTTTCTTGCCATGAACGCCCTGGGAACATAAACGGCCGTAGAAATTTGCGATATATCGTCAGAGAACTCAATGTATAACAACCCTTCGGAGAGTGTTTATGGTAGGTCATGTGTACAAATGTTGTATAGAAGAGGACTGAGACTGCCCGCTTGAGGGACCCACGCTTCGAGTTCGAATTCGATGCCTTTGTGTTCCAAGATTTGTATATATGCTCTTCTCTCTATTATGTAGTCACACAAAATCCTCTCGAGAATGGGGTTAAGGCATAATTGAAGGTTCTTATATTGTAGGCCTCTCTTCCAAACATTGTCCAAAGCATTTTGACATCGCGGAGCACCAGGTCGGCAGGCCTTTTATCTGTCTTGATTTTTGCGACCCTTTCAGTGACAAAGGCTAGTGCCATGTCGGTTCTACTTTTTCAGTTGAAGCCGTGTTACTGCTCGAAATTCAGGTTGGCTTCATCCAGAAAAGAGTTAACCCTGTTAAACAATATCTTCTTGAAGTCCTTTCCGGCAAACACTAAGAGAGATATAGGTCGAAACCTAGTAGGGTAAGCTGGGGTTTTTCGCGTTTTTGACCCGTAATGGGCGCGGTTTTTTGCCATCCTGGCCGCCGTACTGAGGGGATCCAGCGATCCCTCACGCCCCAGCTTAGCCTCTCTTCCTTCCTTCAGATAGCCTGTATTTCTCCCCTACTTCGTCGGTTATAATACAAGCTCTCCCACAACTTTCTCTGGTCAGCCTCTAATTTCACAGGGTAGATGCTGACCTTCTTCTCAGGCAACCGTCCCGGATCGGGGCTGAGGGGGGGAGAGGACAATGTTCCCTAGCCCCTGAGCTCCGGTTTGGGGTGGTTGGTTTTTAACAACACGCTTCATCCCCACACATACCTTCCTCACATCCCATTTCCTTTCCTCTACACAATCTATATTTTTACGCCGTGTCTAAGGTGGAGCCGCCATGCCGATGGACTGACGGGCCACCCGACGGGAGGGGTGGTCCTGAATGCGGCACCTGGCTCTGCCAGGCCTGTACGCACCTCTTGCAGGGCGGGCTTCTGCGAGGGCTAACGAGCGCTTGAATTCCGTGAGACAAATAGGGTCACCATCCCCAATGATGAGAAACATAAAAATCTCCCCTTAATTCCCCCAGTGTCATCAACGGAGCCGCCCTTGGGAAGTTCTACAGAAAAAAATGGAGGAGCCCACCCCTGTGCTTGCGCGGGGAACCTCCATATTTCTCTAACCGGAGAGAAGACTTACTACTCTGCTTCGCCTACGGGTGTAGGGGACTCCCCCTCACCCCTTTCTCTGGAAATGCTTTCGGGCACCTCCCTTTTTCCAGCGGCAGTCCCCTCTTTTCTTTCCAAGGGACTGCCAAGAAAGCAGGCAGACAGCCCATTGCCGACCACTCCCCATTAAAGCGGCTTGGTAGAGCAAACCCCCTTAGGGGGGAGAGGGAAGCCAGGCCCCTTAGGTCGCTTCACTCAAAACAGCTGCTGGCAAGAATACTAAAACTTGCCGGGGTCAAGGCCTGAGCCTCCCCACACATGACTGGTGACGCTGCTAACGGGACCTGCGATATCCTGGAAGGGGATGGCCAACTGGAGGCCTGGACTGTGATAGACATGGTCCTTGAGGCAACCTAGCGTTAGACGATAGGGCCTTCCATGGGGGGGAAACATGGCTACGCGCCAAGCACCGAACCCGAATACACCCCTATGCAAGGTCCTCCTCAAATGGCCAGGGTTTCCGAGGCAGTATAAGGAGGAGAGGGATCTCCCCCGCCTTGTGCCCCTACGACTGCAAGGAACTCCTTAATTTAGGAGCAGGACCTGTCTAAAGCCGGTCCATCAGGCCAGGGAGCTCCTACCGGCGGAGGTGAAAAGCGGGTTCATTCCGAGCCCTCCTCTCTAAAAAATAAAATAACCAAAAGAAGACTAAGAAGACTCGGGCTCTTCCACATCCGCGAGCCTGCCGCCGCGGATGTTGGCCAAGGGCAACATGATCCATCAGAGGAGAGCATTAGCTAGTGCAATTGGTAGAGAGCCGAAAGAGACCCGTTTCTCGGACGGGAGCCTCATGGCGAATGCACCGAATCCCGCCGAGGCGGCTAAGATAAGTTCTCTTCGGACACTTCATGGCACCCCGGTGAGTGTGACGCCGCACTCTACCATGAACATTGGGAAAGGAGTAGTTTATGCGAGGGATCTCGTTGAATACTCCATAGAGGACATCACCTTAAAGCTGGCTGACCATGGGGTGGACAAGCTCGAACGTGTGATGAGAAAACATGGAGGAGCCTCGAGAACCACCCCTACACTCTTTGTTACGTTAGACTGTGCCAAGCTCCCTGAGTCGGTGCGTTCCGGTTGGTACCGCTACTGCGTAAAGGCATTCGTGCCACTGCGGCGACGGTGCTATTACCTTCACGGCTTCGGCCATACGAATTGTTCTTGTAGACGTGCAAATTCAGGGTCACCTGAAGTCTGTGTAAATTGCTCCATGGCCGCACACAATCAGTCTAAATCGTGTGTGGCCAAGTAAGTCAATTGCGGAGAGCCACACACCGCTTTTTCAAAGCAATATGGTGCATATCTCCTTGAGAAATAAATCCTGGCCCTTCAGGCCGAGGATCGACTCTCATTCCGCGAGGTTAAGGAATTGGTCCTGGCGCGCCCGGCTCTGCCTGGGACGTCTTATGCCTCAATAGTTAGAGATGGCACCCTCTGCTCCTGGCCTATCCAGGGCAACGAACACGGTTGTTTCTGCGCATATTCGAAGCCCTTATGCAGGCTCTACTCAACCCGGGCACTCCCCTGGTAAAGTTGGCGGAAAAAAGGGTTCATAAAACAGCCCTGGCTAAAACCAGGGGTTCCCTTTCTTCCCCCAGCGTGACCGTTTCCCGTGAAGCGAAACGGACATGCGCCTTCACGAGTCTTTATACTCACAGGAGGCAACACCCCTGAAGTTGTTCTCCAGGCCATCTTACGGGGTTCCTAAAGCTGTCCCACGAGAGGAGGACAGCAACAAAGGAGCTTCGGCTCCTTCGCCCTCGCTTAGCAGGGGGCCCAGTATCTCGGAGACGGTGGTTCTTCGAAAAGAGGGCCCCCACCTCCGAAGCCGCAACCTCCGCGTAATATTTCGAGGCCAAGGGAGAAAAAGACTTGCATGACAAGCCCAACCTCCCCTAATGAGTCCTCAAAGGCGACAGCGTCTTCAGCACTTTGTCCGGCCAACAGCGCCCGGGGTTCTGCCTCCGGTAAGCGTATGGCCATTCCCGTGAGGGTATTCTGTTTGAAGCGGGCCCCCGCGTCTCCTCCAAACTAGGCCTGGAGGGTATATTCCTTTAATGGAATTGCCGTGGACTCAGGGTCAACTTGAATGAGCTGCGGAGGCTCGTCTCGTCCCGTTTCCCGATAGCTATTTTTCAGCAGGAGACTATGCTAGGCACGTGTCCCCTGCCCGCCGTCCCGGGGTATAAGGGTCTCGCGACCCGATCACCGCGGGATGGCTGGGCTGGGGATGCGCAATTTACACACGGCATGATGTCTCCGTTCTTCCTTTTACTTTAGATACCTCCTTTCAGGCAGTGGCTGTTCAGCTTCACCTGGATAGGAGGTATACAATCATTTCTGCGTACATTCCACCGTCAACTGACTTCGACGCGGAGGACTTCCACCGCGTCATGACACGGTTGTCGAGGCCCCTTCTCTTGCTTGGAGATCTGAACGGCAGGCATCCTCTCTGCGGAGATTACATAATAATTTGCAGGGGACAAGTCCTTGCCGATCTGATCGAAGAGCTTGAGATAGGTGTCATAAATGTGGATGAGTTTACTCATCACTGCCCGAGAACCGCTTTATTTTTTTGCCTTGACCTATCTTTGTGCTCTTTGGATGCACTGCCCGAATTTGATTTAGGATGGGGGGGTGGCCGATGACCTCCATGGTAGTGATCACTTTTCCATTCAAATATCATTTTCAGGGCAACTGCCGCCTGAGAGCCCACCTCAGTGGTGCTTGAAGCGGGAACGGTGGCCTGCATTTTAGGAAATAACTGGATTCTCTATCTCAGTCGAGAAGTTTAAGTCGGTAGCTGAGGTCGTTGAGTTCTTCTGCTGAACCTCATCGCCGCGGGCCTAACTACTATTCCTAGAACGTCTGGCCGTTTTACACGCCAATCACTCCCATGGTGGTCGGCCGAGTTTGAGACGGCCGTCAAACAGAAGCGTTATGCTTACATGCGCTTTTAGCGCCGCCCGAACTATTTCACTGTCGGTGAATTTCGTCAGGCTAGGGCTAAGTTCCGGTATATTTCGAAGCACGGCCACTGCTCTTCTTGACGGGCATACCTGTCTTCACTTAACGGGAAGGCGCCTTTAGCTGAGGTGTGGAAGCGAGTCAAAAGAATTCGGTGCAAGTTCTCGTAGGACCCCCCCCCCCCCCCCCCCTCCTGTTCTCCAGGAGAATGTGCCTGCAATCTCCTACCCTGCGTCCGTGGCCGAATCCTTCGCCACTGCTTTCTCCGCATTCTCTTGCCGGGATGCTGCTCCGCTAGCATTCAATGCACGTCGTGATGTCACGGAGTGCCGCTTTCTGGACTTCACCTCCAGAGGCATAGAACCCTTCAACAACAGGTTAACTGTGAGTGAGTTGCGCTCCGCTATTGCTTCGTGCGCGGACACCGCCCATGATCCGGACGATGTCCCGTACGCCATGCTTCGACACCTGGGTAAGCCAGGTATGGCCTTTCTCTTAGATTTGTTCAACATTCTCTGAGTGGAGGGTCTACCCTCAGATTCTTTGGAAATCGCTATTGTGCTTACTTTTCGCAAACCGGGGACAGATCACTCTACTCCGGCTGGCTTCCGCCCAATATCTCTAACCTCTTGCGTGTGCAAGTTTATGGTGAAATTAATAAATGTTAGATTAGCCTTTTTCCTGGACAGTAGAGGCCATTTGTATTCTGCACAGTGTGGCTTCCGCAAGTTCCACTCCAGGTCACATGCTCTGCTCCGACTGGAAAATGCCGTCTGCGGGTCTTCCTTCGTAGACAGCACTACGCCACGGTGTTTTTCGATCTGAAGAAGGCCTATGATACCGCTTGGCGATACGGTATCATGGAAACTTTCTACACGATGGGGGCAAGGGGATGCTCCCAATGTTTATATCTGAATTTTTGCGAGATCGACGATTCCGCGTACTGGTGGGGGGAACCCTCTCCGGCCCAAAAGAGCAGGAAGAGTGTCCCGCCGGGGACTGTCCTCAGTGTCACACTCTTTACCCTGACCATCAACGGCATCACCTCGGTGCTGCCGGAAGATGTTCTCGCTCCACTCTATGTATTCGACCTTTCTATCGCTTTTAGGGCAGCACAGATGCCAATTCTGGAGCGTTGACTCCAACAGACATTGAACCGCATCTCTCGCTATGCCGAAGCACACAGGTTTCAGTTTTATTTGGCCAAGACTAAAGTGGTGCACTTCTGCCGCCATCCACGGCTCCACCCCGACCCAGATTTGTTTCTTAATAGGGTGCGCCTGGATGTAGTTGAATCGTACTATTTCCCTGTCCTTGTATTCGACCGACGCCTCACCTGGGAGGCTAATATTCACAGCCTTAGAGTTTCTTGTATCCGCGCTATGGATATTCTCTGTTCCGTGACGTTCAGCGCTTGGGGCGCTGATAGGGCCACTGCCCTACTTTTTTTCGATCCTTTGTTCGTTCGAAGTTCGAATACGGATGCGAGTTTTATGCATCAGCAGCCGAGCGTTTATTGCGGTAGGTAGACTCGATCCACCACACCGGCCTTCGCCTTGCGACCGGTGCCTTCCACACTTCCCCGATTAAGAGCCTGTTGCTCAATGCTGGGGAGATGCTTTTTGTTCTACGCCGCGTACAGAGCATTCATCGCCTATACGCGCGAGCCCGGCGCCTCCCTCAGTTGCATACAGATCTCAATGCATTCGCAGCTTGTCTCGACGGTGCCTATGCCACCGAGAGACGCCAGTCATACCCTGAACTCCTTACGTTTTAGGCCAGGAAACTCCGTCGAGAGCTAGGTATAACTCTTCGGTCGGTAGCGTCCATGGTTCTGCCCAGGACGCCACCCTGGAGGGTATCACATTTGGCTATTTGTCGCCACGCCTCTAATCCCAAAGCTTGTACATCGCCGGAAGTATTGCGTTCGACCTTTTTGGAGCACATTTCGTCTCATCCTGGAACCGTGCCAGTGTATACAGATGGCTCCAAGTCCGAAGAGGGGCTCGGCTTCCACGCCATCTCTTCTCTGTTTGAAGTCAGCGGGGCTCTGCCAGGCGCTGCCTTTTTCTTTACGGCCGAGCTGGTGGAAATACACCACTCATTATGGGAGATCACGCGACGTGCCCAGTTCGGAGACTAGATTGTGATCTATAGCGACTCACAAAGTGCTTTGAGTGCTCTCGGGGCATTTGAATCTCCGCATCCCCTGGTTCGTGATTTCCGTGACACCACGTTTTTGAAGAGCCGGGCGGGTGTTGAGATTATCTTCAGCTGGGTTCCTGGACATGTAGGAATTGCGGGGAATAGGCACGCCGATGAGGGCGCCAAAGAGTCCGCGAAGACTCTGCGACCAGACCAGCGTTTCGCTCTTCCTCACACTGACTACATGGTAGGAATACGGGCAGCTCTTCGGACTGCTTGGAAAAGAAGATGGGAGACGGTCGAAAGAAACTTAAAGTTGTGTGCCATTGCACCGCGACTGTTCCCATGGACCTGTTTCCTAATGAGGCAACGGCTTCAGGTGGCTTTCTGTCGTCTCTGAATCGGAAACACTCGTGTGACTTATCACTATCTGATGGAGCACTCGCCTGTGCTCTATTGTAATGACTACGTCGTCCCCCAGACTGTTCGGCACATTTTTTGTCGAATGTCCTAGTCTGAGTAATCTTCGCGCACGTTAGTTGTCCCGGTACCGAGATGAGTGGGGTCGCTAACACCTGTCCATTGTACTCGGGACAAGCGCGTGCACATTTACTGGTGGACTTGTTTACTTTTGGGGGGAGGCCGGCCTTCTCCCTATTATTTAATCAGGGTTTTGGGGGGGTTTGTTATGTTTTGTTTTTTTGCTTTTGTTTTTTTCCCTTATAGGTTGCACGCTCCTGCGCCGGGGGGACCTCCCTCCGAAGCAGGAGCTTGATTACTGCTCGCTTTCTTTTCCCCTTTTTGAAAGGAAGCTTGTTTTTTGCCTTTTTTAATTTGATTTTAAAGTAGCCTAGTACTAGGCCAGTTTTCAATACAGCGACTAATGCCCAAGTAGGCAGTCGCCAGATAACCTCTTTAAAAAAAAAAATCCGGCTTTTGTGATGAAAATTTTCCTGGCCCAATTTTCCCTGGTAGAGGAAATAGCCCATATTCAGAGTGGCGTTTATAGTATTTTGTAAGCCACTTCAAATATTAGGCAGGTCCTGGATGAAAGTCTCGTGCCTCAGGCCCGTGTTTCCCGTCGCTCTTTGACGAAAGGATTTTAGAGTAACGGAAAGTTCTAGGGCAATTATTTTCCCTCTATATTTCTCCAATAATCTTTTTTGTGACATAGAATTATGAGGATAGGTTTTGTGTATTTGTCTGTTTAACTTTTGCATTAGGTCAACTTCGAATTCGAGTTGGTAGTTGTCATTTACTTCCGGGGTAATTTTAAAGATTGAAGACTGAAAAATTCTAAAGTTTTCTCCAATCCCGTTCTTCTTCGTATTTCTTGTGTTATTGCGTTTAATGGTGAATTTTGCTCGTGAAGGTTTTCCTTTGAGATATTTCACCGTCTGCCAGAAAGTGTGTGAGTATTTCTCTAGGTCTAATATGTCTATTAGTCTAAGCCCATCGTGGTGTCTGTTGGTCTGTAATTAATGTCTGTAGTTCGTCTTTAATTTGTCTTAGTTGTCCGTTGGCATTGTTATTGGGGCCTGTCGACGCTACTACATTGGTCCTGTCCCTATATTATTGGACCAGGGGTTTCATGGGCAGGGTCCAGGGATAAGCTTAATGAGTTTTATTTTTAATACGGGGAATAATATTTAGGTGGCTTCGATTAGGTAGTTAGTAAGCTTGTCTAGCTCCTCGGATATTTCTTCTAAGTTATAATCATAAAAATGGCTGAGGACAGATATTGAGAGGTAGTTTCTATAACTCTCCCAGTTTGCTTGACTGTATCTTTTGTGGTCTGGGATTTGGAGTTGGAATGGATAAAATCTTATTGTAATTTTTCTAGCCTTGTGGTCGCTGAGAAGGATAGGGCCCAGTTCAATGTAGCCTTTGTAGTGAACCTGATACTAGAAAAGTCTTTATCCGGTTTTGTGGCGCTTATTTTATTTGTGTACGTCTGGAGTTTGGATCCAATCCTTGTAATTTACTGTCTGTTGAGTAGTAAACGATGTTTCTACCTGCATTGTTGAAGGAGCTAAAATCTGCTGCTGCACATCTTGCATTTAAATCTCTGGCGAAAAAAACGTTTCTCCGGTGGCTAAATATCTGCAATAGGTTGTGCATAGGCACATAACTTCTTCTTGGGTATTGGTACCCCGTGGCAACAACTAGTCCCTCTAGGGCAGAACCCACTTCAATGGCAAGGTAAGATTCATCTAAGACTTCCAGAGTCCTGATAAATTTGTAAATGTCGTTGCGCAGTCAGTCCGTGTTCGGAAATATGTATTAGGTTAGGGTCACTCTGTCGCATAATATTGCCATAGATGGAACCTTTTCCCTCCCACCTAATGACATTCATATGTATTATTTTAAGTCTATCTACTATATTGTGTAAGGTAGGTTCTTTAGTATATGGGATTAAAGCAGACGCTTATTCACGCTCCTCGGTGATACTTTTTTTCTATATTCAGTGTCGGTGATCGTTTGGAGGCATTCCGGGGTCAGTTTAACAATTTGTTGAGCGAGGGCCTATTTAACTTGACGTTCGAGAACCTCGTCCGAGCATTTGTATTTGTACCTTCGAGGCTTAAGTCCTTTAACTACTTCGCAGGAATTTAGTTCCCCAGGGAAGGTGGCTGACTCGGAGGCAAAGATTTTCAGGTTGAATCCTTTCGCGTGGTATTTGAGCTGGTGCTCTCTACCTTACAAAGAGGAGGGGAAGGTTGACCATGGACAGCGGGTTTTTGAAGTTTTCCTCGATCGTGGGCACGTGGTCTCTTTGGGTCTCACTGCTTCCGTGAAGGATGTATGCGTTTGTGTGTCGTTTGATTTGGTGGTGTTTTTCCTAGGTGTTGGGGGCGCTTGTTGTAGTGTTTGTGCGCTTATCAGTTTGTTAAGTCTCCAGTCTCGTTTATTGGCTGTGGTTTTAGAGGTGGAGGAACCTTCTTGAAAGAATGTTTGCACTGAGGAGCTAAACCGATTCGCATAACTTCATCTGAAGGCGGGTTCTCTGGGAACCACATATCTTGCATCCTGTTTCTAATGAGCATGCGGTTAATTTTCGTACCGGGACGTGATATCTTTGCAATGTATGCATAATATATGCAACACATAATTTTTGTCGATTGCTCATTTTTAATGTAAAGATATGTCCTTTGATTGTTCGTTTCGGCGAGGGCGACTTTGGCTCCTTTCGAGTATGTCGTATTGGCTTTATTCTGTTCGTTCTCTCTTTTTGTTTTCATTTGGTTTGCAAACTGTTGTTTTTTCACCTAGCATGCCTGAGACATATTTTAGTGATTGCCATAGTAATTGAGGTCATTTTGTGCGCTGCTTTTGCAGTCACGTGAAAAATGGCCACATCTAGTGTAGATGGAACAAAAGGTAAGACACTTATCCGGGCAGTTAAACGTGGTGTGCTTGTCATACTTGTAGCTATTAGAGCACATCTGCACGTCAGAAAATTCTTCACGTTCCACCTGCTCCGGTAAGATTCTTACACTGAAGAGTAGGAGGCCGTTTTCCTTAGTCTCGTAGGTTGATGTTGGATCCCAAACTTTTCCAAATTCCTCAGCCCAAGAGAGAGAGGCCTATGAACGGATTGGTCAGCTATGAGCGTGGGTCAAATTATAATTCCAAATAGAGAGTGCAATTAAGTTTCAGAGAGCAGTTTAGTTTCAGAGTTCGGTTTAGGTTTGCCAATGCTTAACTTTCTTGGAAGGTTCAGAGGTAATAAAACAGAGTACAAAATATACTTTATTACTATGAAAATAATATATTTACGAAATTAAAAGCGGTTTTAAGTAGGGTAAATAAACATAGGAGATGAACACAAGTTTCGGCTTTAAAGAGCAAGCTGGGCAGTGTTGATCACCATACACACGAACGGACAATGACGGTTGGGACGCTCAAATGACTATGAGCGCACGCGAAGCCCAGTTGACGGGGGCTTAAAAGGGAGGGGGGGGGGGGGGTAGAGCTTGCACAGGAGAGTTTCGCGTTGTGGTTACCTCGAAGATTTGTTCAAAGGAAGTATTCCTGTCTTGTTAAAGACGGATTAGAGTCCAAAATAATAGTCTCCTTGCAAACGACTATTAAACGAGATGAACTTAGATCTTGCCTTCGGGTTCAGAATACCGAATCGAAAATTTGACACATCGTGTTCAAGTAACGGGTACCAATGAGTACGGTGTAGACTTTCGCGAGTTCTAGGAGGCTACACGAGGCTTGACGGGTTCTGTAAGGGCTCACGTGGAATTAACGGGGAGGGGAAGATGGCAGATACTTAGGGATACTCGGGATACAGGTGGTTACTGCTGTCCAAGTCTGGAGTCAAAAGTTGTATCGGGGTGAAATGGAGGGGCTTTTCCACTTGCTCGAAGGTGGAGGTTTCCAGTTTACAGACGCTTCGCCAGGTTAGGTGAATTTGGCCCGATTCACGCCATCACAGGATAATCCCTGGCGGGACCCTTCGTGCTCTTATGCACATCTCAGGCTTCCGCGAAGTCAGTACTTCAGCCCAAGACGGCCTTCACGATATTGCGCCTTGTTTAGTGGGGATTAAAAAGGGTTGCTCGGGTGTGTCTTCTCTCTCTCACCTTGAAAGAGGCAACTCGCGCGTCTTTTTTTCTCTTTCTCTGAGCTTTTTTAGCCATAGCCATATCTTCGAAAACAATCTTAAATACGTGCGTGTAGCTCTTAAACTATATTATTTACGATACCTTAGCCCAGGGGTGGTTACGTTCAATTTCAGTATGAATATCATCTGCTGAATGGCTCCTGACCCAGGAGTCGAGGCGCTTGCAGAAGACAGATGTTTGATCGAACTTTAAGGGGTGAAGTGGCTTTTAGATTGATTGTTATAGGGCTTTAAACAGTTTTGCTTGAGGTCAAGGCTTAATAATCTGCCTCCCTTACACAAATGGCTTAGTAATCATTATTGATATCTATCAGTCTTACAAGTGCATCGTTCAGTGACCCAAATGCCTTTTCGAAAACCTTTCCTTACTCTGGTTTTGGCCTCCGAGATGGCAGTGAAGAGATATACACAGGATCTCTCTCATTTCCTTTGCATAATGGTATTGGGTTGAGGAATAAGTTCTTGGGGTTTTAGCAAATTTATTCATTACCATTAAATTTTTTAGAAAAACTCCGCGCAAATTGTTGGAGAGCGATCGGAACAGATGGATCTCCGATGAAGCCAAGTCTAGCGAATATGAAGGATGCGGCAGGATTTCCAAATTAAGCGTTTAGATGGCGTCTTTTGTAATATTAACAATGTGGGGACGAGCATTTTCGTGTTGCAGAAGGACTCCATAGCGTCGATGAGGTTGCTTTTCACGAATAGCTCCGGCGAGTCGATAAATTTGTTGAACATAGAGTTTGGCATTGACAATGTTATTGTTCGCAAGGAGCTCATAAAGAATAATGCCTTCACAATCCCACCACACACACAGCATCGTCTTTCGTGGATGAAGTCCTTGCTTTAATCGCGGAAGTGTTTTTTTATTGGGGCTAAGCCATTGTTTTCGATGGTTCATGTTGACATAAACACACCACTTTTCGTCGCCAGTGATGATGCGATGAAGAAATTTGATCTTATATCCACGAGTAGCCTTGTGACGAGCAAGCAAACCTTCAGAACTCGTGGAGCGTTGAAGTTTGTTGCTTTTGCTCAATGCGTGTGGAACCCATGCACGGAATTTTTTAACTTTCTCCATCGAATAAAGGTGATTCACTACAGTTTTTTCATCTCACGCGAATTGTACAACCAATTTTTTAGTCACTTGACGAGGAGTTTAATCAAGAAGGTCGTTCAATCGATCTTCATCCAACTTAATGGGGCGACCAGAACGTTCTTCGTCATTAAGATTGAAATGACCGTTTTTGAAACGTCAAACCTACCATTGAGCTGTCGTTTCTGATAAAGCACTTTCTCCGTACACAGCACAAATATCGCGCCTTAGCTTTGGCTGCGTTTGCATTCTTCCCGTTTCGATTGAAAATGAATAACAACCAGTGTCGAAAATGCGCCTTTCTTTCAACTTGACATTCCATTTTGAGGGTACAGAACAAAAATTAAATTAACACAACTTTTAAATAAACCTCAATAACTTATTATTCAACTTCAAGACGTAGCCTAAGCAAAAGCCAAATAGTCTACGCTGTTAAGAGACGTAGCCTAACCTTTGCAAATTTTGCTCTTATTATTTATTATTGTTTCTTAATATGTGCACAAATCACGTCAACAAAACTTAAATCAACACAACATTGAAAACAACACAAGAACTTATTCCTCAACCTAATATCTTAGTTGCAAGTGAAAGGGGAGAGTGGAATCCAGGTGGTGGTGTAGTGTGGTAGTGTAGACGCGTGAATGCACCGAGGAAAATATTTAGAAAAAACAGGGAGAAAACAAAATGGGTGCAATGAGAGAAAGAGTGGAGGGACTAAAGTCCAATTTTTGAATTCTCACTTTACCTTAAGACTTTCCTTGTGACTTGTGAATATGGTAAGTGGTGCTCGGGTCCTTCTATATCAGCAAAAGGAGTAAAGACTTCAACTTGCACTCTAGTCCAACGAAAGGCAGTGGTCCCCTTTTCGAACGATCTATCGTGCCTTTTCACTAACACCGTTTTTATTCACAATTCTAAGCGGGTCGAAAAATTTTTTTTATCACTAAGAAATTCACTTAGAAGATTCCGAAAATTGGCCCTGTGCTGAACACTAGCGGGAGGGGGTGACTAACTCGGGCACAACGAGCAGTCAAGCAATGAAGCAAAATATCGGAAAAATGTAATATATAAAAAGAGGCTGAGGAGGAAGGATGCTATAAACAAAAAATTTAATTAATCCTAAAATTAAATTGCAGCATTTGATAATTATAGTATAAACTCATTAATACCAGGTAGGTACAAATATCGAAAAACTCCCTTAAGGATTGACTAGAACACTTTTTTAAAAGTGTTCCATGCATAGTTGTGTCTTTAGGATATAACTTCATGTTACCAAAGATACCATTGCTTTTATTTCATAATCTATAAAGGTATTCTTTTTCTGTGGGCTAACCCGCTATTCCAATGTTATTCTAACTAAATTTCTTGCATCCTCGGGCACCAAGACTACCCTCGCATATTTCTCAGCTGATGTCTTACGTCTTGAAAAAGTTAGAAGTTAAAAGTATAGAGTAAGAGTAGAGTGGATAGTAGGTACTAAGGTAAAGTGGTGAAAGGGAGTATGAGAATGCTGTTTGCTGGGTGACCACCCATCTCTTGTTTGTTATTTATTATCACTTTATTTTCTTTTTATTTATTTTCTGTAGCAAGGATCTTAGGCCTCTATTGTTGTTAGTTGTTTTTCTTGTTTATTTTTTTTAGTTAGTTTGCGGTTGGGTGTTTTTGTTGCTTTTATGTGATCTTTCTACTGTTTAAACATCGGTGCGGGATTGACTCCGAATATCGGTTTCCCACTCTTAAAATTTCCCCTATTGTAGATCTAATAATTTACCGGGATCTCAAACTTTCTTTTTTCTTCTTCGTTTGAAAGTCCTAATTTTTCCTATATTTACGTGGCACTTTTGTGAAGAGTTTTGTTTATAAGTTCGAAGTTAATTTATTGGGCTAGATCTCGCTGTCTACGGTGTTCTCTCGGTCTCGTATTTGCAATTAATAGTACACCTCTGTTTTGTACTCTTTGAAAGTCTACAGTGTTGGTCTTGTGTAATTGATTGAGATACATCATTAGATACAATAATACTGATCTGCATAATGCATTAGAAATTTTAACTTGTTTTTTTTCTGTTCAAACTTCTGAGTTGGAACATTTTTGTGAGATTGGTTTTTGCTAAGTTTATTCTTTCAGTGGTGTTTTTTTTATATCCGTTAGAAGTTATTTTTAGCCCGAGAACCTTGCCCAATTTCTTGTATCTATATCTTTTTTCTTCGATAGGTATTCGCGATGTTTTGCGTCTTCACACTGGTACGATAATAAATTTGTCTGGGTTAGTTCGGATTTTCCACTTCTTTTCGTAGTTATTGATATTTGCGATTTCGGCGGAAGTTATTCTAGCCATCGTGGGTGGAGGCCTCTACGGACTATTGGTGATTATCAAAATTTCATCCGCAAATTGTATGTATGTAGTACTTTCAAAGATTGACTCTGCTAAATCCTTTGGGTTTATGTTATACAGTAACGGACTCAGGGAACATCCTTGGGGGACTCCCTGATATATCTCTAAATCGGGTCCACGGTGGAGTTTTATTTCGATATGTGCTGTACGGTTCGTTACTTAATCGCATAAATATTTGGTTATAATTCTGGAAATTCCAGCCTTTTTATCTTATATTTAGGTCCAATTTGCCATACCTTGCCAAATGAGTTCTCTCCGTCTCCTTGGACAAGGTCTGTGTGTATTTCTTTTCATATTTAGCCTTAGCTATTGCTTCAACAATTATGGCTAATTCTATTTCGGTTCCTCTTCTTTTCCTAGACCCAAGATGACGTTGTGGGATTAAATTGTTAGCCTCAAGATGTTGGTTGAGTCTCTTTCCAATGACTTTTTATAAGAGTTTAGTTATGGATTCGAGTAAAGTTAGGGGGCGGAAGTTTCCGGGTTGATTCTGGGGTTTGACAGGTTTAGGTAGGAATATTATTTTTCCTTTTATTAAAGTATCGATGAAGTATCCTGCGCTGATTGATGCGTTGCAAATGTCTTTATTTTTTACTAGAAACATATTCGGTTCTCTCATCAAATTTTCACGAAAAATCCCGGAATCGCCTGGGGCTTCTTTTTTTAGTAGCGATTATGGTAACTTTAGGTTCTTCCAGGGTTATTGCTCTTCCTCTTCCATTATTGTGGAAGAAGCAGCCTGGTTAGGCAATATTTCTTCTCTCTTACTTTCTAAGTCTTCCACTATAGTGTTCTCATGTTAATGGTCTAAATCCATATTTTCTTTTTGGGATATGTTAAAAATCTCCCTCAAATGTTCTCTGAATGACAACTTTATTTGTTACGGTTATTCTTTGTCTTTTCCGTTGTGATTAATGGATATCTTTGTTTTCTGTTTTCTATTCCCTCTAATCAGGTTGATCTTTAGCCAAAACTTTGTTGGGTTAAACTTCTCATTAATCGCTTCCACTAGCCTCTCCCATCTGGCGCCCCCTCTCTGCCAAAATTGCCGCAGTTAGTTCATTTTTAATGTTAAGGAAACGTTCCCCATCCCCTTTAAGTGGATCCAATTGTTCTATTCTATTTCTTAAATTTTTATAGTTATTTTCTAGTTCTGTAATTAATGGAGTACGAGCATGGTATGGCAAGGTTAAGAATGTTGTTCTCGCGATGTGTAATTCATCTAGTTCGATTCGAGCCTCAGTAATTTATGAATAGATTTATCTATTTCCTCGAGAGTAGCTTCGTTTAGATCTGGTTGTTGAAATTATTCAAGATCTTCAGTGCATCCGAACCAATTTGCATTTTGATAGTTTTTCCTGATTAGACACTTCACTTGTATAGGATTAGCTGAAATTTTTACAACCACATTTCATGGTCGCTAGTAGATGATGGGTCTCTTAGAGAACGCCATTACTATGTCCGGTTTTGTTGTTGTCGTTTTTCCAACATGTGTGGAAAGTGCAGACTTATTATTTCTATTATGCCTCTTTCCATTATTAAATCTCAATTTTTTCCTGCATTATTGAAGTTTCAGGTGTACTCTGAAGTTCTGCGTGAATTCAGATCTCCCAAGAAGATGACTTGCTCATTTTAACAAAATATCTCCATAAAGTTGTACATGGGTACATATCCTCCTCTTGAGGGACGGTATCCCACCATTATGTGTATGTTACCTGTTTCTGTTTTGATCTTAATAGCTAGGTATGTTTCGTCAAGCTCTTTTAACATAGTCAATTCTAATCTCTTTTGTACGGCCATAGCTAACCCGTTATAGTGTATATCTGTGGTGATTTTATATATTATTCTACAATTAAATATATTAATTGGTCTGGTTTTGGGGGCGATATTTATTGCGTTTAATATGATAATGTCTGAATCTATCTTTATATACGAATTACAGAGTGAATGTCTTTTTGCATCCCATCCCGCCACGTTATGACATATTATTTTTAGTTTTCGTTTGATTTCCATTGTTACGTGATATTCTATTGTTCCAGTGAGTGACTTCTCTTCCTCTTCTTTAACTCCCTTTCGCAGGTGGATTTTGTTCTTCCACATCGCTTCTTTTTGTATTTCTCCTTCTTGATATGGTAACACATTTCTATGTTGATCTTTACACCTCCACTTATGATGAATCTATGTATTTCGTTGTCTGAGTAGGTTCCTTCAAATTCACTTTTATACATTCCTGTTTTATTCCCAGTATGATTTCTTTTGTATTTCCTATCGGGATGGGTCTATCCTCTGGGGGGGGGGGGGGGTAGAAGCTTAGGTTTATTCCTTTTTCTTCTTTGTTGTCTTTTTGTGTTTGACATTGGGTAAGCTCTTTCCCTGTTTCTTCCTCTTCCGCCGATTCTCCTTTTTGTTGGATTTCTGAGTAGCTCCCATTATTCTTTAGTTGTTCCACATCCATTCTTTCTTCTGTTGCTTGGTTTGTCTTCTGCCTGTGTCATTGGTCTCTCACTAATCCCTGGTTTATGCTTTTGATCTGGCTTGGGGATTCTATTTCGTCAGTTCTCGTATGAGTTCTTGACGTCGTTGGTTTGTATGGTATGTTTAAAACGTTAGCCAAAGGCGGGTTCTCTTGAAACCACATGGGTTCTAGACCATTATTACTTAGTATTTTATTTAGTTCGATTGAGTGTGTGCCTGGGTTAGCTACATTCATTACATGTGCATGTAGAATACACGCTAGTATATTTAATGATTTTTCCTGCTTAAGTTCTATGATGTTTTTAGATGTTTGAAGTTGCTCTGCCGTGACTTTGGCTACCTTTGCATATGTTTGGTTCCTCTTCTCCTCTTCCGCTTGAGTCTTCTGATTCCTTTTTCTTTCAATTATTTCTTTTTTATGGGCAAGCCATCGCTATTGTTAGATGGCTCCCTCCACAGTTTACACATTTTTGTCTGCGAGCTCTTTTAATATTTCCAGCTATTTGTGTTAGAGCAAAATTCAGAGCACTTTTTCCCCTCTTTTGAGGGGCATTCCCTTGTTATATGCGGGTCTAGTGCAAAGCAGTTGAAGCATGTCAAAAAATTGATGCAATCATCGCTCCTTATCGGCTCCGCTGTTATTTCTAACTCAAACACTAGTAGATCGTTCTCCTTAGCTTTCCGAGCCATACATGTCCCACGTATTATAACCTTAAACACATGGGTGTATTCAAGATTTGTAAGTCTATTTTTTAATTTTACTACTTCTTTTATTCGTGCCCATTCTCGGCCCTACTTAATTTCCTCTTTAATTTCCCGGGTCGTGTGCTCCCCTATCCAGGGGTCTATCGTTCGGCAGTATATCGCCTTTTGAGATTCTATTTGAGGCGGCAATTTGGTTTCCAGTCTTATTGTCCTTAAGAATGCTGTTGCTATTTCGCTGAGAAGTTTATCGAAGTCCTTTTCAGATTGACATATGGCAACGTAATTTGAGCTTTGGTCAAGTAACCGATTTAGAACTCTTCCAAGTTCTCCGTATATTATTTTGAACACTGATGCTCTTTTAAGGTTTTGCACACCTTTAATGGTGCGCAAAGTGACCCTTTAGTTAATTCCATCTAATTCTGCTCTCTCTTCTTTCTTTTCTTCATTAAGAGCTCCTAAGGTGAGAAAAGGGAGATAGAGAAAATAAAAAAGAAGAATAGATAAATATAAAGTGCGGCTCAGATCTTGTGAGAACTCTGGCTTATTCTGCTGACATAACGGTGAATTTCTGCCCACCTGCATGTCTCCTAACCCTCTCAGTGTTTGCTCCACCCAAACGGATCCGCCACTCACGCGGGTACTAACCCGTCCCGGGCTCAGCTTCGGCCTGCGCAGAGTTAGGCACCCAGTTCAGATAAGGCTCCCATCCGCTTAGGTATCTAGTGAGGATCAGCTTGGCTAACCCACACGGTCTAATAGAGGTGGGATAGCGAAGCAGAGGTATTCGTCTATAGTCAGCTCAAGGTCCAGTTAAGTTCTATAAAGGCTGTTCTCAGTTAAATGATCTTGGTCTTCTTGGTTAACAATTGGTTAATGTCTTTCTAAGATTAATCACTTTCTCCTCGTAAGTAAGTAAGAATAAATCAACTGCCACCCGTCTGTAAGCTGATATAGTCAATGTCGCTATCTTCTACGGTCTATCAAGTTTTCAGCTATCAATCAGAGAGCGTAACTTCATTGTCACCTTAGTGAAACTAGGTTTAAGTGATTTTCTTATTTTGAGATTAGTTGTTTCTTTGACGCTTAGAGCTTGCAGTTAAAAATTAGGAAGATCTAAATGAAACCAAAACAAATGATCGCAAAATATGAAGCTCTCTTAAAACTATTCGTCGGTGGCACACTTCTCATTGAAATTACGTTCGCTCGTATAGCGCTTACTCTACGGGTACTCTTTAGGCCCTGCATAGATTATTTCTTTGTTCTAAATTCAGAATAAGAAAAGACCTTCCTTAAGTTTTTCATTTAAACTCCACCGTGAAATGTTCCCATGGTTGAACACAGAAAACAACCATTAAAATGCAAATTTCTTAAATCTTTCATTGTCTGCGTCATGTGTTTAACCGCAAGAGGAAGAAAGGACGATCTTATTGCTATTTCTGTGCAATTTCTCGTTTGAACAATTTTATCGTTGACTTCTTTAGGTTGAATTCGAATAGAATATTTTTTTTATTTTGCACTCTTTTTAATTCCTTTAAATCATTTTTTTTTTTGGGGGGGGGGGGTTATATACCATGAGTTTCCTTTGACAAAACTTTTAAATTTCGTCTATGGTAGAACATTGCTTTATCCTTTTTCTAAATTCACTCAGTTAGAAATTCAGACATTTAAAAAAAGGATTGGAAGAACAATAAAGAGAAGAGTGTTAGATCGTTTGAACGAAAATCCTCTTTTCGTTTATATTTAAACCGTTAACATTTAAATAAAAAACATGTAGGCTTTTATTTAGATGGAGAGTGTTTTCACGCATAAATCACAAAGTGAACAAACAAGTTCTTCCATTCTTAAGGTTTATATTAAAAAACAGCTGAATGAGCAATGCTTAAGAACAAAGCGTACGAGCAACTTCAATTTTAAAGTTTTTACGTCGCATTAATTGCGTGCGTTCGAATTTGCAAATTTCTCTTTCCACAACTTTTTGGTTGCTTAGGTTTCAGAAAATCATATTGTCACCCCACCCTGTGACTCATTGGTTATATTAATAATTAGCCATTAGTTAAAAATAATAACCAAGAATTAGATCGATTATAGTCACCCTTTTACTCTGAGTCTTTATTATTCATCGAAAAAGAATAAGGACAACACAACCTTGTGTCCAATTCTCTATAATAAAAATTGAAAGGTAGAAAAAATGATAATTTGTCGCCATGAGAGTATGACGTAATTGATTTCAAAAGAAACCATATAACTATAACCATAGAAAAGTTTATTTTTATTTACATATCCTGACCAATGACCAATTTAATCATAGTTTTAGGGGTTAAATTGTTCTTTCCAAATTAAATAAATTGCGTTAATTATGTAGGATCTTTCAACACAATAATAAAAAGAAGCCAATGTATTAAGTCATGAGAGAATGAAAGATGTCCCTAAAATCTGGACGCAGTCATTTGCATATATTTAATAAAAATTCTAACTCCATTTCTTTAAATTTGAACCATATTTTATTAAATTAAAATTTTCATAAATAACATCTTATTTATGATTTTAGCGTTGATTTATGCGAAGTTCTATCTGCTTTGCGAGATTCAATCAATGTAAGAGATGCATTAACTCGAAATACCCGTCAGTTTGAGCACATATATTTATGATGCCTTCTTTGCGGGTGTCTCGTATGCTTAATTTTCATTGAGTGAACTTCCCCACTTAGCATTCCATAGAAACAGAATTCAATTTGGTATGGTAACATGACATGAACGAATAAACCATTAAGTACAATTTCTCCTTTAGCATACCATTGAAAAAGAAGTCAAGGGGGCTCAAGTTCTGGTGAAGAGTATATCATTGTGATATTTCCTATATGTCCAGACTTTAGAGACAACCTCATCTGATAAAACCCGCTCATTTTCAGCGCCTCGTGTGATGCACTTTCGCTGAGGCCACATATATACTCAGACAAGGGCCACCAGAAATGATTACAGTCGTTACTACAGTTGCGGGTAATAGTACTGTGCAGACACCGTACGTACCACCCATCATCCCGTGACCGCCAGTCCAGTGACGTAACGAGACGATCCGCCCTCGACTCTGTCTCGCTCGCAGCCAAAGACAAGGGTTCTCGCCAGATAGACGCTAGTAAACAGACAAACTTCTCTCAACCTCGGGTCAGCTCCGTTTTCACATGATGTACTCCTTCGTTCATCTTCAGCGAGGTTAAACAAAGTGTTTGGAATCAGACATTGCAAAACCGGGCGTCAACAGGCCACAGCCCATCCGATTTACATGAGTCTCCCTCGCAACTTAGCCGACCTGTTTTCCCTCAAGAGTTCATTCGTACGTCCACTGAACGAGTCTCATCAAGTCCCGTTATCCCCCGAGTCTCCATTACGTTGATTTTGTACTTCTGTTTTCCCCGTTTAAATTCGTGTTGATTATCCATTGTAGAATTACTTATATTCCTTATTTTTGTATATAGTAAAGAAATTTTCTCTAACCAGTTTATCTCAACCCAGAACCCATAGAAGTTGTTTAACTTAAGGCAACTATCGCACCCAGTTTGTTATTGTTTTCCCATGCGCTCAGGAACCCCGATTGTCCCTTATATTTTGACTCCACCCCTGTTCCGTCTCAGGAGAGTCACTACAAGGTCACTCAACGACCTTTACTATAAGTAAAAAAACAAAAAAATAAAATAATAAACGAAATAATAGCAAAAAGAAAGAATTCGTCGGAAGGGAGAACGCCTACCCCTGGCACAGAAACATGCGAGCAACAACAAAGAGAATTAAATAAGATGAAGGACACAAGTTAACTCCAAGAAGTCGGACTCTTTGAAAAGGAAGTGCAGACAAGTCAACAAACTTCAGTTCTTAAGCTTGAATTATTGAAATTTATTGTTTTTTTATTGTTTTTTGCTTTACTAGCATGTTTTCAAGACCAAAAATTTTTAATAATATTAAGAATGTAGTAAACGGAGAGATAACATGATCAATCCTGATCACAAGCAGTAATCGCTGTCAGGATAGATTAAAATCTAATTCAGGGCCATTTTTCAATAACCTAAATCAATCTTTTGAAATCTATATCACAAATAGATTTTACAAGTTCATATGATGACGTTGGAGGCCAAATTGAAAATTAAAAGGCAAAAACTAACAATTTCCTCCGTCCAAATAACGTAGGATTCCGGTATTTAAATATAAAATATGTTAGCACCTTCCTCCTTCGATTTCGTACATTGTGGCTTAATCTCGTCTCAATGGTTCCCAGCAAGAATAGGACGGTATTACTTTTAAAAATTAATTGTATATTGAAGCAACTGTATGATTACCTGAAATTACTTAAATATTTAAACGAAAAGATGAAAGACTGCAATAAATTACTCAAATTGGGAAAACTAAGTGAATAAGTAACAAAGAAACTGGAAAATCTGGACAAAAGTCTTGTGTCAATTTTTTTAGCACCACTACAAGTCGCCGTATACTTTGTAAGAGATTTTGCTTGCCTTATTTATAAACCTATTTATATATTAGGTTGAGGAATAAATTCTTGCGTTTTTTTTACTGTTGTGTTGATTAAAGTTTTGTAGGCGTGATTTTTGCACATATTAAGAAACAATAATAAATAATGAGAGAAAAATTTGCAAAGGTTAGGCTACGTCTCTTAACAGCGTAGACAATTAGGCTTTTACTTACGCTACGTCTTGAAGTTGAGTAATAAGTCATTGCGGTTTATTTAAAAGTTGTGATAATTTAATTTTTGTTCTGTACCCTCAAAATTTAAAGTCAAGGTGAAAGATAGGTGCATTTTCGACAATTGTTGTTGTTCATTTTCAATCGAGACGGGAACAATGCAAACGCAGCCAAAGCTCGACGCGATATTTGTGATGTGTACGGAGAAAATACTTTATCAGAAAGGACAGCTCAATAGAGGTTTTCACGTTTCAAAAACGGTCATTTGAATCTTAATGTCGAAGAACATTCTGGTTGCCCCATTAAGATGGATGAAAATCGATTGAACGACCTTCTTCATTCAAATTTTCGTCAATCGACTAGACAATTGGCTGTACACTTGGCTTGTGATCAGGAAACTGTAGTGAACCTCCTTCATTCGATGAGTAAAGTTCAAAAACTCGGTGCATGGGTTTCGCACGCTTTGAGCGAAAGCGACAAACTTCAACGCTCCACGATTAAAATAATTGACACATACACCCATAATTTTAGTTTGGGACACCCTTGTGAACTGCTGTATATCAGCTTAAAGTTTAAAAATAGGTCAATAGGCTTACAGTTTGTAGACCACCTCCCTTTTGAAGAAGGATGGCCTACTATGTTTATATTTACATATCTCCTACCTTTCAGAGAATCTTTGCCCTTACATCAAACCTACTCACACAAAACTACACTGCGCAACGAAAATAAGTTTATCTTCTTGGCCAATTTCTCTCAACGATTGCCTTTAACCCGATTCCTGTTGATCTCGTATAGTCGGAAGAGAAGAAAGGAGAATACAGTAATATCTTGCTTTCTCTCAGTCTTAGTCTTCGATGGGAACACATTCCCTAATCTTACTGTAAATTGTGAACAGTTAAACAGTCATGCGAATGTAGAGGAGAGAGAAAGCCCTCCAATTTTAACCAGTTTATCAATCATTTCCCCCACCGTTCCTGTAACGAATTATGATCAATCGATATATATGTGAATCCTGAATTTCAAGTTCCCTTTACTCATTCACCATTATACCTTGTGCATACTTCCTTAATAATACTTGGTGTATACAGATAATAAAACACCAAAAATCGATGTATTTTGTATCCTCCTAAGAGTAATATAAACATTCGACGCCCACAATTTGCTCTTCAATCACTCAATCTCTGCCTTGGTCGTGGTGTCAAATCAAAGTTAGAAAACAAAAGCTGAAATGTATATTTGGTGTTAAGTGATAGGGGCTCATGGACGTTTCATTTAAATACATTTAAACCTAAAATAAATGTCTCATATGTTTATCTAAATAAAATAACTATATCTTTACTTCAACTAAGCAACAAATTGGATCTGGAAAAAGAAAAGTATTTCATTTTCTCAGTAAATAAATGAGAACTTCTAGCCAACAGGACACTTTATACTCACTGGAGAAAGAAACGAACGTTATCAGGCTGATAAACAATAAAGCCTAATGAGAAAATAACAACATTAAAAGAAAATCGTAAGGTGATAATGCCTGTGATAAGAATCGTCTAATTATAAATTGAAGGAATACGTATCTACAAAGATTACAAAAAAGCAAAAGTATAAAATGAAACTCATAGCATGACTGAATAGAAGAAAATCTCCTGATATCTATTAGTAAGAATGTGAGATATATTATTTAAGTGCTACCAGCTTGTCACTAATCTCGGATTTTATAAACTCAAATTATAAATCAATGAGGATTTCTCAAGTTATTGATTCAATGGACAAGACGTTTATTCAATGGATTTGGAGCTATTTATCAACGACTCCAAAGGTTTCGTTGGGTCTATCCATAGATTTAAAATCCTGATCATTCTTATTTCGAGATCAATTTTTCTTAACGAGAGAATAGATTGAGAATAACGATTCTTCGTTATTATTTTGATCATTATTATCTGCGATACATAAAATTATAATACAGATCATATAAATTCTTGCTTCGAACCAAAATGATAAATCATTTAATTATTATTGTAGAGATAAAGAAATCCGATTTGAGCTTGAAGAAAATCTGCGATGTAACCAGAATAAATAAGAGTTGATGGGGGAACTTGAAACATTCAAAACAAAGACAACCACGGAAATATTCATTTAAGAACCTGTACCGCCCTCTTTCAAACTTTGTTTGCTCTATTCGCAGATTTGCAAAAGCTGTAGAAGACGACTCCTGAAACAGCAAAAGTTTCTCATAAGTCATTGGGGTCGTCAGGATGTCATGCTACTCCTCCAAATCGTTTTGATAGAGAAATGTTCAAAACAGTCATATATCTTCATGTGTATATTCTTATTCCTGTATATGTAAATACATACAATGATCATAAAACGTTTGCTCCAGTGCATCTGTCTTATATAGGATAATGTTATGAGACTTTTGCCCAGCCACCTCTCGATCTTGGTCCATTCGGTCAAATTCGTAAAAAAATCATTAATTGTACGTCTTGCCAAAGTAATTTTTATATATGTTATATTATATAAATGAATGGTTTTGTAACTATAATATATCCTTCAGAAAATACGCAAAAAAATATATTCAAGAATTGAATTTTATAAATTACTAGATTTTTATCTTAAAATCCTAATAATTTGATTATTATTAGACGGTGTATTTACTGCATAGAGAAAATAGGCTTTGCAAAGCGTTTGCTTTATCTAAAGTAAGGCAAACCTATACTTACGTTGTCTTATCTAAATTAGTCATGAACACACTTATGTCACTTAAATGAATTAGTTGTGTTGAAATGAATAAAAAAACCCTCTTCTGATGTACCAGCGCCTTATTTTAAAATATTTGAATATATAGTTTTTGCATTTATGAAATAATATATACATTTTTGTCGTGTTTATTTGTGTATTTTGAAAAATGAGTGACATGGGCTGTAAGGGTACGTAATTTCGTTCCTGGACCGCGTCACTCTTATATGCATGACACCCTTTTGCTATTATATTTTGCTTATGATTTGAAAAATAATTCTACCTTAACAAAATATTACGTTATCTTTTGTTCTTTTTCACAACAATGCGAAATATTGCATCACTTTGGGTAAAATTGCGTCATTTTTTTGTGAGATAAATTGCATTATTTCACCTAAGAAATGACGCAATTTAGCCAGAAGTGATGCAATATTACGTAATGTTGTGCAATCGATCACTATATAAAGCACCGCTTTGGTGACTTTTACTTATTATTCCTTCCAAAATGGCCGCATTACTTCAAGTAATGATTGAAGATTTGCTTGTTATGCCACGGGACAATTCTGACATAATTCCGAATTATTTTCCTGCCTAATAAAATGTTTATATTCCTTTCTTTTATCTTTCCTTACAAAAATAAAGCAAAAAACACAAAAAACATATAATAAATTTATACATTTACTCCATAATATAACTATAAAACTTAACGAATGTGCCAACGAAGTTTGGCGAATCTAATCTTAGGTACTAAGCAAGTTTATAGACGAAAGACATTGAACCAGGCGTCACTCATATGAGTGCCGCGGCATTTTCAGAAATATAGCTGTCCCTCACATATAAGTGACACGGTATGAACCTTAAATGCACTGTCGCTCACATATAAGTGACTTGGTAGAGAGGGTGATAATAAAATGGCATGAAAATACTTATTTCTCTTGAAATAGAATCAAGTTCATCTGATACCGATACAAATGATCAGCAAGAAAGCAATGAAATAATAGTCAATATCATGAATAATTCGATATTTATGTGCTGAATCTAGGGCGCACTGACCTTTATGAACAAATATAAGGTCATGTACAGAGTAGTTCAAGCATTTAACTTAAGCTAGATTAAGAAAGGTAGGTTATGTTAGGTGAGAGTGTATAAAATCGGAAAATTAAAATTGACTTTACTCTTGCAACTTACAATAGTATTTTATAATTTAAGTAAATTTCCTATCATTAAAATCTTATACTAATAAAATTAACCTTTTTTATCTTATGTTCACAACAAACGTTGATCAAGTATTTTGATCAAACCACTTGCCCACGCCAAAGCCAAACTACATTTGACGAGGTCGAGCACGAGATATAAAAAAACTGTCTGCAGACAGTATAAGATTCATCCTTTAAACTGTTATTAACCAATGAAATCCAATTTAACAAGGTAACAACAATCAACGCATCGAAATTCATATCGAAATAACCTAATGGCGTCTCAGGCTAACTACAAACAGTGCAAAGCGATATATAATCTCCTTTTCAGTTACGTATGCCTGGTATATTTCAGCCAAAATTAACTCTCCATCGTATTCGAAGTAAAGATTGGAGAGAACTCTTCTACAAGTGGGCCATGTCAAAACACCGATTTGAATAAATTCTTCATTTTTTTGGTTTTAACTAGAAATTCAATCGATCTTAAAGACTAAAAACATAAGTTTACTGTCCATCAATAACTCTATAGCATGTTATTATCCAGGAGAATTCATCACAAATGATAAACAGCGTTTAAGGAACAATATCTGGTACCCCTTCACAGAAAACATTGCTTCAAAACAAAAAACAAATAAGGTCTTATGGCAAAAATGGAGAATTAATAATAAATGAGTTTCCCTATGTTAGCACGGTTGACTCTCTCTTTGAGCACATTTAGAAACATGTTATGAAACAGATGAAGTCCTATTTGAACAAAATCATTAATGCTAGAAATAACGACTGTATTTCTGACCAAGTAGAAGCAATCCATAGATAAGAGTACAACCCACTAAGGAATTATGAATATAATTAAGAGGAAAATCCCTGTATAAATTAAAAGTAGCAAATAAGTAATATACTCTACTCTGATTTACACAGCAAAGTGCTTGCAAGTAACTGATTATCAAGACAAATCTTTTAAAAGATGCTCTTGTTCTAAGTACTTTGCCCCCAGATGCTGCCTTATTTAATGTAGGAAAAAACTCCAGATACAGATATTGTCTATAATGTGACTAAGTATAGAGAAAACATTGTTCACCAAATGTTATGAAAATGTTGGGTGAGAACAAATACAAAGCTGGGATTATTCATTCGTTCTAAATCACTTTTGGATCTCTCAGCTATAAATGCTAACATCATTCACGAAAATTTCCTAAATCACGATGTTGTTTGCAAATTTAGCAGATGAACCCGAGGTCTCAAGAAATAAAGGATAAAGGAAGAAATTGTAGACAGAATCTGACCCTTCTAAATAAAGCGCTAAGCTGAATATTTGAATGTGAATTTAATTAACTCGCACCATCTTTGATCATCAAAAGAGTAAATAATACTCGACGACAACTTCCATTTTGACAATGTATTGGAAGACAAATTGGACTTAACATGAACTAAAAGTTTTTTCAAATTTCCTTCAAGAATATTCCAAAGAAGCCATAATCTAACGTAAGGCACTTCGAAGTGCCAGGCTTGGAACGGATTCAAAAAATACCTCAACGTTGCATTTTAACCTCTTCTGTGTCAATTTATATATTAAATATTATAGGGAGGGAAGATGTTAGGTACGACTTGTGTACACGGCAGATACTCCGATTTTACTTTGAGCTGCCACACACACTCCAAATATACACACATGGATGAGGCCTTATATACAAATATGAAGATACTCAAGTTTAGTAGGATTTCACTTTCAAAATGGGACATATTACAAGCCTGAATATACAGTTATTAGTAATCCCCTTTAACACTTTTGGGCATTTTTCAGAAGGCGTTCATATTGTAAATGCTTCCCTACTTCTGAACATTCTATTAATCTATGTCCACTTTCATCATCTTCTTCATGTGGATGTGCTATCATTAGTGCTAAAGAGAAGTCCTCGACTTATATATCTTAGTGATATCTTTTAGGTGCATTTATGTACTTGGATTACTTGAAAAGAACTGCCTATTCGATATATTATTTACTTCTTTTATTAATAAAACATAGTTTTTTTAATTATGTTATAAAGGGTTATGCCTCGTCTTATTGGAAATCCTAGGCCATACTAATGTGTATATTTTATACCATTATACGAGCGTTGGGGTCGTTAATTAATTGTATTTCTCATACTGATTTACTGCTTATATCAATAAATCCAATGATGTCTCATTTGACACTCAAGTTCTTCATCCAGTTCATCTATCTCACTATCTTCTAGAGTGTCCGAATACCGTAGGACGTCAAAATCGTCAGGTTTCAGAAGCCTCTTAACCAAGTTCCTGTTAGACCTAGTTCCCCCTGACATAGGTTGGGATTCGTTTGCCTCCATGGAATGAGAATCGGCTTTTGTGATCTAACTGAAATATTTTTAAGCATAACTCTGGAGAGAGGGTCAAACATTCCTTAGTATTCATCCAAACCTTTTCTCTCAGAGCGTCACCACTCAAAGATAAATGGTTTTGGACAATTGGAGTGAGGGAGAATGAAAGAAGAAAATCTGCAATAAAAAATATAGAATTAAAGTAGGAAGAAATGTTTGATTATACTTACAGGTTAAGAAGGGATCCGAACATCGTCGTTCATGTTTTCCTATCTGCTATCTATTCCTCGTTTTCGGCCCCTGTCTCCTGCGTCTTTTCTAGAACGATGAGTGTGAGTTGAAAGAAAGTGAGTGTTTTTTGTTTTAAAATTGAAAGAAATAAAAGAGTTGATAGTATGCCTAGAGGCGAGGATTATTTTTGTCAATTTGATTAGGTATTTGAGTTAAAATTATTACGAATTTTAGAAGCTTTAAATTTTTTAGTTATATTTTTGTCCCTTTGTGTTGTAGTTTTGTATGAATTTGTACTAACTTTCAAATCGTATTTAGTATTTGTAACCTACTTCTGTTTGAGGGTTTTATTTTCTTGCGTACCTTATTGTATTTTTATGTTAATTCCTTTAAATTTAGTTATAGATATAATAAACTTTAGAACCACTTAACCTTTGACTTCCTATTGTGAGGTCGGTAAAGCAGCTATCACGGTGGATAAAGAGGAAAAACTCTGGGCAGGAGGTGTATAGATTAAAAAAATATGGAGAAAATTGGAACTCATAAATTGAAAAATACAAAATTATGTACATATTTTTATATCAACATTTCAGTTAATGCTGTCTCCATCAGAGAGCAATGTTTTAGCCCATAATTCTGGTTTTCTCCTCTTCCAAAGACTCTTCGTCTTTCCTAATCCATCTCTTGTGTTTCAGAATTGCAATGCGATGCAAAAGTTGAAAGAGAATCGTTCTTTGGACGGCAGTTATATGCAATGAATTTCCTCCCAAAGGAACAATATCCTTTCATCTTTTGCAAACCATTGCAATTCTCCTCAGTTCAGCCGCACGAATCAGATTTTCTCATCTCACGAAGGCTCTGATGCTGGGCGATAAAATGAACGCAACAAATCTTAACACCAGTAAATATCTCGTGGACAAAACCCTTCGCCTCTCTTGTTGTTTGCTTTGGTCTTCATTTCATTGCTGCCTTCGGCTCTTTGCTAGAAAGGAATTGATAGATATGGACCGTTTTATATGAAAGAGAAGAAAGGAATGATCGCCTTGGAAAGCTCAAAGACATCCGCGATAAGACTTGCAATAATAATAAATAAAAGTGAGATTTACAAATATTCCACAGTGAATGGGATACAAAAACTTAAATGACTAACGTAAAAGTTATTAATTTACAATGATAATTAATAAATGCACCTAGAAAATTAAATATGATATTTATTAATAAATATATAAGGGGTAAAGCAAACAGTGAAGGGAAACAAAAATTTGGAGGCTCAAAAATGTTTATTTAAATTAATTCCAACTATTACTTTTATGTATCTTACTCTTACATATATTATTTTAAAACACATATTTATTGAATTTACTAGAGGCAATAAATACAATCTTTGATTTCTGTAAATTATAAAAACTAAACAAATATAAGAGTGGAAATAAGTCTTTGGTCTTTAGATAGAGACCGCCTGATATTTCTTTGAGCCATCCTTATTCCTCACCTTCTCGTTCCACATTTATCCTGAAGGCCTCAGAGTGGTCGACATAAAAGCCAAGAAACGAACATCCTTATCATTATCCTCCTCAGCCTAAAGAATGTTACCCATTATAATCCTTTAAAAGGAAATGTCAGTTGCAGTTTTACAGGAAAACAATCTTCTGCATTCATTACAAGATTCCACCCTTGTTATCTCTCGGGTTATTCAACCATTACAGTTGGATGCCCCAAACCACAAGTTTAAAGAGAATGAGAGGCGTTACTAGTGAACTTTTTTCCTAGTTACACCTTGATCAACTTTTCTGGAAAGTACTGAGGAAAGATACAACCAATTTTTTTGTAGCATTCCTAAATGAAATAGGAAGTATGCATCGTTAATTAAAAGATTAAATTCAAATAGTGTGTATCATTTAAGCACCAATGATGATCACTAATCCACTAGTTAGCCTTTTTGATCATTTTGATTCTGAATGATTATAATTTGTATTATTAAGTGTAAGTCATTAAATATATATCAATATTCGACATTATTAATTTGTTGTATAATCGTTTAGTATAATAGTATAAAGTTCTTATACTTATGGTAGGCTAAGCAATGAAGTGTAAAATGGCTAAGTAAAGCACACGATTAAGTGTAAAATTGCAGCGTGACCGCAAGCTAAAGTGTAACTGACATGGTAACCGCAGGCTAAATTAGCACCTAAATTCAGGAGGGGCTCGATTGTCAAAATACTGGCCAAAGAAAGAATTGAGAGTATGCTTGTTCCCCACTGGCCACAAACCCATCTCATTTTTAACACTCCACCTAACCTTTACTTTCATCTAATTTTATCAGAGTGTTTCTGAAAGATGTTACTTCACAAGACTCGACGCACCAAAACGCTTAATTAAAGTTCCAAAATTATATATAATAATAATACCTGTCGTGTATCACTAACTCTATAATTTTAGATGGAGATTTTTTTGAGTATTTAAATAATAATTTCATCGTAGGTTGGTTAAGACATGTGTTTTTTATCAAAGTTATTTCTAATAATTCTTTTATAATATCAATAAACAAAATGGTGAAGTTCAGAAATAAATATAAGTATCGAAATTTAGTGGATTTTTTAAAACCCAAAGAATTTCAAATGGTGAAGTTCAGAAAATTTATTTTTAAATATCTTTTATTCTATAACTCTATATTTTAGCCACCTGATATTTTGAAAGGCGGGAAATTTAGTTTAGAGTTCCTTTTTAAAATTATTATAATTGGCAAATTTCAGAAAATTACTAAAAATTTAACTATAGCTGCTTTTTTTTAGATTTTAAATTTTAATCTTAGTAGCGAAGCGCAAGCTCCCGCCGTATGGGGAAGTGGTGAAGCCATTGCATGGTTTATTTATATTTTTTTCTTTTTTCGGTAACACTCGAATCTACTTATTTTCAAAAGATTTCTAACTTATATTTCAACGACTTGGTATTGTATAAAAAATAAAGTTGCTTCACCATTCTCTTTCTTTTATAAGTATAAAATAAAACGACTATATATTATTAAATTATTTAATATAACATAATTATTTAATAAATAAGATAATTTTAATTTTTGTATAAAATTTTGAAAGAAAAAATGGTGAGGTAACTTCAATTTTTAATATAATATATGTATATACATTTTGTGAACCGAAGTTCCGCAGTACCGCAAAAAGTAGCGCAAATACCCACTTCTGCCGACCCCCCTTAGGGTTTGGGGTGGATATATATATATATATATTTATATATATAGGTGTGTGTGTGTGTGTGTGTAACAATATAGATAAAATTTATTCATTTTATGTCTTATAGAATATCAGGATTAATAATGAGTCGGGAAAAACAGATATGATAAAGACATTAAAATGTATATACATATGTATAATGATTTATTATAGATAGAAAGCGGCGTTTTTTTTTCATTTACAAACAGTTTTCACAAATGGAAAATAGCTCTAGCTTAAAAGTAATGCCATCATTTTTGACCGCACAGACAAACTAGTACATAATATAAAGTCGAAATCACTGATAGTATTATATTCTCCTATACGCGGTTTCAAGATATAATTATTTTCAATAATAATAATATTAGTTGCCTCGGCTTCTTTTTAGCTACCATAATAGTGGCACATAAACTTTCAAAATGACAAGTTTTATAAGTGTGAATAATGATACATGGTTATTACCTAGAAGTGCTGGTGACATATTCTTACGTATATAATGAGTGCAAAGACATGTTCTGAAGGATTTAAAGAAAAGACACACGAATCCGTATTGTTTGTCTACTATCAGCAACATTGCCGTTGCTTCTTTTAGAGAAATAACAGCTAATTCTGTGATCACTTAGGATATTATTGACCTCAAAGGATGGAAAGAGAAGTTTCAATTGGATTTGGACATTTATGTATTACTATAGTCCATATTAAAGTCACTAGTATTTTAATATTTTAATAAAATGATAGTTTTTTAACACGAATATAACATCATTGTGAATTCCAACAGGTCGAACAGGATTATAAAAAACTGTCAAACGCACATTGGTTTTGTTCGGCAAATCTACGAGTAAATGAAAAAATATTGTTCTCCTAATTAAAGCTACGTACACACACGGGTAAATTCTTACTTCCTATTTCGTTTGATAATAAAATAATTGTACATTAAGGTCTGTACACATTAAATAAAATATAATTGTAAATGTTCTCGTATTCCTAGTCTAGTATTAAAATGTCGAACATAGCTAAATAATATATTTGAAATTCATGTAATGATGATGCCTTTCACATTTAATTATATTTTAGTTGTCGAAGCAGATCTTCGAGGAATCTCTAAAGAAAATACGCTGAATTGCTATGCAAGTGTCCAGTTGATACTTTCCTATTTCCATAGGAATAGTAATATTATCTTAAGGCAATGAGAAATGCACAGGATCCATCACATGACCCTATAAAAAAGAAGCAGACATATTTTTAACCGGGCCAACCAATTGAGCAAAAAGACATCCAGAACGAATAAACCTCAGTCACACTATGTACGCTTACCAATTGCCAAAAAGGCATCCAAAAACGAGAAAAGCTCAGTCACGCTGCGTACGCTTACCAATTGATCAAAAAGGCATCCAGAACAAATAAACCTCAGTCACACTATGTACGCTTACCAATTGCCAAAAAGGCATCCAGAATGAGCAAAGCTCAGTCACGCTGCGTATGCTTACCAATTGATCAAAAAGGCATCCAGAACAAGCAAAGCTCAGTTACACTGCGTAGTGTTACCAATTGAGCAAAAAGGCATCCAGAACGAGTAAAGTTCAGCCACACTGAGTTCGCTTACCATTTGTGTAAAAATGCATCCGGAATGAGCAAAGGTCAGTCACATTGCGCAGGCCTACTAATTGAGCAAAAATGCATCCCGAACAAGTAAAGCTCAGTCCCACTGCGCACGCTTACCAATTGAGGAAAAAGGCGTCAAGAACGAGCAAAGCTCAGTCACACTACATACGCTTACCAAAGAGCAAAGAGGCATCCAGAACGAGCAAAGCTCAGTCACGCTGCGTATGCTTACCAATTGAGCAAAAAGGCATCCAGAACGAGCAAATCACAGTCACACTGCGTACGCTTACCTTTCAGATGTTTTTTTGATTTGGAGTTGACGTTTAAGGCAATTTCCTTGGAACGGTCAGTGTGTCACATCCAATGTTAAATGACACGGCTCCTATGACAAAGGCTAAAATAAACCTAAAAAAGGGGGGGGAACTCAATGCAGAGCAAAAAATATTTTTACCAATAGCATCATAAATTTCATCCTTTTTTTTCCTCACGGTCTGGAAACCAGTGCCAAAGTAAACTACTATCAATCATTTCAAACGTCTCGTTCAGTTCTTTGAATTCCTTGCCTCCATCGATGATGGATGTTAATCCACCTAAAGCTGAAGGTTTGCTAATAGGAAAACTGAAAATAAAGAAAGATATTCGGCTATCAAAGAAAATATGAGCTCAGCACGAAAGGAATTATAGGATTTTTTTCTGTTTGGCCCTCCATTTATCGCAGAGCAGAAAAATGTGTTTTTAAGTCCTACAACTCAAATCTTGTGGTTGGTGAGAGTTGTGAACCTGGTCATGAGTCTGCCAAAAGTAATAAGTTTTGTAGTCAAATAAAAGTACAGAAGCTATTAGTTATTTTAATAAATAATATCTCTTTATTTCCCTTCCACCATATCTATTTATCAATTAGGTAGAAAGATACATTGCTTGGAATTTGCTCTTTATTTCTTGGAGTGCCACGTGTGAGAAATCCTATGTCTAAAGAGAAATAGAAATAAGAATTTGGTTCAATAAATTTACTATGAATGTTTTAATTTTATTCTCTTAAAATAATCAATTCAAGGTAATTATTTTTGAAAACAGGATTTTCTCACTGTTTAGTTAAATACTTGTATCATGCGATCAAAAAGCCTGTTTCCTCTGACCTGGCTAACAGTTTATACTCTTAGAATAACGCTTCATTGGCATTTGAAGAATGCAATCACACAAGTACATGTGACTATGGCCTAAAATGTTTATGTTCACTCTTGTAAATCAGCTCAAAATAAAAAAAATAAAAAAAGCCTATTTATTGTGACTTTATATTCCTACATCGAGTGACATTACTTCCATAGCGATGGGCAATAGGCCTTCTTTCTGGAACTCTCGTTACCTACTGAGTTTCTTCAATTTTGCGTCCTTAATTTTGCTTGTCGTACCCTTTCAGAAATTCACTTAAAACCGTAATAAAATGCGCATCTGATTATCGGAATAAAATAACAATAATTTTGTTCCAACGACGCGTGAAATTGGATGTGGAAAAGGAACTTAAGAAGAATTGGAAAAGGCAGTAAAATAAATTGTTTTCAAGAGGAAATGTACCGAATAATATTATGTTTTTCTTAGCAAAGAGCAGTATATGGAATAATATAACAGGATATGTATTTACGGGCTGTAAACAATAATGAGGAGGAAAAAGAGATAGAATAAAGACTGATATAGAGAACAGGTAATATGGAACATCTTTAAGATGAAACCGACTGCAATAGTTAATCCAATTCGACGCCCAAATGGGCTATTTAGGAAATAAAACTAAAAAGGTTTGGTAACTGTGTAAGTTGGGGCAGGGAGGTCAATAACCAGATATCAGCTTCACCCTGTTTACTATGTTAACACTTGCCATCCTCTTTTTTGGCGTGAGATAATGTGGTTCAAAGCCATTTAAGCCTGTAGATCTTTATTCTTCTAAGGCCTAGATTGCAAGAAATGGTATATAATCTCGTCCAATAACAAGTAAAGGGGCTCTAAATTCAATGAAAAGAATCACGACGATAGTTTTACCCTCAATGATGAACTTGAGGTCACCTGGGGTCTGTTAGAACAAAGAATTATAGAGAGTAATGTTTACCATAAAAATCAAACTAGTAGACTGAAAATTCAATAGCCCTTTCAATACAGTATTGGAAGAAACAAAGGCAGCATTAATGCCTATAAACTTAATTTCGATTAGGAGCTAAAGAGCCACGTATTCATACTCACCGACTAATCCCTCATCAGATTACTCTTTTCGGGGGCTGCGTTATCAAGATTACGTCTTCCTTATATTCTTCTGTGGATGTATAAATCCTTTTTTTTTAAATCACATGCTCTTTGAGCCAGTAAAAAAATAGGGTTAGTATTTTAGTTCCTCTCATGAGGCGATATATGTTCAAGTAGTTAGGGACGCAAGGATATCGAGAACTAAAGGTCAAATTCTGAAAATATATCATAAAAATTACAATGCTATCAATTAGCTAGAGTCAAAATTAATCCCTTGTACACAATATCTTCACACTCGGTCCATTTGACTGAGGATATTCGTGTTATTTAAAAAAAAAGGCGTGTAGAAATTCATGTATCTCTAATTGCTTTAATTTCAATGTCCTGGTGGTATTGTGAAGAGTAAATACAATGTAGTAATAGAAAGAATATTCTCCATTGATGGCTGGCTAAGCTAACATATCAAAGGCGTGATTTGTCACACCTGCAGAGATATGGCTTTTAAGCTTCACTCATTCCTATTCCTACAGGCAACCAAAAACTTTCTTGTGCCTGGTGGTTGAAAGTGATAGAGTTATATCTTACGCTACCAGTTACCTCTGACTGACTATATTGAAGGCAAATTTATTCTTGGGAACCTACATTGAGTCCTATACCAGATTTTTATCGAATATCTCAACCTTCTTTTGTAATTAGAAGAGGTGGCTTAACTGTATTGGCACAGGGAGGATGATGGACAAAACCATGCAGAGTAAAAAAGGAAGAAAGAGGAGGTGAAGCCTACTAGGGACTCCATTTAGCCTTCTAATTTTCTCATCATAGTCCTTATAATTTGATATCCACATTGACAATATTCCCAATTTTTTAACAAATCATTATTCTCCTTTCTTCACAAGAGTTTCAAGACCAAATTAACCATACCTGAACATCATATGTTGTCAATAAAAGACAGCATAAGTAAGCTATTAAACATCGGCATTCTGCATGCTATTGTGGGTAGAATAACAAATGACAAATGATGACGAGCAAGAATGAGGCGAATAGACAACTAGGTAATAAAGGTTCGAGTCTAGTATCATATAGACTAGATTTGATTTGAGAGACGATAGTGAATTTGACAGGTCAAATGAGATTTCGATTATGGCTTGACGGCTCCTAACAATGTAAAGATCATGATTATATAAAATAAATATAAATGCGACTCTAATTTCGATTTTTGTATTATAAAAACTCATGAAATCAAATGTGATCTTTAAGATTGTTCAATTCTGTATGAGTTTCTTAACTTAATTTGCTTATTACAATACCATCATCCTCTTATAATGGTCAATTATTAATCAAAGTGTGATGTGAGCATTAAAATATAAATTCTGCTTGCTAATATGAATTGATATTAATTCGTCTATATATTTTTAATACAAATCACTGTAAGGATAATCAGTATTTGTGAGGTTTAATGACGGATATTTCTCTAAGGAACATTAACGAGATCTAAGAAAAATGTGTCCTAGATTAGGTCATCTTAGGTCAGGTTTTTTAAGTGTTTTGGTTTTACCTGATGATGGAAAGATGCGCAAGGTGTGATGAAAGTTAGATAAGGTCACAATTTGTGTTTTTTTAGTTGAAGCTTAGCAGTTTTTGTTTTTTCTTTTACGAAATTCTAGTTAGTTTGTTTAGATTTGTTGGTTTTAGCTGATGGTTATGACTTGTTTCCTATGTTAGAAAATTAAATCAGTAATTGGATTATTTGGTTTTATTTAATATTATGAGGTGTTTGAGGTTTTATGTAGATTATACCAAGTTATTTCAATTCGTTTGTTTTATTTGATGGTTAACGGTTATTGGGATTGTTGCTTTTCATGTATGATTGTGAGTTAGGCCTTCGGTTGTGATTATTGGATTAGTTTGGCTATTATTTAGTATCATAGAGTTGAACGTCGATGCTTGCCGAGGATTAACTCTGTGTTGACGCGGGAAGGGAGTACGCCAGAAATTGGGATATAGATCTCAGTACGAAGGTTAAATAATTAAAGTTGAGTGCGGTTGGCCTAAATAATCAATTCTTAGAGGTTCTGGGTTTAGATGAGCTGATTGTAGAAAGAAAACTTTACTATATACGAAGAAAATATTATTAGCAAAAGTAAATAAATGATAATAATTAAGATGAGACTCTGGGTAGCAAACATGAGGGGGGATACAAATGACTCGACGGAGAGGAGAGTCCGAGAGAACATGTACGGTAATTGCTTCCAGGGGAAGGGGGAGAGTACAAATGATGGAGAGACTCACGTAAAGCCAAAATTGACTGGAGGATATGACGAGGAAGCGTGGCGCTTCCAAGTTCGCCTTAAAAAGTTCCATCTTCTTTAACCTCGCTAAGAAATAAACGAGGGAGTACTCTAGCCGAGAACGAAGTCGATACCCGAATGATAGATTCCTGTCCGTATCTATCGTCTGTCAGGCGGGAACTAGGGCCTTAGGTATGAGCTAGGCCGGGTAGAGAGGTAACGCGTCGCGTTTGAAGCTGAAAGCCGTTAAGATGCGAGGTTTGGTGTACGAGATTGTACGTGGCTGCTAACCAAGAGAGGGTTGTATGGTACTAATTTCTCAAATTTTTTTTGAAGTATTCATACTGTCTCGGTGGAAGCGGTTGCCAAATGACTCCAAAAGGTGAACGAGGATCTCATTAGATTTGGCGCGCCAGGAGGGGAAGAAGATATTCTCAACGAGCATCACAGGCTCGCCGTATGTCTGGCGCAGATCAGGTGATGTAACGGGCCGCACGACATTCTTGAGGCTGCTTTTTATGTTTAACTGACTTGACCATTCTTGATAAGAGCGCCGGGGTAGTCCCACCACGTGAAATTCGCGCTGTCAGTTGGGGCTGTCTGGGCGTGCAGGTGCATCTTTCTCACTCACCATGGTTAAACGTTGTGTTCGGGGCGGGGGGGGATGGAACCTTCACTTTCTCTGACATTGAGTTTGTATAATGTTTATGATTTTTGTTTATGATCATTTTTTCTCAATTTTTGCCTAACCTAATCTAATTACACACATACCGTCGGTTTCCTCGAAAAAATGCATAAGATAAAGGTATTTCTATATTTAACAGCGGTGCCTATAGCGGCGGAAAATGGGAAATTTGTGAAAATAATATATCCATTATTGTTTTCTCCATGGTGTTTTTACTATTTATCTTTGGAGACGAAATATTCAACAATAACTGAGACAAAAATGTGAATAAAGTTAGTGCCTTTCTCCTTTTACCAAGAAACCTGTTTTCACACATTTAGCAGACAAACATACGCATTCTTTGTATTTTTATATATAGCCGATATCAAATTTAATAAAAAACAGTGGTTTTTATTACTAGTATTATTTTTAAAACATTATCCCTCTTATGAGATATCTGTAGAATTAAAACCGTACCCTAAAGATGTCAGGGATTCGTATTATTTTTCTGTTCTAAGCTAGTTGTAAACAAGCAATAAATCTCAGTTTGGGTTATTCTTTCTTTCGCAAATGGTTTCTAATCGTTTTCTAAGACACTCCTCTTTTGTTTTCCTGAATTTTCTTAACTTAGAAAAATTATGACCTACCTAAATATTTATGAGAGATGAGTGTAAGAATGGTAATTTGGATTAAAATTGGTAGATGGGAAAAGAAAAATATTAATTTGTAAATCAAAATATAAAATGGAAACAAAAATAACAGAGATAAAACTCTCTTATAATATAAACTTCTTTAGCCTTAAAGTAGTCTTCTTATCATATATCTAAAGCATCAAAGGAAAATACAAAGAGCACATGAATTCAGAAGTAGAAGTTTGGTAATTTTAGGAAGGTGACGCGTCCAAATTCGAATATATATGATATAAATTCCATAAAATTGAACGAGTCTTGGCTAGAGGAAGCCTTTCAAAGATTTTCCGATGAAAATCTTACAAGACAAAGCATTGCTTGCTTAGTTGTTAAACTGTTTGTATAAAAATGGCATATGGCTAGAACAAATTATCTGCGGGCGTTGTTTACACAATGTAGTATACCGGAAATTCGTACGCACAGAAGGAAAAATTATTTTAAAATATAACCAACAGACTTAATACTTAAGGAATGTGCCGTGTTGCAACCAATATTATCAACAGATTATAAAACAGATTTTATGCAGATCGATTAACAGATTTTAACTTACATAAGGAGGAAAAAAACTTCACATTTACTTTTATAATAAGTAAAGTGTTAAGCCTTTTACACCGTTAAGCTTAAACATATTTGAGTATTAGCTAGCAGAGTGGCAAATTACATTTAATGGTGGACTAATTTTACTCCCAAACTCTTGTCATAATGAATATTTTTTCAGAAATATTATACTACAAAAGTGAGTTAATATTTTTATTATTTTTATATCATTTTTGGGTTGTTCAATATATTTAGTCCATTTTTCTTCATTGGTTTCTTCTCTAATTGATAGCTCCCCTTAGGTTCCTTGGCTATTACTGTAATTTCTTTTCTCTTTTTTCCCTTAATCACTGGATAAGTTTCTGATAGCTTATGCCCTTGATCGCCTGAACAACTTCAGTTATCTCATGCCCTTGACAGCTGATGACCCAGGTTTGTTCCACGCCCAGGATTACTTGATGGATTTTAAGCTTGCAATATGTTAAAGATAACCATTAAAATATTTAAAATTTAAGACTTTAAATATTGGCCTAATTATCCTCAAATTACGCGGTTTCTTTATAGACTGTATATGTAGTGTAAAGGAATGAATGCTGAATATGAAATCCTAAGAATCGTTCCAGTCTAATCAGGGTTATGATGGACACTTTAATGACCTCATTCGGTGAAGTAATATTTGACCCGCACCGTTTAAAGTCAGGAGAGTAGCGCGTCTTTTTCGGATTAGGTATTCCAACTAGTCACCTCTCGAGATAACTCGGGCTAACTTAAGTTGATTTTTACTAACAACAATTTTCGCGGTTTCCTAGAGAAAGTCTCATCAATAATTGTTATTCCTGGTTAAAAGTTAATGAGTAGAAAATAATGCAATTGGACCTTTTTAATTAAAATACTAACTTAGTATTCTGAAGATATTTCCTCGGAAATCAGTTGCCTCAATATTACTTTGAATGCATATTTGAGTAAATCTTGGAAAGTCGAGGAAACACATTCAGATATTAGTGGATAAAAGCTCATCTACTCACATAGTTAAGGAGGACTGATATACATTATACAGTCCAGGTCCTTCTAAATTTGAAATAAATATCGAATAAACTTTAAAATATCTAAATAAAATAATTCTAATTAATTCACAGTCTAATAAATTTCCAAAGATTTCGGTGTATTTATTTCTAATTGTGTGGAAAATTTTTATTATATCCAATTAAATTAACCCTATGTAATGCCATTTCTTAGAAATTCATAATAGAAATTCGTCTATCTAATTACAAAATTCTAAAAATAACGAATACTTTCCAAGAACATTCAATTTCTGCAAATACAAATCTATAATAATTTCGATTAAATTCATAAAATTTCTATGTACTTACAAAAGTGCAATAAATTTCCAATAAAATCCAAAAATTTTCAGTATATATAATTCCAAAATTCTAATAAAGGTCGATAATCCCTTCAAATTTCCGTCTTTATACTTTTATTTAAATAATAAATTTATAAAAACTTCATAATCAATTTTTGTCAAGATAATTAAAAAACTTTAATGACTACATATCTCTGATATATTTAATTTCATGTAATAAAAAATCTAGTTTAGTTTTCTTTCCTTTTATCTAAAGGCTTTCCATAAGAAAATACTTTTTGAACACGAATTTCATTTTTATCAAAACTGTGTAAATTATTTACTTTCAAAAAAAACCTTTTGAATTTTGGAAGTTTTTCTCAAAAAAAGTTCAAAAGATGTGACAGATCTCTCGTACAATTTCCTCTAACAAGAAAATAAATACATTTTACTGAAATGCAATATCGGAATTCGTTCTTAGGTGTATAGGAAAGTTGAAAGCAGGCAAGAAAAGAAGAACCGGAGTGAAATACAAATTATTCATGGTGAAAAATAAAGAATATCTGGAAGGACAATATAAAATGATATAAAAAGCAAGAAAATTTCAATCATAAAGTTACAATACTCTTGTTTGCTATTTTCCACCTGCCATCGAACAATATTCACTTTGCTGCCTACTGCTGGTTAGTATTTTGTTTTTTTATCCGTTTTACAAAATCCGACATGGTATTTCTTTTATTTGGTCTGGGTGATATCTAACCTGTATTGTTCCATACTTGTTGAAAAATGTCCTTAATATCTGTGTTTAGGCACCGACCGTCTAATATTAAATTCTATAAGTTAAAACTAGAAAGATTCATTTATTATATAACCGAGATAAAATAAATTTTTAGACTTATTTAAATAATTTATTTAACATATATTCTAGTATTTAGAAACGAATTGTTATCCTATTTTTAACGTTATACGATATTCCAACACAATTTTGCCAAGAATGGGAAAAGACTTATAAGAAACGACTGACAGCATTTATAGCAAACAATGTCTAATATTTAATGTCCATTGTCCAAATAGCTATTTACACACTTATATTTGTTTAGTTTGTATAATTTCATATACATCTGAAGATTTTATAGATTATCTCTAGTAAATGAAATAAATAAATATTAGTTAATAATATTTGAATGATAGAACAAAAATTATATTAGAAAATATAATAGATAAGCTTTTTTTGAGGGGCTATATAAATGTTCCACCTCACTGTATACTCTGCGTTTAAGGTATAGATACATAAATCATTTGTGTATATGGCTACTTTTATAACCCATCCTACATTCTTAATTTTTCTCAAATACTACTAAGTCATCTGCTAAGGAAAAGTGACTTAAATCTCTCTAATTAATTCTTATTACATTTTATGCTCATTGTCTAAATTTTAACATTTTCTCAAACATTGCTGTAACATTTTATGGGGATTAGGATCCGACAGACATACTCAAAATATCGAGGTTTCACCACTGGATATGCAAGAAAGGATGGCAATGTAGGTTTTGGCAACTCCATGTTTCTATATACCTGAGAGGGTGATTATTGAGCCAAAACATGTTTACATTGTCTAGGAAGGACGCTACGAGAGTTTTCATATTCAGTTATTTTTATCAATAATTTTTAATGACTGTACATTTGTAAAATGTCATAAGAACTATATTATGGTTACTTCTGAATTCTGCCTGTTTAGGAGTCTGATTGAAATCGACATTTAGTTTGCTTGTTATGAACTTATAAGTAGTTTATATTTTGAAGATAAGAGAGTGATTGGCCAGAAGTTCGTTAAGTCTTTTCTGTCCCATTAAAACAATCAGCAACTTGTTATTGTTTGACCGTAAGTTTTCAGCTGATATTTTTGCGAGACTCTTTCCTATTTGTACTTCAGAACTTCCATACCTCGATGAAATTAGCCACAGGCCTTCTGCCCCAGTATTGATCACAGTAAGACACATTCCAAATCTGGTGGTCGTTGGGTTCAACATTTAAAAAATATTGCCAGCTGTCGTCTATCTTCTATACAGATACACGATTCTATCACATTTTCCAGTCATATTTGTAAACGACTGTTGATTTTATGAATTAAAACTTGATTAAAAAAATACAATGAATATAGAAAGAACCTTCACGAAAGAAAGTAATTAAGGGTATGTCTACCTAACTGAAAGGATTCGTAAAAAGCACTCTCTTATTTATATTTTCGCCCTGTAGAAATCGACAATCAGTACCGCTTCAAATCTTGGAAGGATTTTCTCTTTCACGTACCACAATTTCAAGAAACTTTGATATAATTTTTAATAAATCAATACTAGTTCTCCTCAGAACACTTGAATCTATAACTTTTTTACTAATGTTTATTTAATATTTTATGAAACCAATGGCAATAAATATAAGAGTTAACTCAAGTAAATATGATGTGTGTGTCCCTCCGCAGCCAATTATACGACTTTGAAAGCAGCTGTAGTTCTCTTGTCCGCCACATGATACAGATAAGGAGATTGCCCGTTTCTTCTCTGTGAAAATCCCCTTCAACATTGAAAAAAGGTGTTAGTTAAATTGGCGCTTTAAATCTGATTAATAGTCTCAACAGACGTGGTCTCTAAATCAGTCATTCCTATTGTGAGCCGTAGCCTCTATGATAAAATTCGGTTAAACTATTTATAGTCTCAGGCTCTTGTCTGAAATTATTCCGGAAAAAAGGTTTGCAGCCCTTTCTTATCTCTTCACCTAAATTATATCTAGGCGAGTATTATAACAAAAGAGGAAGATTGATGATAGCTTCCGATAATTACAGGAATGATTGAATGAAAAAATGTGTGAAGTGATGCATAAATAACATGAGTGAGGTGAAAAAATAAAAATGGCTCTTCTTATCCACCCGTGTATGAAAAACCCCTAAAATCTCTTAGACTGATGCGGATAATACAAAAATCAGATGTGCTATGACGATAAAGTAATCTATGTAGAGCTTACGTTGCACAACTTGCCAGCTCATGTTCTGGTAGAACAGAGCTAAATCGAAGGGTATTTTATCACGCCATAAACGGGCATTTCGTCTTACCTCCAGAAATAAAGGGAGAAGGTACCTTCTGATAGCCATTTTCCCGTAATTAGAAATGCAGTGATGAATTACAGCCATTTAGGGAGTTAAAAATAGCTTCAATGAGCTTCTCATCATCGCCTGATGAAGGAAGCGAACGGATCGGAATCTGTTCTCATGATTGAAACGAACTTTTTTGACTTTAAATCTTCATTTTACAATAATTTTTGTTCCTAAGTCTTATTAGAATTCTTTTTTCCATATTTTTTTCTATATTTTTATTTTGTTTCCTTTCCTTATATTTTTTCTCCTTCCAATAGCTTTCTTCTCTTCATTATTTTTTTTCTTCTTCTAATAGTTTCCCCCCCTTCATTTTTGTATTTCTTCCAAACGTTATCCTCTTCTCCTAATATTTTTGCTTCTTCAATTTTATTCAATATTTTCTTAGGAATTTTGTAATATTATCTTTTTCTTGCAATATTTCCTTTGTTTATTCCAATATTTTGGTTCTTCCTTCACTGAATATTTTCTTCTTGTTCCAATATTTTTCCTCCTCTTCCAATAATATTCTCATATTTATTTCTCTACTTTTCTTCTTAACATTCTCCCAATAATTTACACAAATATTTAGGACGCTATTAATGGGTTTACTTAGAGTTGGGGATATTATGGGGTTTACTTAGATTTGGGGCTTATTATGGGGTTTACTTAGGTTTATGGATTTATTAGGGGGGTTACGTAAGGTTTGAATTTATTATGGGTATTACTTAGGGTTAGGTATGCCCCACAAAAGGTAACTAAGCCTGGACAGGGAGCTGCATTTTGACATAATAGCCGCGTAAAGATTCACACTTTCGTGCAATTGCGATACGTGATAGAGGTAATGGAGGAATTTCACCTCCACTCTGTCATATCAAGACGATTAATCCGTATCAATATATCAATCAGGTGGAGGAGTCAAATGTGAGTGTGATATATGTCCGGCAAGAAAGAAAGAAGAGGTTGAATGTTTTTCAAACAGCGAGAATGCAGATGCCTACTAATGTGAAACGAAGATGCAGGAGAATGAAAATTCTATGAAGATGGAGTGAAAAGAGTTCAATCACGTGAGATTCATGGTTGCAGAAGTAAGATTGGTTGCCTTATTAATTAATAAGTGACGAGATACAATGGTTTGGAAGGATGTTAGTTTTTAACCATCGATGATATGAAACATATGTATGTGGAGAGATCTGTAATAACTTAGGACGTGGCGTGGATGAAATTGGGATTATGTTGTGAATGAAAGCTTTATTTGATAAGAATGCTCAAATATGTCAAAAGAGTCCCTTTTCAGTACATCAGGCCCGCCTAGGGGACGCTCTTTATCCTCGTCAAACAAGGTACTGTATCCAACAGACCCATCGAATAGACCTTGAAAGGTCAAACTACCCAATTCACACAGATCGTTTTAGGTCTGTTGGATTGCTCTGTTGCATACTGTCACTCGCTTATGGTTGATGGGGAGCAGCTATTGCCACTCTGCAACGTGGAATAGGTTTGACAATGAGGCCTCACACATGAATTCTATGAAGTATTGTAAGACATGCTCACGACTATGCACGAGCAAATAATCTAAGATATGTTTCGCAGAGTTCATAAATAACAATAACTTTTTGCATGTATAATATATAACATCTTTTTAAAATAATAATATATAGCCTTTGTAACAAAGAACCTATGACAATAATCCATGTAAATAATAATATATTTATATATATATATATATATATATATATATATATATATATATATATATATATATATATATATATATATATATATATATATGCTGCTTTTACAAGCCTAAGGCGTAAAGAATGAATTCGAAACGTTCACGCGTTAGCAAACCTGTGTACATATACATACACAGTAAAACTAACTAAAGCGATTTGCACCGTCATGCTAAAGGGCCCGCTGTTCAAACAATCTTGGCAGCAGGTTCAGAGCTGAAAACACGAGGAGGCTCTGCCCCCTCAAAACTTATTGCTTAATGGTAAGCCAGCCACTTAGTGTGCGCCACCGTATATACCATTTTGGATAGACCGAGGGATGAGAGTCTTACAGTAACTCAGTCAATCAGAATCACGGGTACTTTCACACTTATAGTCACAGTCGGAGTCTGAGTCGCAGACAGTCAAGATACCAACCCACAACAAGAAAGAGGCTCGCCTGAATACACGACGCGCCCCTTAAAGGATTCTTCTTACTTCGAAGCAAACCGAATTCGACGCCCTAAAATAATGAGTCGGAAATTCCGCCGTTTGGGATTTCCTTTCCTACTGGTAATCCCTATCGATCCTCTTAACCAGCCTACCTCACCTCCAGTCGAGGGGGAGTAATACCTTTCCGCGAACAATTGAATTTAGCCTGAGGTCTCTACCAGGCTCCCACTTAACCCTGTAAGGAGATCATCAGTGTTAAGCAACAATGGATCGGAATAGTATTTGGATGGCTCACCGCCGAGCCCGTGGATAACCTCGCAACTGCATTCTCCTTAGAGAGCAACCATTATAACTGGTGATGTACCCATCTTCAAGTCACAAATACCTAACACTACCAACCTCATCTACCTAATAATAATACAACCACCACCAAAACCACCAGAAGCATCAACAGGGTGCCCGATAACGTATGGAGGCGGGTGGCTACTCATTGCTATCTGAACCGCATACAATCAATGCGTACATTGAAGTTTACCTTAATCTATGTGAGAAAGAAAGATAGGATAACAAAATATCAATGTAAAACAACACAACAAATCCTTAATAGTAAAAAAAATGATATTAATTATAAGTAACAATAAAAAATAATAATAAATAAATAAAACAATAAACAAAAAAAGAAAAGATCCCGCAATGGGACATTAAAATAGAGCGTCAAAGGAAATAACAAAGATCCCGCAGTGGAACAGGAAAATCAAACAACGGAGAAGACCCGAACACTGGCCATCATCTTTATCTACTACTTCCTTCATTCTCTAGCTATCTTTTGCCCTCCCAACTCTTTATTACTTATTTCCCCTCTTATTCTATCTGTCTACATGAAATGAAATGAAAATGGGTTGGGAAAGAGATCTTTCGGTACAAAGATATCCAGAATTATATTGGAGTTGAACAAAAAGTGTGGGTGAGGGCAGATCTAAGATTGAGATGTTCGTAGATATGAAAGGAATATGCTGCGAGACGTATGTAATATGTAATGATGTTTGTTTTTAATATGTTAAGTAAAGCCTCTATGGGAAGCTAGAGAGGTAATCCAGCCAAGTAATTTGGGGTATCGTTGGAGAATCGAAAAAGGGAAGGGGAAGTTTTGTCCTTGGCAATCAGTCATTCAATTTCATGAAAAATCGCTATTAAGTTGATCTGTGAAGCAAGGGAGGCAAGGAATGCCTTAAGGAAACCCCCACACTTGTTACTTGAGAGTCTGTTCTTTTATCTCATAAATCAACAAAATGTTCTGTACCAAATCTACACCTAAATAGGGTCACGTGCATCTGCTTTTAAAAAGAATAAGGAGAAAGAAAGTCCAGTTGCGGTAGAATGAAAGAACGACTAGGTGGAGTTTCCCCTAGTACACATAAATTAAAAGGTCCTGATATATTTAACGCTAATGAAACAAAAAGGAGTCGCTTCCTGTTTACTTAAGATGCAGGAATGAGTGATACATTTTAAACAGTGTCAACAAATAAGGTTAACCCATTTCAGGAGTCCAAAACGAAGAGGCAAGAAGTCGAAGGATAAACTATACTTAAGATAGTCGTGGAGGCTAGCTAATCTTATCCTCTTATTATTGTATAGATGTATCTAATGGTTTAATGGTTCAAACTGGTCGAATGGTACCTGTGGCTTAAATGAGTTCCGTGATAGTAGCTGTATCAAATGGGGGAAAATGATAGGTAATTCTTAAGACCATAGTGAATACTTGTGTTTTCATATTTAGTAAAAGTGAATGATATGATAGTGAGAAATGGTTCTATGTCGAAAGACACCACTGTCTGGGTGAACGATGTTTAGAGCGAGCTGTTTGATATAAGAGGGAGTTAACATTAAGAGTGCGCCATGTCGTCAGGATTGTTTAATTTATGTGAAAAAACAAGAGTAGGCCTTCGTAATACAGCTAGTTGTTAGTATGGAATGCCCGTGGTTAATGCTGGGTAATGAGTTCTGGATAAGGTTTACAATAATACCACCTGATCACATCCGATCTTGAGTAATTGCATAATTTATAAAATTTGAATGAGTTTTAGTCACTGCTATATCATTAATTGGTTTGATTATGGTCAAATATAATTTGATGGATTGCTACTACAACAAAGGCTTTATTATAAAGATTTTTTGATTGAGGCCTTCACAGACATAGAGAAAGACGGCGAGAGAGAATCGATTAAGGAAGAATTTGCTTTAAAAGGCTGTGCCTAACACTAGACAATAGCAGCCATTCATAGAAATTCTGAGATAATTTTGGAACCTTGAGATGCCGTGTCTGTATTTACCCTACTTAGTCTTTCTACTAACTACCAATGATCTACATTGCTATATCTTTATAATACCATATTTAAAAAAAAAACTATATCTTCAAGATATTATTTGTGAATCATTTGTTATCATGTTTAATTGCATTATATGCTATTTAAAACAGGGTGTTATTATTTGCTATTACTTTGGGATTATTTTATCTCGTATTGAATTTATACATCTTACGAGTCGCCGCTTGTTTACTTCTCACCAATTCTGTTCTTATTTGAAATTGAGATATTCCAGTTGTCCCAAATAAAATATATTTTGCTGAAAAAAAGAAGGGGATTAAAATGTTTGCCCTATCATTTTTAAGTTCATACACTATTTAACAGTATATATCATCCTGCCTTTTACTAGCCATTGCATCCTATATTTTATTATTCCTACTCTTTTTTCACCCAAATTTCCCTGCTTTTTGGACGGTCGTCGTCATAAAAAACCACCATGAAACTGATATAAATCATTGAGTGATTTATGGCTTCTGTCGAATGTAACGATTTTTGAAATTATTTCTTTTGGGGCGAAATTTTGGCACTGAAACTTCATTTTACATTCAGATTTGAGGGAATTTTTTATTGCAAAAAGCATCGAACGGCTGAACTTCACCTTTGTTCTTCATACTTCCAAATGTCAGCCGAATCGAGAGCAACCCACCATTTTATGTCTTCGTGGTGAAGCAGATTGGAATGTTTTAATTATAACTGTAGTGTAATTAATGAAGCTTTTCTATTCCAGTTGTCCCAAATAAGATATATTTAGTTGAAAAAAAAGAAGGGGCTAAGAATTTTGCCCTATCATTTTTTTAGTTCATACACTGTTTAACAGAATATATCATCCTGCATTTTACTAGCCATTACTTCATATATCAAGTGCCAAATTAAATAATTTTTGTAAAGTTTAAAACTATATATGAATCTACGGATGCTTCAAGCCTTGGTTGGATTAGCATTTAGGTGTATAAACGTGCATTGTAATCACCTCCATCGCTCCCCCCGCCCTTAAACTTCAGACACTCTGTTTGAGAATGCTTTCAAGAAAATAAAGGAAATCTCTCTATTGCCAGCAAAGAATTACCCAAATAAATCACATTTAAAACCCTAACTCAATACATTTAGGACGTTATTATAAAGCCTTGCGATACATTTATCTTCGATAAAATTCCAAGAGTCATTTGAGTTGATTTTAAGGGTCTATTTATTGCTTTTAAAAATAAATCCCTCTATTATAGTTAGGAAGTGAGCCTCAAGCAATTTATTGAAGCTTTGAGTTATTGAAAGGCAGCAACTAATATGAATTAGTGAGCCATTCCACTTTGTCAAACTCTGTATTTAGAGACCATAAAGGGGGTCTGTTGCTTATGGGACACGATTAATGGGAGTTATTTAAGGAGGGAATTAAAATTAGGGAATATGACCATAAACATGATTTTCTTGTGTCATATCTTTTAGCATCACTATTAATTTCTCATGTGGCATTTTAATCACGAAACTCCCATATTTCATTAAAAGCAGCCCCTTATCCGCTGCTGATTCCTAATTTTGCAATACCACTCCAAATGTGCCTAAATTTAGCCTTAATGCTAACACTAGTATTAGTTAAGATATATATATATAAGATTATTATTGTATGGAGGATCTAATGGTTGTATCGTACCAATGCAAGAGGGGAGAAAGGTCAATGCGATTGTTTAGGGGCTACTTTTTATTCCTTTTGTATTTAAGATTTTAGCTAATCAGTTATTCTTCATTTTTATGTAACTAAGTAAATCTCTCGATAGCTAAAATTAATACTATAGAAGATACTCACATTCAAAAAGTCTTGGAGGGTTGCTTTGGAAATGTATTTGAATAAAGATATTGTCAGGTGAAGATAATGAGATACTACTCGTTACAATAGGAAATCACGAGGAACTAATGGTGAATATATTGGAATATGAACTAAGTGAAGATTTAAATGAAGAGAGTAAGTACTACCAGAAAATTTAAATCCTGAAAGGAAATAAACGACAAATTCAATTATGTGAAGAAGGATTTTTTCCAAAGCAATGGTTGAAGAAGCTGATGATGCTGTGACCCCTGAATCAATCCTACTTATAATTAATTTAGTTAATTCCTGAACAAATAATTCTACCACACATTTGAGAAACAAGATCTGCTGAACAAAAGTCGCGTGCTCTCATTTACTATGATTTATGAACTTACGACCTTAAAAAACTTTTAATAATTCTCGGACAAACCTTGAGAGGACCTTGATAAGTAGGTGATTCAAGGAGAATCCAAAACAAATTAAGGGTTTCCAATTCGTTAGAATCGGCCGAATTGGTATGATGTTTTTGCCCCCCAAAATAATTCCCTAGCTAACTTTGGGAGGACGTTGACAATTATATCATTCGAAAGAGAATATAAAAGAAGATAAGGCTTTCAAATTTCCAAATAATTGGCCGAATAGTGACAATGTTATTACCAAAACATAAAAAAGTAAAAGAGGTACCATCCGACCGTCATAGTGAGATAAAAAGTCGCGCGCGACCTGACTCGCACGCGACTAGAAATATTTTGTACTAGTTTCAAAGGCAAGGAAAAATCTTATATGCAAGTCACGAAGAATAAATATTACCTTGTTGGCATACATATTGAAATGGGATCCATTCCATTCCTAAACCGTACGCTTTATTGGAGTAAAGATCTTCACTACAATTTATACAATTGCAGATGCCATTAATTTTAATCGGATTAGCCAATTGCCTAACAACTTCAGTGTGTTGGTAACATACAAAATAACAAGAGATAGACTAGATTTTGAAAGGTGAGATCAATTATAGGTGAATATTTACAATTATACAATTGATATTAATAAGAGAAGTAACCAATCTTTCTGATGGTCAATTTAAATGTACCTCCTATGCCCAAAACCTGATCGTAAACAGTATAGCTAATGATCTCAAAACCACACCACCTTGTTAGTGACCTTTTCTTCTTTTTGTTTTGTTCTAATATTTAGGCTCTGTAGCGACTTATAAATCTATTCCCTTCTCAGTATACGACTGAAGAGAGTATAATAAACCTCATACCGAAACTAGTCTTATACCTAGGTTTCACTATCATATACCATAACTCGTTATTGAGTTCTTTCTATTTTATATGTATATATAAAGTACTGAGGAATTAGTAGGGAATTTTCCAAAAATTGAAATGGGCTCTGTGTGTATTTAATCTTCCAGCACATAGCATAAACTCTCAATTGGATTCATGTCTGTGGAATTTCAGGGCAATGGAAAAGCTGTCATCTATTTTTGGCCCACCATGAATTCTCTGATTTTGCTCTATGACATGGGACCGATTCTTGTTGGAATATCCAAGGTTTGTCACCATACCACTCCATTATTTTATGCAGTAAAAAATCTTTAAGAAACTCTATATATTTTATTGCTTTCTGAACAATGTGCAAACGACTTGTTCCATGCGCCTAAATGGCTCCTAACACCACGATTTTCGTTGTGAATTTTACTGTTTTCCCCAGACATTCAGCCATAGCTTCTTCTCCAGGCCTACGCTTTACACTTTGCACGTAGTTATCTAACACTGCCATGGTTAATTCGTCATATAAAACTACCTCCAATAGTATTAACTACAACATAGGCAGTTAAACAACCATAGAATTATTGGAAAAGCCATTAAAGTAATTAATCATAAAATAAACTTTATGATTTGAAAAGATTGGAGCCATAAAAAAAATGTAGCACTGTTAAAGTTATTAGATATTGATGCTTTTTAGGAATTATAGATAACTGTTAGTTATGGTTTCAAGTTAGCTTCCAAAAGCCTTTCTCTTACTGTTTTTCAGGCAAGGCTAAAACCTTCTGAGACAAGTTAATAGAAATCTTCCTATAATATGTTCTTCTGTTCTTAAGAGCCTGTCGCATTAATTTTCTATCTGTTTTTGGAGCTTTTTTTTGTTTTCGAACACATTTCAAAGCTTTTTGTGTTTAAATCTTGACCAGTATCACTTTTTGTCTAAAAAACAATGACTCTCTGAGTTAAAACACTTTGTTTTTTGCCATTTCTTTCTGTTTTAAATTTGTTTCTCTCAGTAAAATGTATATTTGTCCAATTATTTAAGGACTCAAATGACATTGTTTACCTATCTTAGATTAGTTCATTTATACCTATAAAGATCGACAACCGCTGTCCAGATTTAGTTGTCTTTAGCAACGTGAGCCTCAAGACAACATGGGATTCTCCTTCTCCACATAAATCCATAACATCCATAAGTGCGCTAACGATGGTAGATGAAGCTAAATGCCAAACCTTCTAATTCTCTCTCTCCTCTCCTTCTCATTCTTCTTCCCCTCTCCCTTTCCCTCTCTCTCCTTCTCTCTTCATCTCTCTCTCTCTCTATCAAGGAGATGAAGAAGAAGAAAGTTTGAAAGATAAAAGTGAAGGGGAAGAAGAAAATAGCGGCCTCCGGAGTCACAAAGGAACCAGGGACGACCATAAATCGTATGCCCTCCTCTCCACGGAGGAGTTACAATGTGTATTGTTGGGAGAGTCTCAGGTCCGAGGCCTGTAGAACCACTTCCTTCACAGACAGGGCCACTGTTTAGAGGTACGATGCTTTAGGGGCTGGGACAATGAAGCACTTAAGAAGGAGGTCGAGAAGGTGAGGATCTTCTCCACTAACTCTGCTCTAGTCTCGATGGTGAGTGGAAACGATCTCTTCCTCTGTTGAGTAGGGTTTAGACACACTGAGAGCATCTTGATCGCGGTAATGACAACTGCGAATGATCTTCGCACAAATACCGATAAGGGCTTGCTACTAGGAATGTTATCTCGTAGGTTCACTAGTGCGCATTGACTTAGCAAACTTATGGGTATTAATAAGCGGTTAGGACATTAAAGTGCCATTACAGGAGTGAAGATTTTTCATCCGCTCGAGCGGTTCCTTGGACACGACGAGTTGTAAGTTGAGAATGGGTTCCACCTCAACGGTCTAATTGAGAAGGGTCTGGCCAATTAAATCAGAGAGAACGCCTAATGACCTTTAAGGGCAGCATGAGCTTTACTGGTCGGGCACTCCGGGAGTACATTCGGGCCCGAGTCTAAGCAAATAGCGAATGGAAAGAAGATACCTTGAAAGCGGAAGGAAGCGCGTATAAATGCAAGCCTTAATGGGCGACTGGCGGACTAGTCAAAACCGTCCGCCACCAAGACGATGGCTGTTTAGTCGAGTCTAGAGGTAAATGTTGGAATTATGTAACCAGTAAACTCAATGTACCTCGTTTGGAGGGGAGTAAGGAAACCTGTACTGCCAAAGAGAGTCCGGAAGACCATGGAGAGGAACGTTAAAGTCTTATTCTTCAACACCAGATCAATACAGAACGAATGTTAGCCAGGGACACCCGCATAGATATTGGGGCCATTGTGAAAGTCTCGCTTCCAACAATCATTCCAGACTTCGAGGGTTTGTTCGTAATCACTGGGCTAACGATGTTCCACCGCGATCGATAATATCAAGAAGTCAGTGGAGTCATAAAATGCGTCAGAAATTGCCTTAACGCTGTCAAGTGCAAAGTTAGAAGCCATCACAAGCCTCCTTGAGTAGATATGAACTCAGGTAGGTTCTCATATCGGTTAGGGGTTCAGTACACGCTGCAAAATGAATCTGAGGAGTAAGATATGATCCTGTATTGTAAGCAGATTAGTGTCCCGAGTTTTATCACGGGTGACTTTATCTGCCCACAGAATGTCTAAGGAGAGAGATCAGGAAACGGCGAAGGGAGGTGACTCGTTGACTTCGGTGACACATGAGTCGAGGAGCCAATGAGTGGTGAGAACCTGCTCAACTTAGTGTGCACCACCGAGGAAAACATGATCTCAGGACTGCGCTTGAGCGGTTGTTTCGGCGGGAGCGATTACTAAACCATCGCGACTTTCGCACCTATAAACTTGAAAACCAACTAGCAAACTTCTACGGCTTCGAAGTACGATAAATTGGCAGGAACCAGTAGTTGGCCTGGGAGCCACGGCCAACTATTTGGAGTTTTTGGGACGCTTTAAGGTACAGCAGATCTAGGTTGTTCTGGAAAACAAAGTAAAATAACATCCCACCAACCAGAGTTGTTCAATAGCAACATTGCCTCGCAAATTCGTAGTAAAAATGCTTTCCTACAACAAGTGGAAAAACGGTTATGGGAGCGAATACATTAACCTGTACAGAGAAAATTGCAGGAATGTTAAAACCTGTTGGAGGAGCTAAGGACGATTAGGAACTTCTGGTCGCGTCATTCTGCAAACAGAAACAGAAAGTATTTTTCCTGCATGGTGACAGCTACAAACTGGTTTGCAATAGCATAGATCCCCAAACGAGATAAGCGTGAATCGAATCCCGTTCAGGATGTGGACACCTTATACCTTTACTTTCCAAAAACCTTGGATAAGGTACGGGCACACTTTGAGTATGGTTCCCAAGGAGAGGAAGGACGTCGTCAGTTTTAAAGGTTAAAAATGACGCAGCTATTTTAAAGAGGTCCCTCAAGTCCCAAGAGTGAGGTGAAGGATTGCGTTAATCTCATCTCTGGGTAGGCTTACTGAAGGCTTGTGATCAAAAAAGGACTGAGAGGAATCACATACAAAATAATTGTTTAATTCCAACGAACAAAAACAAGCAAGACAAAAGTGAGGCTTACGTTTCGATTAGGGTCAAGAAAAATTTCACTACCAGTCAGGAAAGTGAGTGTTACGAGAACAAGACTTAGGCGGATTGCAATTGGGGCCTCAGGACGCTAAACTAACCGTAGTTTGTTCTTTACATTCGATCGTCTGTCTGACTTAACTGTCTACCCAAGGGCAAATGAATCTTCTTCTGTCGAATTCTCCATTTTTCTTCTATAATTGGTATAGGAGGTGTGGTCTGTTTTCGTCACCGGGACCACAATGCTTTTTGCTCCGCCCACTGGGCAGTACTTTGTTAATCCCATTGTCACGAAGGTCACTGGTTCATGGCACCTACAATTCACGCTTTCTTGATATAAATTTTATCATTGCCTAGCCGCAGCCCACGGTTTCGGCTTAATTCCATTTCCAGACGAGGAATGTTCGTTTTATTACTCTGTCGCCAATTTTTTTATTGATATCTGAATTTCAGCGAGAAAATGTTTGCAATTCTTTCTATCTCTGCGAGGCATTTTGCTGGTGCAATTTTAGTACCAGGGACATACCTCCACAAAGGTACCCCAGTGTGCTTAATGAGCAATATCTGCGTTGTAGGTAATACGAGAAAGGTAGCCGACAGGAATGATAATAGGTTGACGGACCGAGGGCAAAGGGGAAAATTCAGAGAAAAATCCTCTACGTGGGCCCCAATTATCAGCGGGGTGTGCCAAGGCTCTTCCCTCCGTCCACTGCTTTCATTGGATACATCAACGATAGAGACAAAGGAATTTTATGCACAATAGCTAACTTTGCGCACAAAACCAAATTATGGGTCGGGGTTAGATCGCATGAAGAAATAGAACGCTTGAGGGACATATTTCGACGCTTAGAAGAGTGTTCCGAGATGTGGCTGATGCCATTCAACTTTGACAAGGGCATAGTGATGCACATGAATTTCCTCAAGAAGATAACTATTTACTAGTTATGCGTTTGGAGGCGACCGTACTAAAGAAAGACTTAGGCTTGCAAACCAAGGCAACCTGAATTCTTCTATGCAGGTCATAGAGAGAAACAAAAATGCCGAGAATTTTTTTAATACAAAAAGAGATAATTTCGTTTCCAAAACAAGGAGATTATTCTCACCTTGCACAAGTCTCTACCCTGGCTACAACTTGAGTGCGCCGTACAATTTTGGTCACTATCGCTGCCCTAAGAAATTGAGCGGCTTCAAGGAGTTTAGGCCACGGCCACCAAACTAATTCCGTCACTTACTTAGACACTAAGGATACCGATGGAAGATACGAGAATTCGGGCTTTTCTCCATGGAGACAAGCCGTATACGTGGCAAGCTTAGCGAAACGTATAAAATTGTACAGGGAGTAGAATACGTGCACAACAGGAAGTTGTTCACCTTGAATATGAATTCCACGCGCAACCACGGCTACGAGTTATAGTAGACTTACCCAGATTTATCAGAAGGGTATGCAAGAACCTTTTCTCGGACAGTATCTTTCAGCGTACGGGGTGAATAGTTTAACAGTTGAACAGTTCAAGTCGTAGCTGAAAAGAGTATTCCACGAAATGGAATAGACAATCAAAAACTTAAGAAATATTTCAACTATCCTGTCAAAATTCATATGTACGATCTTTTCAACATACCTTTATGTTCTTCAATTTCCATACCACATTATTGCGGTGTAAGTGTGGGCGGAGAGAACTTTCATTTTTTGATATACTTATTGTTAGGCCTTCTTATACAACGCCTCTTCCGTATGGTTCGCAAGAACTTATGAGGTACTGCTTTTCTTTGTAACTCATTTATACCTTTCTCTCTCTCTCTCTTTCTCTCTCTTTCTCACTCTTTCTCTCCTACTCTATCTCTATCCCTCTCTCTGTTTTTTTTCTCTGTCCCTCTCCCCTCTCCCCTACCCTCGCCCCATCTCGCTCTCTCTCTCCCCTTCCACTACCCCTCTCCCCTCGCTCTCTCTTTTTCTCTCTATCTCGCTCTTTCATTCTTACTTTCTTGAACTTGAACAAGTGAAAATGGCCCCCCATTGTAGATCAAGTGAACAAGTGAATATTGTCACAGAGTGTAGATCGCGTAAACAAGTGAATATGCTCACTCAGGGTACATCGAGTTAATAAGTGAAAATGGTCACCTAGTTTCGACTACATTCACATCAAGAGCTTGCTCTCTCTCTTACATGAATCACAAGCCGAGTCATTCAGTGGATGGCCTCTGGTGAGCCCTAATGCAATTACTCCTTTTTGGCATTCAGAAACATAGGCTTTGAACCCCATTTTACACCCAGCGTACGAGACAGGCACTATAGCGTACCACCTTTAAAAAATTAATAATTCTGTTACAGGCTTACCACATATTAAGTCCCGATTCCCTTCATCCATTGCTCAACTATTTTAAATATGCCATGTCCTGCAAGCTCACAGTGATACTATTAAAAATGAATTTATTTCCCTGTAAGAAATAATTTCTTGAAAATGTAATGGAATGTTACTGCAACACCTGCTTAGAAATAGTTATTTTTTATGCTGCAGTAGAAATAATTATAATATACAAAGTACATCATGTACGGAAAAATTTAAAGCCTACTGCGGAAGTTATAACTATTTCTATTGATCCTATCGTTCCTTTAATGAAAAATGCATGTAGATTTTTAAGATTACACTTGTGTTCCTAATCTAATTATCCCTCTTGGCTGCCTTTATGCAAATGTTCAGAAATTCATCGTCAAGTGATATCAAGCATGGCTTTGTGCATCAGCGCTCGTATTTAAGTAATTTTCTAGTTGGTGCATCAAATCGTCAAAACTTCAACCAACAGAAGGTGGTCAGTATATTTTATATAGTATTTTCAAGGAGAGTTTGATGTTGTATCATATAAAATAGTTTTGGTAGAGTTAAAAGTAGATGGATTAACTAAAGCTTGGCATTAGTAAATAGCGCCGTACTTAAAAGATCCTTCTTCGGACTTTTGTATTTTGTAATATATTGTAATGACCTTGACACTAACATGTTAAAAAAAAAATTCTAAGTTTGTCGATGATATTAAAAGTAAGAAATAACATCAAAATAATAATGTGACTTCGAAATGTATTGTAAAAGAACAACCTCTGACTCCCCCCTCCTCCATTTATTGGAGACCACATGCGATTGTATCCAACCCTTTCCTCCACCCCCACCTGGTGACGAGGCGAGAAAAAGCCGCTGTCTCTCGTACCTTGCTGTTAAATGATGAATCGACTCGGCCTCCGGATTAAGATGCTTGGAGCTTGTGACTCCTTTCTCGAAATTCCCCCTTCTCCCTCAGAATCGGACATGCAAATACTCGGGTTTTACTGTAATTCGATGAGTCCAGCATGCACGTCAAGGCCGTCCGCATCGTCAAATCCCGTGAGCATTATCTGACAAGCAAGACTTTCTCCCCTGTGATTCTACTCTAGTTAATTGGTATCTTCTGTGACCGGTGAGCCTTTGAATTTGCACAACAGTCTTCCTGCGGTTAGTCAAACCGAAGAAAATCCCCATCGATAACCTTTGAGGAAAAGAAGTTTCCTCTTCCAGTGGAATTACGAGTAATCCCACATTTCTCGTCGAACGTCATCTTTGAAGATTGTCGATCTTCATCAGAAGTTTGGCAAGGATCGTGCCCCACTTGCCTGATTCAGACCGTTCCCCACTTGCCTCATCGCACTGTGCCCCACTTTCCTCATCGTAAAGTGCCCCACTTGCCTCCCTGCACAGTGCCCCACTTGCCTCATCGCACCGTGCCCCACTTGCCACATCGGATCGTTCCCTACTCACCTCATCGCAAGAAGGACCTTCATCGAAATCACCGATCCGTTAAACTGAAACCCCCTCGAGTATTAGTATTGTCAAGTGCCTCCCTTTGTTCTGAGCCTAGTAACATTAATCAATTAATTATATCTGTGAATCCCTTCTCATAATAATTATCAAGAGAATGGTTCAATTTAAATAATTCCCTTTTGCCATTTTTTTATTCTTCTTTTGATGTTTGTAAATAAAATTATATTTTTGTTGTTTCATCTTTAACTAACCTCGAACGATATTCTCGGCCTATTCAAGTAAATCTCGACAACCATTTATGCACTCTGTGTGATTATTAAGGAGTTAAAACCCAACGCTTCAAGGTTGACCTCCTCTTCGGTCGTCAATCCCTGCGAACAGTCCTTCAACGGTTTGCGTTGCAGTAGGTGATTAAGTCACCCCCCACATAATATAGGAGTAGTGTATGGTATAGAGTGGTGTACCACAACATGTTTAAAGCAATGAGATTCAACATAAATTGGGTTATTGTAGTGCACCTAGTTACGTAAAAGCCTCTACCTATATCTAACATTGGTGGTCGTAATCTAAATGCACTTATAAAAGTTTTTGTTCAAGTAAGGTAACACGGCACAGAAGCAAATACCATAATTCATTATAGTAGTTATTGAGATTCAGTGTAATTATTTTTTGTAATTTTATTTTCCTCCTATTATTTGTTTTTCTTTTATACATGTTTTTGTTTTCCTCTTTCTTTCCTGCTGAGTACATATACCTCGCCCTTCCAAGAACATGATATGTTTATTCATCCGTTAAATCCTGACCATCTTCCCGGATCAGCAATTTTTTAGTCACCAAGTGAGTCTCTGGCAACGTAGGCTTTATCTTCAGAGACAATCACCGTGAAGTCCCCGACAACGAACCAATTTCGAATTCTGCTCAGAAACAAGGGAAAAATCCCTTCGAACTAAATTCGGGATCATCGGATTGTTGCCTTTCGATAAGGGATTTGCCTCAGCTGGTGATTAGCCATGCGTTGCAAGTCTTATGCTTCGTTTGTATTTTGAAAGATCGGAACGTTAAGCGATAAGGGATGTGAGCTTAAGCAAAATTAGATGAAGGTAGAGAAGATAGAAAAACATGGACTGGTCTTAAAGGCTGAAAATACAAACTCCATTAATATAATAAGTGTGCCAATAAGATAAGGGTAATTAGATGCTTTATACATAAATTAGAACCCAATTTCTATGAAGTGGCAGTGACGAAGAGAAGGATGAGTTCCATTGTGCCCGCTAATTCATACTCAAGTGAAATGACTTAGTATTTTCAGTGATACTGATTTACATAGTAATATTTTGCAAATGAAATTTGTTATTTCACTAGTTTTCCATTATTATGTTTAATTTTTTGTATATCATCCAAGAATTTGAGAATTCTATTATTTTTATTGCCACATTTGGTAATTCTCCTTTCCCTCGATTACTAGCATTCGCTTGGATTTGCAAAAAATATATTTTCAGGCAATTAATGGTTTTACTTCTTAGAATTTGTTTTAAAACTAAAGTATAAAAGTTCCTAACAAAAAATGAATGTCATGTTTAGATATTAAGTTTTCTCTCAACTTCATAAATCTAACAAATCTCGCTTTTTATTATAATAAATTGAAAGGTGATTTTTTTTTACAACTATGCTGGTTGTCAGGTTAAATTCAGTATTCACTAAGGTATGTGCTAAGGTTGCCAGCAAAGACTTTATGGTCAGGTAATAAACTGTCTCGAAGATAGAGCTAGGAAAAGACTAAAGAAGGACATGTAGAGAAGTTTTATAAGACACCACCCTACTTCAATTCGCCTAGCTAATTTTTTAGTCAACCAAAAATCTAGCACCTGCGATATTAGAACTCAGATCCTCTTTCAATAATAGTTTGGGCCTTAGCTATTATTTCAGGAGAGACCTACTGAAGAATCAGGGCTTTATTTCCAACTCCAAACAATATTTTCTACAAAAATAAACGTCAGAAAACTACATAGCCAACCCATCTCTGCAAGTGGTTACACAAGAAGAGGAAAAGGCACGTCTTCTAAGGTACTGAAATAACCTAATTAAAGCGGGAATAGGGAAGAAGTGTAATCATTTGGTGCTTATTAAAAAAGGAGGTTTCTTGATCTGTAATTTGATTACTTCAGCAAATTGTGACCGATGTCAATTATTCCCAGGAAGATAATAAAAAGATTTTTTGAAAAACTCACTCATGTACCAGGTCTACAGGAATTGTTGCCAATGTTTTTTAATCAATAACAGCTAACGGTGTGATTAATAAAAGTTATTATCATTAAATTCAATAGAGGATTCTCATTAATCGCTTAAGAGTCACTCCAGTATCACCATCGCCATGGTGTGTCATTGCAGATCCTTTTAACTATGACGACCACTGTGAATTAATTGATTCTTTAGTATCAATTAGAGAAGGAAGATCTCGATCAGTGCACGTGCATTTGAATATGTGTTAGACGGGAGACACGAGTATGGTGAGTGGAGCGACAGATGTGATAGAGGGGAGATGCAGATGTGGCGAGTGTGCAGACAGATGTGATAGAGGGGAGAGACAGGTGTAGTGAGTGTGCAGACAGATGTGATAGAGGGAAGAGACAGTTCTAGTTCCTTAGTGAGAGAAAGATAGTCAATATTTAACTAACGTTTAGGGAGTAGAAGCGCTCGTAAAAAGCGGTAGATTGTCGCCATGGAAGGCGTAGATTGCAATCTATTTCAGAGCAGCGAATGTGGTTGCAACTATGGATTATGGTTAAATCCTAACGCAAGTTAATTGATATAAAACCTCTGCTTGCTCGGCCATTTCAATCAATGAGACATAGTTGGGTCACACTCGCTCAGATGGTTCACATTTAACACGTATGAGTGCCAGTGCAACTGCTTTATAGGCTAATAATTTCTGGAGTGATAATTTTTAGCCCTGAAAAAAGTCTTGCCACTTAACTCCTTATTTCTTTCCACCTTTTGTTAGACCCAACCAGGAGCGTTAGAGGGTGTTGCGAGCATAGGTTCCTTTTCTTCCTTGCCCAGATTACATTTGAAACCGCTTTCTTCGATATGGATCATTGGTTGATTTGTTTCTAAATTTTGGATCGAATGCTCCTGACATTTGCGCCTTTCCGCTTTTTCTGGTGCTGATATATTATCCAGGTTGTTTAGGGATTTTCAGATATTTTGAAGTTGAGATCTTCGATTTTAAGTCTTTCTGATGAGGCAAAGATCTTTTGTAGCCATTAATAACACCAAGTCTCCAATCAAACTCATTTTATTGCCTTATCTTTGGATTCCCTAACTCTGAATGCAGTGAGAAAGGGTACATTTGTGTTTTCAAGGCTTTTATTCTTGTATACTTCTATCTGTCAATTTTCTTATTATCCTCTTTATTCTTTCCTTTCCTTATTTATATTTCCAATTAAAACCAGATAGAAATGATCAAAGACATTAGACAGTGCGAAATAACAGCGGGTTCCTTTGGGTCTTTTCAATCCTAATGAAGAGGGAAGGGATCTCGTGGCACCATTAACTCCAGAGAGGAGAAAAATTTAGACAAGGAATTATCTTTATTGATCTATAGTGTCGCTGTCATTCTTAACCACAGATATCGCGATTGGGATTTCTTTTTTTAGATATATTATAACCCCCCCCCTCCCATGTTCACATCCGTACTTACTAGACTTTGTCGTCTTTATCTTTATTGACTCTTCCATTCGCCTTCATCTCATTCTTCCTCTGCCTGTCATTAATTCTACAACAAGTGGACTCGCTCCCTTTAGTGTGCGCGTCTCTGCCTTTGAATTAAAATCTTCTCTGGCGAAAATCTCCATAGATTTGATCACTGAGGATGCTCTCAATCGCTGTCGGTTGATTTTATGGAGCTCAACAAAAGAAAGGATGATTTGGGCGAGTTCCAACTCATGGATCAATTGAGGGGAGAGGGGCGTCTTGACGGTCCAAAGTGAAACGGGTGGGAAATATAAGGATTTCTTTGAGGGTTACAGGCAATACTAAGTAGACGCTATTATTTATTAGATTTTGTGAATGTGATATGTGATGCTTATGTTTCAACTTGACCGTCTCATTTTGATGTTTCCTCAGACTGTAAGAGATGGTCCCATGTTTTCTCTTTTTCGATGGTCAAATATGATCTTCTTATGTGGCGGTCTATGTGATGTTCCTCCCTGATGGGACTAGGTGATGACCCTCTGCATTATTTTACCTAATGTTCCTCGGTGATGTTATTACTCGATGGTCGTAACTGATGGTAAGAATCGATGGTCTTTTAGCATGGTCTTAGGTGATGGTTCGATGGTATGGGTTTCCATGGTGGTCTCATCGAGTATAATTTAAGTCAAATTACGAAAAGGGTATTTAATAATATAAGGTATAATATTTTATGTTAAGCCAAGTTACCCAATTGTGTAATTTTATGTAAGGTTAACCAATTATATTTTTAAGTCAGGTTAACCAATTGTATATTTCTAGGTCACGTTAACCAATTGTGACTTTTTAACTTATGTTAACCAATTTAAATTCTTAAGAGTTTAAACAATTCTGTATTTTCAATTGAGGTTAACCAATTATGTATTGTTAAGCCTGTCAGATGGTTCAATTTTATTTTGAAGTCAGGTTAACCAAGTGCCTAATTTTTTCAATGTTGTAATTTTCAAAACAAGTTATTTTACAGTTGTTATTTTTTAAAGTAAATGTTACCAATAGTTTATCTTTAAATCAAATCAACGTATGGGGATTTTTTAATTAAGCCAGTATTCTTAATTAAAATCTGGCATGGTATATTATTAAGTAAGTTCTTCATTTCTAGTGCTTACACGTAAATGATAATTGTGGTAGGCTGTATTTGAGTGTAGAAGGGCAAAAGATAGACCAATTTTTACCAGAAGAAGTAACCCAACAGATAAAACTTGAAGACGAAGACTTACTGAACCTACATTTCAAGTAATCCTTCAGAACTAGCCAGCTGTAAACGTCGCAGGGGATCTACCCTATTTATAAAATATGATAATGATAATAAAAATAAATAGATAAATAATAAATATCAGAATGATGCTAAAAAGAACCGAAGTAGATAAATTACTAAAGAAATGATCCGAAGTGGACAAATTTATAAATAAAAAAGATCTGTAGTAGACAAAATAATGATAATTGATAGAAATAACCATAACAATGAACGATAATACAAAGTAGACACGTAAATGAAAATGCAAAGTGGAGAAATCCAAAACAAGAGACGCGTATTGGACAAAATAATGACATTAAAAGGAACTATGAAAAATAATCCAAAGATGACAAAAAATTGACTAGACTGATAAATAAAATAAATAATAAGAGGAATAAATGCAGCGAAAAGTTCTCTTAACTCACTGAGGAGGTCTTGTCAAGGAAACAAAGGGTCGAAAGCTAGACTCATTTATTTGAGTAACCAAGGAAGTACCAGAGGAAAATGAGGCATGACAACTGAGGTTACCAGACAACCTAGTACATATCTTCTTTTCCAATAAAAACTATTTCCTATTATATATATATATATATATATATATATATATATATATATATATATATATATATATATATATATATATATATACATCTATCCCATACACATTTTTTATTTCTTAAATCGTCGTTGATTGTGGATGATCAGCAAAGGAGGCAGGGTAAATGGAGGCTGGCCATGATGTAATGTGGCCGGTATTAAGACCTCGCGTGGTGGGCAAACTGGTTTCTGGCTGGAGCTGGATTTTCATTTGTGGTTTTCGTTTCCATATAGAGACCGCTGTCCAGTTTGAAGAATAAGAGAAAACTCTAATAATGAGGGCCTTCATTACGGAGATTTTGTATTGGTCAGGACATTTCGACAATACGATCATGCAGAAGCCCAGATTTGTGATTTGACGTAAACGTCAGTCGTAAAACGTGTTTGTTGAGACTGGACGAAAACGTCGAGGACTCGTAACGTGGAATTGTTTTATGTTTCATGAGTGGAGATGAGGGATGAATTTTCCTTGAAAATTTGAATAAGGGTAAGGGTCAGGCTAGGGTTATCTGCATTGATGAATATTTCATCAATATATTGGGCGAAGATAAATGGTTTCAAGGAAGGATTGTTCTTAAAAATGGCATCCTTCACTGTTCACATGTAAAGTTAGCGAATAGAACAAACACCCCATGGATATCACATCTCGACTCTGTCAACTTGTACGTACATACACCACTAGGCCCGTAGAAAGGCGCCTCTACGATAACGCCTTAAGGCTTGTAGCAAAGAGGCGCCTATGCTTATGTTTACATATATTAATTTTTTGGTGGTTTAAAATAATATTCAGCTAAAAGCAGAGAAAAAGAAACACCACTAGAAAGCGACGTTTCATCTTAAACAGTTTTTTTGTTCTATCATTTAACTACGTGTTATTATAAAAAAAAATTATCTGAATCCTTAAAAGAATGAAAAAAAATTGTTCCTATTTTAGTTATTAAAATGACTAGGTTTTTGAGTTATACCATTACTAGCTACAAATTAGGTATATCGGTCATTAGTTCTCTCCCGAAAACCAGATTTGGAATAGAACATTCTACTTGATGGGAAAATGAATTATGTATATTGCCTATAATACTACTTTTCTAATCTCTTATTTTTCAAATGTTACTTAAGATAATAATTAGTTAATTAAGTAATAATACCAAAGCAACTTTTGAATCCTAGGTAAAAAAATTAATCTCCATCTTAGAGTAAATTTCCCTTTCAAAATTAATTAATGATTTAATCTCTTTGTTTCCTGAATTTACCAACTCTTTGAATTAACGTAATTTTGACACAAATCCAAGACGCCCACCAGGGAAACGCATTATTAGCTTTTCCCAAACTAATCATGTACTAATTTATTAGATGATGGTAGTCTTATTCTTTGGTTAAAATGTAAAATCTTGTCATATGTAAACCACACGAAATACTGATTTAACCCTGGATTTTAAAGGAGAGAGATGCAGCTTCAATGGGCTAAGGTCATGAGTTCACTTGAACACGGCAAATATTACCGAAATAATTGAGCTGTGTCCATTATTTATCGAAAATTTTTTCTTATAAATAACATTCAATCGCCTAAGAATCATATCAGACATCGTAAAATTTTACACGAAACAACGAATATCCATAAATTTCTGCTGAGTCACAGGTCTTATCACTAAATCAGCCAAGAAACACAGTAGTAATCAATAAATTGCACATACGCCAACATGTACTTCAATAAATAGCGTACAAGGAAATCTTTTAGCAACTTAATGCTCATTGGATTCATTTGGGTATCAAATATCGCTCTTGAGACAGTGCGGACATCAATAAATTGATCAGGAGCAACAGCTTAGATAAATAAATTGCCGTCGAACCAAGACTCTTAATTATATTGCCAAGGATCACTGAACGCATCCAGCTTTCATGTCCACCAAGTCCGCCGCTGGTGTCGAAGTCTGCTTCAGGTACAATGTTTTTATGGATAAACTCCGTCATTTTTTGTTTTATTTTGCCTTAGTGCATATGAGTGAATGTCTAATAACGTGGAAGAATAGAATCTTTTTAACTTATTTCGATTAGAAAAGAATAAATTATTATATTTAATCATTTTATTGCCGTGTCTGAGGACAGATCCAGTGTATATTTATAAAAGGAAACAGTATATAGAAAGGTCATTTAACTGATAGAAAAAAATAATAATAATAACCTAGCTTCGAAGCTGTTTATATGTTTCAACGAAATCACAAATCTGAATGAAATACAAGAGTTGTGACTGTATTTAATAAAATAAAATATTAAGCATTTTTGTTTCGCTCTGATGTAAGGAAATATTCTAACTTACCCCAGTAATCCGCCTTTGGAAGGAACAATGGGCAGCAAAATTAAGAGAAATGACCAAAAATGATCGACCAAAATAATAAAAAAATTCGATTCGGAAACATTTACAGAGTTAATAAATTCTCTTACTGAAATCACATTCACAACAAATTAAATCATCGATATTATAACCCTCATGAGTATATTTGCAAATATGTATCAATCCGTTTTACTTCAGGTTCACTTTCTTAATGTTTCTGTCACAACATATATCGAAGTAGGCATCTTTTCTAAAATATTAGGAGCCTGACCAATAAGTCCATGTCCATGAGTATGTTCATGACCTCGTTGTTGGCAATGGGTTTTCCTTACTTGTCCTTACAGTAACCTGGCTTGAGTCTGATTCTAGTTCATGCACTGCCTTTGCCCTTGCAACCCTTCGGGGTCATTCTTTCCTACTTGTTCCTAGGAACCACCGTGTTGGGGGAATTGCACTGATTTCCAACTCATCATTCTGCCTGAATCTTCCTCACCCCCGCCTCTACCCTCATTTGAGGCTCTCATTGCTGTCTCACGTGCTGTGCCCGCTATGACTATTGTGGTCCTTTACCGCCCTCCCGGCTCGTCTTCGGCCTTATTTCTCAAGAAGTTACGGAAATTACTCTCCGACCTATCCTCTACTGGTACTCTCCCTTTTTTGGGTGACTTCATCTTCCTAGCCACAACGAGACTTTTCGTGCATTCATTGACATCATCGACCTCTTCTCTCTTACACAACATGTGTCATCCCCAACACACTTACATGGTAATAGCTTGGACTTGGTCATCTCTAACCTCCATATTTCTAATCTAACAGTAGCTGACCTTTCTAATACGATTTTTGTACATTTTTGGTCAATTTTAAATTCTATATTCCCTACCACCTACCTCACTCGTCCCGAGCTCAGACTCCTTTCCGGCGACTATCGTCAATTGATACTACTTCTCTCTTTAACGACGTCGTTTCTGCCCTACTTCTTATTGATACTACTGCTTCCCCTTGACTAAACCTAAACTCTATCCACCAATCATCACTAACCTACCTTGATGCGCACGCCCTTTTAATCACTTACTCTTCAAACCCCATCACCGCACCCCTTGGTTCGCCATGGAACTCCTTTGTTCAAGGAGGTCCTTACGGGCCCATGAACAAGCCCTTCGTTAAGCACGCTCCAGTGACACGACCTCCCTCTCCCTTGCAAATTGCCTTGCTACTTCGACTTATTCTTCCAAATTAAAATCAGCGCTTGAGGCTCATTCACACAAACTTTTGTCTGCGAGCAAGAATGAGCCTCGGAGTATCATTCGTCTCCTCTCTCCGCTTTCTTCGCCTAGCCTCATTTCCCCCACTTCTCCTTCCAAAAACCCCTTAACTCTTTCTAAATTTTTCCCTGATAAAGTTATTAACCTTCGCGCCATACTACCTCAGTCGTCTGAACATGTCCATGCTGTTCTCCCTGAACATACTTCATTGCCGCTTAACTTCCTCATCCGGACTTCCTCTGAGGAAGTAACTGGCCTGTTCTCACGCTCTAACAAATTTGGATTCCTCTAATGACGTCTTTCCATCCAAACTCATCCACCAAATTCTCCCTGCTAGCTTACCACTGATTCTTCATCTCAATATCACTTCACTTTCCACAGGGGCAGTTACCTCTTCCTTCAAATATTCCTCAATTTGTCTTATCCGTAGAAAACCAAACCTTAACCCCTCTGAACCATCTAGCTATCGCCTAATCTCACAGTCTCCATTCCTCTTTAAGGTCCTGGAGAGAGTGGTTATATTTTGCCTTAATGATCATATTTCTAATTGCAATATCAATGAAATGTACGAGTCAAGTTCAAAGCGAAGCACTCTGCTGAAACTGCTCTTCTTCATGTTTGAGACGGTCTACGTAGGGCAGCCGACAGGGGTTGTACGTCCATTCTAGATCTCCTAGAGCTCTTCACTGCTTTCGACACCATAGAACACACTGTCTTTCTATATCATCTTCTCGGGCACTTCAGTTGATTGGTTCCGCTCATACCTCACCTCCCACACTCAGTCGGTCACTCTTAATAACCTCTCCTTCGAGCCCACGCTTAATCATTTTGGGGTGCCTCACGGCTTAGTCCTTGGTTTCCTTCTCTTTCGAATCTACTTAATTCCTCTTGGCTCCCTTCTTCGCGATTCAGGCCTGTCCGTCGACTTCTATGCTGATGACACTCAGATATACCTTTCCTCATCCTCTGTATTCTTCTCTCAATCAATTAACAAGCTCCTTTTAGCCTACACCTCCATAAACGAATGGAGATGTAGGCTAGAAGGAGCTTTCTTAAACTTAACCACGATAAAACTGAAGTTCCCCTAGTTGGTACCTGTCGAGGGATAGTGAGTGGGTAATCCCAGTCCCACTTGCCTGACATCTATTTTAATTCCGCACCAAGGTAAAGTAAGGGTGAAGTGTGTCCAAGACACCTGCATAAAGTGTAAATATGAAATAGCATATATATGTATAAATAGGATTAATCTTCCCACTGAATTGATAAGTCTATATAATGTCGTGGTGATTACACTTGAAATCTACTTACTAGGATGCTTGCGTCTTAATTTCACCCGACAGAAGGAATTGAATAATATCACGGAATTAGGCACTTAATTACTCACTTGTAATACTCAAGATTATGAACTCTGGATAGAAATTCTAGTTAACGATTAAACTGGTGAAGTTAGGGGAGGGGATAATTCACTTTAACGATACCTTTGAGTTCGTAAGTATTTGGGGAATGACGGTGAATGTCTTCTTCTTCTGACGATGTTCGCACTTAGCTCGGTCGTCCGAGGTTACCGAATGGTGGGTAATCCTAGACCAGTGTCCTGATATAATGATCCTAGGCCGGATCGCGAGGCGAGTCAAACTGTGACTCAAATCGGAATTCTTCTTCTCAAAGTGTCCGTTACGATTATTGGCACCTAGACTGGGTAGCCAAAAATTATTACCTAGCTGCGTCTAGGGTAATCCGCAGATGGAGGTCCTGTGTAACCTCTGAATCTGAAGGGGAGGGGCAAGTCTGCGAGAAGTTTAGCACATACAAGTACCGTGATGGCAACAACAAATTGCCCGAGGTTTCTTCCTTGCAACAGGCGAACTGTTTCCTTTATGTGACTAGCTCTACACACAACATAGCTCCAAGATATTCTGCCCAAATACAGGGAGAATTTCTTCTTTTATTTACCTCAAGAGCTAAAAATCGACGTCCGATCCTCTCCCTCCATTGCTACTTTTAAACGTCTCCTGAAGACTCATCTCTTCAGAATTGGCTTCTCTTCCCTGCAAACTTTCTCCACACTCGCTACACAACCTGCGTCCTGTGAGGGCTAACAGCCCTGAAGGGCGCATTATAAATACCGATTATCATTATTATTATTATTATAAATACAGAATAATATTTCAGTGTAAACTTCAGGAGAGAGTGCAGGGGGCGTTTCACAGCCGCATTCTTTAACATGTTCTTTTTTTTTAATGTCCGGTAGATAATACTTTTAACATACCCTGTACATAATTTTGAAGTACCCTGTAGATATTTTTGAAATTCCCTTTAGATATCATTTCTTGCCTTACACTGTACATATTTTTGGAATGCCCTGTAGTTATTTTTAAATACCATGTAGATAATATTTTTGACACCATGTACATATTTTTTAAATACCCTGTATATTATTTATGACATACCCTTTACATTTTTAAATATCCTGTACATTTTTATATACTCTGTACATATTTTAAAGTAACCTGAAGATAATATTTATTACATACCCTGTAGATATTTTTTAAATACCCTGTAGATAATATTTTTGAAATACCCTGCACATATTTTTACAAATATTTTTTGATATATTTTTATACCATATGAATAATATTTTTATATACCTGTAGATATTTTGAATCCTCCTTAGATAATATTTTTGACATGCCATGTACATATTTAGAAATACCCTAGTTGATATTTTTAATACCCTGTAGATAATATTTTTTAAATGGCCTTTACATATTTTTGAAATACCCTGTAGATATTTTGTTAAATACACTCTAGATAATATTTTATACATAGCCTCTACATATTTTTTAATACTCTGTAGCTATTTTTTTTTAAATGCCATATAGATCATATTTTTGACTTACCCTGTAGATATTTTTTAAATACCCTGTAGATATTTTTTAGAAATACTCTATAGATAATATTGTTTGGGGTGACCCGCCAAAAACGGGCCTGCCCCCACTTTTTTTGATATATCCTTCATTCATTCACTAATTACCCTTACTTTGCAGGACATGACAGAAGCAAAGCCTGTGAACACAACTAGATCTCAATGGGAGCTCCAGCAAAGAATATAATGCGTCAAACATTATTACAAGCCAGGCTATTTCGAGAAAGTGCAGAACACTTTCGTGCACAGTTCGAATGTGAAAAAAAACCTCCAAGAGCAGAATTCAGGACTGGGTGGACCACTTCGAGAACTATGGGACAGTGCAGAACCTCAATGCAGCTAGTGATAACCAGACAAGCCATTCAGGACGCCCTAGGAAGCCTATAGCTCAGCTGGTCGATATCGTGAGAGAGTCAGTTCAGCAGCTTCTAAAACGCTCTGTGCTCAAGTGAAGTCAGTCCCTCGGTATATCCCGTGAGACTTACAGGAGAGTGCTAGTAATGAGGGAATGACCTTCTAATACACAATACAGAGGAAGCGAACCCATAGAGCCTCAGATAATGAGCAGAGAAAGGCTATGGCTGTCAAGATACTGGAGAAGATTCAGGAGACCCCAACTTTCCTTAAGCTCCTTTGAACCTCAGATGAAGCCCAGTTTCATCTTGAAGGTAAGGTAAACTCGAAGACCAATGTCTTCTCGGGGACCTTCATACCAAATGAGGTATCCACCAAGCCCCTGCACTACCCTAGGTGCACCGTATGGACTATAATATCAGTTAAAGGCATCATCGGGCCATTCTTTTTCGAGGAATCTGGCGCGACAGTGACAGTCACCAAGGAGCGGTATGTTGAGGTCCTTAAAACCTTCAAGAGGCAGCTGCATACCCCGTTCCCATCTCTTATGGGGAAGTTCTGGTGTTAGCAAGATAGAACAAGCTTTCATACCTCAAACCTGTCCCGAGATTAGCTAAAAGAGAACTTTGGTGACCGTGTGATCAGTCTCAAGACTGATTTTAAGTGCCACCTCACAGCCCAGAACTTAGCCACCCAGATTTCTTTCTCTGGGGCTACCTTAAATACAGAGTGTACGCAAGTGGAACCAGAACCATCACGGAACCCAAAGAAGCCACCAGGGAGGAGATCAGAGCCATTAATTGGTCAGTTTGTAAGGACGTCATGGACAACTTTGTGTGGCGCCTGAAGAAATGCACAGAGCTAAATGGAGGCCATCTCGAACACGTGCTTTAGAATTTAGAAGAAAAGTCCAAGGACTCTTACAGTTAATATGATGTTTTTTAAACACAATAAACTAGTTATCACCAAAGTTTCATTCAATTCTTGTAGAAAATTAAGAAATGAGGCCTATCAAAAATGGGGCCCGTTTTTTGGAGGTCACCCAGTATTTTTTAAATAAGGATTCGTAAATTCACTAAATCATTTAGAGGGCAAATGTTTTAAAGCAATTTAGACTCATAGAAACTACCGATATGATTCACTATAAAATACCTGTCGCATTATTCCGCACATGGCAACAAGGATTAAGGGTAAGATGACTAAATAAAAGACAGTTTTTGAGAGTATTTACTGAACTCTGAACCGAAGTAGCACACGATTGGTCTTAATGATACACGCACAGGATACATAACAATAGCCAACAAATTTAACTTTGTCTCTGCTCCTTGAGTACATGTTGTTGTAACTAACTAATTTTGATGCGCTGATTCCAAATAGGTGCTCAGTTTGTCGTAACACGTAAGGTTCCTGAGTTATGCAACTTGGCTATATGGCTCATTTTGTCACCTCGGATCAATTAATGATATACTTATTACGAGTTTGAAAAGAAAGAGACGTTTCTGGGCAAAGGTTTGGAATCGGGGTACCCTATTTTTCATTATATACGTCTTGTGCAGGCCCAGACAAGATACATATTACATATAAAAGAGGTAGTACTCACCTAACTATAAATTTGTTCATAAATGTTTGAGACTCTTGCTCTTGCTCTTGCATTTGTACGTGGATATAGGATCCTTTCCATTGTAGGAACCAGCAGTAGTCACACATAATGTTTTCGGTGAAGCGGCATTGATACCTGCTTTCCATCATTGCGATATCTCGTTTTAACCTTTCCTCATGTTCGCCACTAATATCACCAATATTTTATTGAAAGAAATATAGATGCGAATGCAAGAAATGCATCTTAAGAGACATCCGATACCCCCATTCGTTGATAGGCCTTTAGCATGTAGTCCACTAGTTCTTCATAGTTTTCAGTCCTATGACTAACAAGGAAGTTCTGCACTACATGTTCAAATGAATCCCATGCTGCCAACTCAAGTGGAGTTAGTTTATTTTTGAACTGCCTGTTACGTATCAATTCTCTGATCTTTCAGCCCTACAAAAATGCCATAAATCTGGCGGAGTTTCCGGAAGATCCTTTCGTTGATCATGCTCGGGCAGACAGCACCATTCAAGTTATTCTCGTAAAACAATGGGCCAACAAGATAGCCATTCCCGCATATTCCGATCCACAGAGACACTTTCTGCTGCCAAATACGTGCGTCAAAGTTGAATGCTGGGGGAGGGGGGGGGGGCAGCGGTGAATATTGCCGAATATTATGGCTAATTACCTCTCCATTCATTAAAAAGGCGGCCTCGTCACCAATCACAATGTTTCGAAGAAACGAGCAGGTTTATGGAGAATTCATTCGACAAATTATCTACGACGAGGAACATCAGTTTCAAGAAGCTGGTTCTTGCATGCATCTTATAGGGATGCCATTTTAAGTCATGTTTATTAATGCGGTTAAATGATGACTTTAACAATTGTAACCCATTCTTTCTGAGTGATACATGTGGATTTTGAAGAAGCGTCATCTGAACATTTTCGATTTTTTTTTGTTGTTCTTATGGTTCTCATACGACCCGAACGACCTTTATTTAAATTTCAGCATGTTCCTTTATGTTGGTATTTGCTAATATTTGTCCAAATTGTGGGCTTGCTTGGTGGGTGCTTACCTGGAAAACGTTGTTTAAATGAATCTTGTACTTGTTAAATACTGCCAGTCTTAATAAAGTTTGTGACTAAAAATACGCGTTGATCTTTTGTTAACTGCATGATTAAAAAGGTTCTATGGAAGTAAACTTTTACCCTGAAACGCTTTGATTTGCTTAGTAAGTAATAATGACTAGACCATACCACAGCGTGGCTGAAAAACTACTGTAAAATGGCCTAGGATTTGCTTGAAGATTGGCACAGTGGCCTAGGCTACCTAGGCTCCCTACGCTTCTCTTGAAAGTGCACAGTGGCCTAGCATTCCTAGGCTTCGTTTCATTATTTTACCTCCTTGCGCAAACATATTTTTGATAGCCTCCACTAAACCAATTAGTGTATCAACATCAGAATAGAGAATTTAATGAAATTTCCAGAATCGACAGATAAATAGTTGGTAAATAAAACACTTTTTTGCAGGACCCAAAAATCCCCAATAGTGTTTGAGTTATACTAATTCGAATTACGGTTAACTTTTTTCTGAGACAATCGGTATATATGTTTATGAGGTCGAAAAAATACCTGATCTCGACCAAACTAATCAGATCTGCAATATAATATACATATATTTTAGAGCATTGTAATTTAAGAGACTCTTTGGTTTAAATGTAAATATTTTATGTGCATTTCATTTTTCACGATAGACTATTAATACAGGTTTTTCCATGTTGTGTACTATTTTTGTAATATATAATTGCAAACAAACAATCATGTAAACAAGCTCAGTGTTTTAACAGAATATAGATAATGGGTACTGTCGAAGAATAGCCAAGGGGTGGTGGGAGTTTCCTTTTTCTCGACTCTTATATATATATATATATATATATATATATATATATATATATATATATATATATATATCCTATTATCACAAATGCGTAGGGGTCGTCGTACTACTCCTTATACTTCGTTCGGCCCGTGTCCTGAATGGGTTTATTGACTCAGAGTGCTAGGTTGGCTACGGAGGGATTGGAATGAACTTTGCCAGCAAGCGACCCATAGGTAGTTAAATACACAATAATATACAAATAAAGTTTTAATGAACACTAAAAAAGAAAACATATACAAATAATGTGCTTTGAGAGATAAATCAATAAGTGAATCTCGGATATCTCACTTGGCTTGTAAATGACTATTCACTATGTAAATCCCTACAAAATTGTAATGTTGGTAAGCTTCGCGGTGAAGATGGGGAATGTGAAAGGGAAGGGTTACCTTGGAATCTGATGTTCGGGTTGCGCTGGTGAGTGAAGGTGGTGAGATAAGGGGTGGAGACGATGAGGTAGGTTCTTCAGGAACCGACCTGATCCCACAATTCCGTCACGATTCTGCTGGAAGAAGGTGGTGACGGGAGCTTCTTGTTAAAGAGGGCCCCACGCTCGTGAACTTTGAAGAATCTTGGGTGGCTCAGTGAGGGAGGGGGAGGGGCGAATGACATATGAACGCGTAGGGTCACGTAGAAAAACCGAGAAGTAGTTTTCTCGCATCGGCTCTGAACGTGAGTACGAGCTTGGGTCCGCACTGACTTGCAGACCATCGGGGTAAGGAGTCTCCCTAACTGGGATCGATCTCCTCTCTGAAGACTTGGTGCTTTGACGATTTACCACTACTCCGATAGATAGAAATTCCTACCTCACCAGACACTGTGCAAGCTCTACTACTGAGGGTTTAAAGAATTCATCTTTGATACTCTAAACTAGGGAGAGGTTCTCATGGCGCCGGAAGTATATTAGATGTTAAGCTACTCCATTTTGTCCATTATAAACTTGTGGCAACCATCGGAAGCGAAGATGGGCTCCCATCTATCGATAACCAGTTGAGAAAGGGACTCGGTGGCTAGTTGAAATGGCCGGCGGTTTCTTCCAGCGGGAGAACATCAGATATCGGGCCGTAAGGGAAGAGTTTGATAAACCGGGCCGTAAGCGAAGAGTTTGATAAACCGGCCCGCCCGGAAGAGAGGTGGGGAAACGGGGGGGAAGCCATAGGCTATTCTGCTACAGGTACAAAAATCCTGTAGTACACATATACTACAAATGAACAAGCTCTTCACAAACCTTGCATTGCTAAATTATGATCCACGCTTTAATTACTCTTAAGCTCAAGGATTGCTCACACATTTGATATGGAACACTCATACCTATTCGAAGCCCATTCCTATCTTTTGCACACCTTCATAACCAATAGATTACCCGTGTGTTGCAATTTCCTACCCAATATTTTGCCTTGCATTACCAATTCGTGGAGATCCTAAGTCAACCCTCTGCTGCAAAAACAGAAAAATGAAGAATGCGTTTGCGAGGTGATGTAAGCTGCATTGATTATGGGGAAATTTTATTAACATATGCCTTAAATAATTATATTATTACTTTTCATTTATTTTTATCTTTTGTAAGGAATCTAATATCTCTGTTTTCCTCTTTTTTCTTTTTATGACTCTATATATTTTACACACAGGTTGTAGTTTGCTTTTAGCAATTTTATTTTGGAACTTTCTAACTGGCGAATGCGTTTTTTTGTATCTGGTTGGAGATTAAAAATCAATTGAGAAAGATCTATTTTATTTGAATTTGAACATGAGCTTTTACCTTTATTAAGGCATCGTCAGACGAAATTCCTCGTTATTGTTGAGGCTGCGTTGATTTGGTGTTTTCCTTGGGTTTCTCCTTTAACAGTGAGGTAGAAAATTGCTGGTGGTGGGAAGCGAAGAGTGAAATTGATTTTCGTTCTTTGGTGCTTTTATAGGTCAAAGTCGGAGTACCATGTTCCTTTAGTAGAAAAGGCGAATTACTCGCTCGAGAGTGGTGCGTTGGTTGTTAAGTTTGGGGCCTATCTCTTTAATAAAAAAAGGCTCCAGAATCTTTAGGCGGCCAAGGTCAGGGTTTCTTCCAAGTATAGTGTTGTTTTCGAACAGAATTACTTTTGTAATTTGTGCGTTATGCTTTTCTTTGCAATGTGTTTTATTCCTCCTTCTTGCAAATGTATCGTTAGGTGAAGACTGTTGGTAGTAGTAGTAATACCTATATATTGCTTATTTGTGTGAGGTTTGCAGTCCTCATGGGGGCATTGAAATTTGGATACCACATTTGTAGCCTTTAAGATCGATTGTTTTTCGCGGAGGTTGTTTTTCATTAATAAGTTGCTTACTTTTATGTTTTTATAATAAATTCGTAAGGATAACTTGTTATTTTATTTGATAGTGTCACTTTTCATAATATCTTGTAGTATTCTTTTTTTCTGTTTGGTAAGCATCTGTCATTTTGTTTTAGTAGTGGAGTGGTATTAGTTTTCACTTTTCTCTTCCCTCCTTTACCTTAAACTTGGAGTTAAGAATTTTCTTCTGTAATTTTTCGAACTTTCTGTTTGAGTAGCCATTATTAATCAGAATCTGTTTTGATCTGCGAAATTCTTCATAAAGTGCCATCCAACACTATTCGAAAACACTACCATACTCAGAATAAACCTTGACCTTCGCTGCCTAAAGATTCTCGAGGCTCTTCTCATTAAAGAGATGAGTCCCAAACCTAACAACAAACGCACTTGTTCGGAGCGATTACTTTACCTTTTCTACTAAAGAAACATGGTACTTCTATTGACCTATAAAAGCACTAAAGCATGAAAGTTAATTTCATGGACTGCATAGAACTCCTGGCATAAATTCTCCTTGCAATCACCTTTGTATTCGATAAAGGAGGAAAGATTTGGGGAAATTTCCAAAGACTCTTCCGAGAATCGGAGGCGCTCGGACGTACGGATATTGAGCATTCACACTCGAAAGACAGCTTACGCTAATTTGGCTTTTCAATGCCTGACCTTTTGGAGAAAAAAGAAGATCAGAGAATTACAAGGGTATTTTGCACATCAATCTGTACGGAAGAAATCTCACCTCTCCAACGTCACCTTTTCCCCTACGGGGGACTTAAAAAAAGAGATTCATACTAGGGGGTCACAATTAATTCTATGGCTACCTAAACTCATCACCCCCTCCGCTCTCGCCTTCTATGGCGTAACCGTGTCTATTTTCATTCATAACCTAGTTAAAACTATGCCTGTTGCTTGAGAAGGTATAATTCGAGGCGGTTGGGAGGGCAGGTTTGTGGACGAGCCCACTGTTGAACGTTCCGTCATAGACACCCCGGAAAATAGGCGATGCTGCAAGCGTTGGGGAATAGTTCTCTTTAACCCTAGCGGCCCTGCCAGGAGCACAGAGGGACCTTAAACCCTCTCTATGTATGCCGGACGCAGCCTCGATAACCAAACCCCATGAGGGGCGTCACCACAGGTGGTGGTAGTTGATTCCGAATCACCACCCATCATCAAGTCCGTCATGAGTCATCCTTTTGGAGGGCCACCCCAGGTCTATCATCTCATTCAGCCATCATGTTCATCCAGGCAGATATACCAACAACGCTAAGGATTGTCGGGGCGGTGGGGGATCATTCTTATTTTTTATCTCAAAAATTAACATACTTTTATCCAATTCAAATCAATAGGTACAAAGAAGAAGAAGCTCAAGAGGGCTCTAACGAGCCCAAATAGACGACCGGGAAGGAGCGAAGAGGGTCTCCTTTCGAATTCTTCCGGACCGGAAGAAACCATCTCGCGAATTGGCACTAAGGCGAAACTACGTGATATTGAGGTCATACTCCATAGATTAAAAGGCCAGCACAACGGTTGTGTTAGGCTTTGCGACACATAAAAAGGATCTAGATCTCCTTCTAAGCGAAGACGCAGCAAAGAAATTGGAAAAGATCGGACTCGCACATCGGACCTGTCCGGACGTACAAACGAAAAGATCCGTGATCTGCAGACGACTCGACCCCTGGGTTGGTGACCACACTCCAAAGACAAATCAAGAAAGAACTCGAAAAACAAAAGGATTAGACAAAGATCGAAGAGATAATCAAATTTATAAACTAACATGGCGAAGAGCACAATCATGTCTTCAAACTAGTATTTAGATCTAAAGGAATGTTAAAAAAAAGCCTCAGAACAGGGATGGCTTGCCTTCTATACTAAAATCTTATCCGATCAAATTGAAAGAGAGATATTTGTCTCCATTAAAGTATGCTTAACATGTTACGCCTTTAACAAACGTCCAACCAAAGGCTGCCATTACAAAGGTAATGCATGATCCAAATGCGATAACCAAGAACACAGGGGAGACCAATGCAGGAGCACGGTAAAGAAATCCTTAAACTGTAGAAATGCACACAAAACACTGGTTATGTCTTGCCCAATAAAGAAGCACCTCATATGAAAAAAAAGACTTGAAATAAGCACAGAAAAAGAAAGAAGCTAAACTATCTGCATCACTGCAGCAACCACAAGTGGAAATACCGCAACATCTCCCACACACGCTACAACATTAAACATATAGGAAAACATGAAGTCCGATTTAATTCTCTTAATAATGCACGCCCACTTCGTAAACATGGCGAAGCCAGTCTCATACGCAAACGAATTAAACAGTATACTGGAAAAGAAAGGACTTAAAAATTGTGGTTCCCGGATAACCCTCCTTCGAGAGAACTGTACAAAATAAACATGACAAGAAGAGACTCCCAAATATACGAACCTGGAAGAAAACGAAGCCCAAATCGTTACCGATTCTGAAGACGAATCCACCAATGAATAAACCTTGAAGACGATCCCAGAAAGCACAAAACAAAAGCGAAAACCAAAATTAAAAGCCATAGATTTAGACATAAAAATTTAAGGTCCACACGACGACCCTTTACCTAAACAACTTGAACAAAAAGAAATCTTGGGCGAACTAGTTAAGGGAAAATGCAGGTAGGAATATGAGGCAGACGCCGATGAGACAGAGGTTCACAATGCTTTAAAGCATGGCATGATAAATATCCTCCTTGAATCATGCCAAAACATCTCAAACGGCGAATTCGAGTAATGGACGCAATCGTTTCCTAGGCCCCCTGAAAAAAACGAAGACAGGAAGAGACCACAACAAATAATTAAACATGGATACGTACCAACGAAAAATTAAAATATTTACACTAAATATAAACGGCTGGCAAGGAAAAGGTTTATCATATTCAAACATAATAAGAAACAAAAGTCGGAGATATAATTATTCTAACCGAAAATGGAATAAACACAGAGAAGTAGACTATAAGAATCCCAAACTATAGATTTACTACCACAAAATACACCCAAACAAGATATGATGTTGTAGCAATTGGCGTCAAAACCGGAATCCATTTTACAGAGATAAACGACTTAGAATAATCATATCTGGCTATAAAAATAAAAATGATCACAAGAGAACTGATCATAGCTGGGGCGTATCAACCTCCAAGATGCTCATATTTGCCAACCCTAAATTTCCTCAAACTTTTTCGTCGACAGTCCTCAACTATATTAACGGAAGACCTCAATGCAAGATCCAGAGAGGCAGGTTGCACAAGCCAACCAAACGCAGCAGGAAAAATCCTTCAAATATAGATACAAAGGAACCTGTTAAGCAGAGAAGTGCCAGACTCCCCAACTTACCTAACAGCTGAGGCCTCGGCAACTCCACACATCGTACTTATGAACCAAAGTTCAACCTAAATCACCACACAGAACCAGGACTGGCAACCTCATCCGACCATTTAAATATGATAACGACCATTTCAACTTTACCCATCTAAATTAAAATTACACAAAGTGAAGCTATCAGAAGAACAAACTGAAAAGGTTACAAAGAATACTTAAGTCAATTCGAAACTGGATCCCTAAACAACCAAGGAACAGAAGCAATAGAAACCAATTATAACTAATCACTGAAAAAGTCTTTTAAGCGAAAAGAATTAACACCCCAATAATAAAAAACAGAACCCTACCTGCTCCCTGATGGAACCACGAAATACAGGAAAAGATGGAAAAATTTCCAGAACTTAACTAAAGGAATTACTGAAATAGGTACCAATATGGAGCGATACAGAAGGCTAATCATAATCAGAAGGCAGATAGATACTATTATTATAGAAAAGTCAAATCAAGTTTGGAATAACATAATAAGTAAAATGGATGTCGAAGCAGATCCTAGGAAATTCTGGAGAGATTTCAGAAAATTACGAGGATCACACCTAAAAGAAAATATACAACTGAAAATACAGGATAGGGAAGTGCAAAATAACGAAGAATTCCAAGAGCACTTCTAAAATCACTGGAAACAAATATTCTCAATATCACCAGAGGAGAACCAAGAATATGACATGGAGCATTAAGAGGAAATCTTACAAATCCTAGAGGCGCAACAAAAGCGCACTGCAACCTACAGATACCTCGACAAAGAGAGACACAACCCCTTGGGGGAGGGAATGCCCTTCTCAATGGCTGAATACCAAACATTCATAAAATCATTTAAACAAAAAGTGCCAGGTCAAAGCGCATAACAAAGGCCCACCTAATAAATGCTCCTGAAAATGTGCATGAATCAATAGCAAAGATTTTCAATGTCTGCCTTAATATTGGATACTTTCCACAAACCTTTAAAATGGCAAAGACGATTTTCCTACTAAGCCGGGACAACCGAGAAAATTGCCACAAAAACAGTGCGAGGCAACAGAGTAGATATAGTACTCCTGGACGTTGCTAAAGCCTTCGACAAGGTGTAGTTGCCTGGCCTAAAAGCCAAGATCTGCAGCCTTAATCTGCAAATAAATTTTTACAAAACATTATAAAACTACCTAGATGAAAGAAAAGCCATACTAAAAATAAACGCCTAAACAGGCGACTATATCGACCTACAAACGGGTGTCCCCCAGGGAAGATGCCTCTCTCCAACGCTCTACACTGTTTACACTAGAGACCTTCCACAACCAACCCACGGATGTGCGATGTACATCCAACTAGTGGATGACATCACACAAATAATCACCAGCGACAGGAAGTACCTCAGAGACGTAGCTCAAAGAACAGCGAGGGTAATAAAAAGCCTGAATGACTACCAAAAGAGGAACAAAATAAAAAAAATCAAAGATAAATTCAAATTAATACCAATAAACAGACGGAAAAGAGCTGCATTACGAGCCGATGGAGAAGCATACCAATACTCCACGGAAAGACGCGTCATCAGTCTAAAACTAATAACAACAAGGTACAACTGCCACATAACAAGGAAAATCAACGAAACGAAAATTACCATGTCGGCGCTGTACAGATTTAAAAACTTATGCAATAAAAACAAAAGAAAATAATATATGCCCCTAATTCGTCCCAAGTTCCTTTACCCAATAGAACCCATGAATACGTTAAGTAATTCACAATTAAAAAAGGTCTAACGTATTCAAATTCAAGCCACAAGATTCATCACAAACTCAAAAAGACAGGATCGCCTACCATCAGAGGAACTCCATCGAAAAACTGCAATAGAACCCGTAAATATAACCCTACACAAACGAACAACGAAAATGTGGGAAAATTTACAAAACATAATTTTCTCAAATGAAATACACTACAAACATTGTTTTAACGACAGTCCCCCCAAAAAACCTATACAACGTCAACCCGATCTATAGGTAAAATACAAGACTACCGACCATATAATCAATATGAGAAACCAAATACGACTACCAATTATACAAACAAAATGAGAAACCCGATAAGTAAAATAATTATCGATATTAATAAAGAAGAAAACCACTTAAAATTTAATAAATAAATATATATATATATATAAATTAATAATAATAATAACAATAAAACTACTGTGAAAAAGCGAAAAAAAGCACAAAAAACAACAAAAACTAATCGAAAGATTATTAGAGATGCTCGATAGAGCAAAAAGAAAATAAAGGTTCGAATGTTAAATTCTTTCTCCTATTTCACTTAGAATCACATCAAAAGCAAAAAATAAAACAAAAAGGAAAGCGTTAACTAGGCAACCTGGTACAAATCATTATCATCCTCACCTTATCACCCTCATCGTTCATCATATACTCATTATCATCCCATAAAAACACACACTTTTTACACAATGTTTTCTATCTATCCTATCATTCTCTCCACATTCTTACTTTATGCTATCTTGTATCTTGTCAATTTCATTCTTCGCTGCTCATGACCAGCGAAGGACCGTTAAAGGAGGCCAAACCAAAGGAAAACACAAAATCAACGCAGCCTCAACAATAACGAAGACTTCCGCCTGAAGATGCCTTAAGAAAGGCGAAAGCTCAAGGCCTAAACTCAAATAAGTTGTAAATAATAAAATGGATCTTCCTCAACTGATCTTTAATCTCCAACCAGATACAAAAAACTGTATTCGCCAGTTGGAAGGTTACAAAATAAAATTGATAAAATCAAAATACAATCTGGTCTTTAACATCTGGTCTATATATATATATATATATATATATATATATATATATATATCAAGAAAAAATATTACATGATTCTCAGCAGGGCTTTATTAATCATAGTTTATGTCTCACAAATTTCTTAGAATTTTTCCACTATATTAAAAAAAGTGTAGGACAGTAAGAGTTCAGCTGCTATCTTGTATTTAGATTTGCAAAAGCCATTCAATAAAGTACCGCATAAGCCGATGATTCTAGAGCTAAAGCCGTCACAATAAAGGGAGAATAGCAAAATGGATTAAGTTTTAGATCACTGATCCCAAAACTTCTAAATTTGCAGATGACTGCAATTTAGGAAAAGCTATGTTTTATAATCTCAAAATGATATTGATTAGTTAGTGCGATGGTCTGTAAAATTAGAACTGTCATTTTACTTTGAGAAGTGTAATGTAAGACATGAGGATTATAAAATACCATGAGCAGTATATAAACTTTATGATAAAATAATTACAGTAACTGATAATGAAAAAGATTTGGGAGCCACTTTATCAAACGGTCTTGAAGTATAAAAAAAAGCATTATAGCATATTGGCTATATCAAGCGTCAATTTAGTTATAAAAATAAACATAGAAATTAAATATGTATAATCTATCAGTAAGAGCACAAATAGAACACCTTGTTCAGTTCTGGTAACCATACTTATGAATAGATAATTGAAAAGTGGAAAAGGTAGAAGCTAGAGCCAAATAATTGATACCTGAAATATGAAATAATAATTATGAAAGAAGTCCAGAAATACTAGAGGAGAATTAATAGTAGTGTTTAAAATTTCCAAAAGATAGAAAATGTAGATTATTCTATGCTGTTCGAACTTAGCACAATTATACAGGAGATAGGGTAGGAGGATCTCTCCCAAACACTTTTGAACAATATATGGGGAAGCTTTTTACCTATAATATTGTTAACATCTGCAATTAGTTACTTCACAAAGTGGTGTCCATTAGTTTATTTGAGACTTTTAAAACCTGACTGGATGGAATAATTCTAAATTCTTTTTTTCATTTTTTTATTAATTTTTAGCAACGTTGTATGGTGATAAAAAATAATAAAAAGGTAAAACAAGGCATGTTCTAGGTTTTCTCTCTTTATTTCTCTGTTTCTGTCCTTGTCTCTCACTTTATTTCTTTCTCTCTCTCTTTATTCTCTACTTTTCGTTCTGTTTTTTCATCTCTATCTCTTCTCTCACTCTTCCCTCCCTTCCGCTCTCTTTTCCTAAGAGGGGCGGTAAATAAGTTTTGCAATTCGGATACAAGGAAACGAGATATGAGGAAAAGTGTTTTAGTATTTTTCAATATAACTACCCTCGACTTTAATGCACTTGCGCCACTTGTCCCTGAGGCTTCGCATTCTTGACCACCAGAAATCTCCCGACTGCTGTTCAATCCACTCCTGAACGGCGAGTTGGGCATCTTAATCGTCCCCAAACCGGCGTCCACGCAGTGCAGCCTTGAGCTGGGGGAATAAAGAATAGTCGCTCGGGGCCATATCTGTACTGTAGGGGGAATGGTTGAGCTCCTCGAATCCGCACTCGCGCAGGGCAGCTTGTGCAACTTTGGCCTTGTGGACTTTACGACATTAAAGTCGATCATGGGGCGTGAGGTTTCTAGGGACCCAATGGGCAGAGACCCGTGTCATGGCTAACTTGTCGTGGATGATGTTGATAACACTTCCATGTGATATTCCAAGTTCTCGCTTGATTTCTTCGACCTTCACCCGTCGATTTTCGACGATCATCCTCTCCACATGCGCCTCATTGTCCTCGTTGTTCACGTCTGACGGGGGTCATCCTTAAGGGACTCACGACCATGGCGGAACTCCCTCTTCCATCGAGCAATGGTTGCATAGGAAGGGGCGGTGTCGGTGTACACTGCAACCATGCGTTCATGGATCTCTTTTGCATTCTTGTCTTCCTTGGTAAAAAATTTGATCACTGCGCGGTACTCAACCTTCTCCATTGTTAAAATATTTGTGACTGACGATCTGCGATTAGCTACTGCTTCTTAAATAGACGAGGCAGGAGCGTACGGCTGCAAACCCAGACTTGTCATATTTTGTCCTAAGACCTCCACAAACAGCCATCCCTCTTCCTTCGTTTTGCCCTACCTATTCGCCAAACTTATTGACATCCCCTCGTTGTCCCCTTTCGCCATCTCCCGTCCATCTCCTTCTTTATCCTCTGTCTCTCCAAAAATATGCTTAAGGAAGCCATCAACCTCCTTAAACTACCTCGCCTTTCTGACCATTCCCTCAATATGAACTAACTTTGGCGCTAATAGCCGCAGATTCCGGAGAATTGCCTGCCTACGAAAGCTTTATTCTCTCAATTTTCTATCTGTGTGATTCTATAACAGGATTATAGAATGTTTCTTCATCTTTGTTATACACTAAAGTAATATTACGAACATTTATTACATCTTTGATCCATTAACAGCAATAAACAACTACAGATGATCCTGGAATTGGATTACAAGAATATCATGTTATCCCAGGGATAATTTTATACGATTTAACGACCATTTAATTATCTTTGTGATGCATTAAAAATTAAAAGAACATTCATTTTTATCCCTCCTTTCCATAAACGGGATTTACCTACCTTTCGGTTATCAAAGTGATCATCGATGAGGATTTTATAATCACCCAGTTATAATTGACTCCCTTTAACAGGGTTAAGAAATGTTTCAGTTAACTATGGGATCATTTAACTTGATTTAACGACCTTCATTTATATTGACCCTAAAGTCCATTTTTTTTATTATTAGGAATAATTGGTTGAAATGAAGGGTAGAGACGATGGCATCGAGCAAAATACATTGGGATAAATCAACATATGTTTTGTTGATGTAATATTATGGTTTTGGCAGAATGTAATTTTCTCCAATCCGCTGTAATGGATGATTTTTTGTTTTGATAGAAGAATTGGTTAACCTTTTTTAATATTTCGACAAAAAACTTATTCTCTTCAACAATACTTATTTTTTTTCAATCTGATTTTTCTTTTAATGTTGTGTTAATAATACCATCCTTTAGTATTATCGAGTTTCAATGCAAATCCAAGCTGTTATTTTAGGATAACGACTCCTTTAGTTTTTCTCCCAAGAACAATAGTATTTTTCACGCATCACGATCCATCCTCCGGCTGTAAAAACACTGACAAATATTACCTAAAACATTTGTTTTATTTAAAAATGAGAAAGAAAAGAGACAGCAACAAAAAAAAACGTAGGATTATATAAACGCCTGCAGGAGAGCGAGAAAAAAAACACGAAATAATTGCGACTGTGGGTTGCCTTCCCATAATGGTCAAATCATTCGTATCTCTGATCTGATGGTTGAATCCATCTTGTTGAATCGGAAGTTTGCTTTCGTGAGATAAAAGTTTGGAACGGATCAATTGAAGCGGCCTCAACTAATTTTAGGTTGAGCCAGTCAGTCACAGCATAAATAAATTCTGCTTTTTTCAAATTGCCTATATGATTTTTAGAGCTGATGTGTTTAAATATTTAAATAAAGCAATAGACTAGTTTCCTGCGGTCACATAATATTTCCGTTCAAAAACCTACCGGAATTAGCTACTTTCAGATATTTCTATGCGAATTTCATCATAACTTTTCTATGGAATTTTATGCACACGTACTAATTTAATTTACATTGTACTTTCAACTTATACACTACGCTAATGCTACAAATAATGAGTGAAATTATCCCGTATTGACCGCACCAAAGTCTTTTCTGAGAAATTATTACCTTTTACGACCGGAATAATTTGAGTATCCGCTTTAAAAGTAATCAAATACGTAAAAACCTGATGAACAGATTGAACGATGAGCTTTTGCAAGTTTCCTAATAAAGACGAACACTGGCACAAACTAAATACCCAATTTGCAAGTGGGTCGAAGAAATAGGAAATTGATTAAATAGCTTCCATTGCGACAGAAGAAATAATGATGTTGCTACAAACAAAATGTGCAGCTTAAAGCGTAGTCGAAAATATACAGAAATATGTAAAATGGTATTGAGCGACTGTAAAAAAGAAATATGGAAATCGGTATAAACATAATGAATGTTTTTCAGAGATCGAATAAATTGCGGCCAATTCAATTAATCAATATATAGGTAGTCAAAGAACAGCGAAAATTGGTTGAAACATAATGAACACCTTAAATCTTGGTCGAATAATGAATAATGAATTTGCTAAAGAAGAAATGTAAAGTGTGGCCGTAAAATATGTAAATAATTAAAATCGTATTAAATAGTGTGTTCGATCACCGAAAAATTTAGTAAAACGGTACAAACTCAATAAGTAGCTGAGGAATGAGAGAATAAATATGAAATTTGCTGTTCCCTTAATGAACATTAATTTCAAAATGAATAGAAGACCTATACATGAGGTGAAGCGAATCGGAAGAGTTAAATTAACAGAGATTCAGAGACAAAATTACTTAGATAATATTTGTCGAATTCTCTGCACAAATCTCGACACGTTAGTATCCACCTCTGTGAAAGGCCAATTTGTACTACGTATTACCATCAGCTTGAGCGCCTTAGTTAAATACCTTTCCTTTAGATTTCTTTCTGCATTATTTCAAGAAAATGACTTCAAGTTGGTCTTTCCATTTTCTGGATCTTCTCTTGATCATTTTTTTTAAGTAAAGAACAATCATGGTTTTCTTTTGTACTATCCAACACTCCGGATAATAGGACTGGCATCCACAAACCTTGGTCAATAGCACCCGATCAATTTACAACAACCTGCTATTAATATTAGTGAATAATTAATTATTTAAACAATAAATAAAGATTAAATTTAAATATAAAATATAGACCCATATTAAATATCAATATAGCAACTTTACCCTTTTATTGATCGTCTAACAACCTCAGTGCGAGGGGATGGGTAATATTCTTTATACACACACTCTTCTATAGTTATTTTGGGCTCGAGATTTGGTAGGAGTAGATTTTCGTAGATTAAACTATCATTAACCGAGTATCAATAATCATTAACCGTGTAACAATGATCATCAACTGCGTAGCGACAATCATCAACTGTGGAGGAACCATGAATTACCTTCTAAAAAGGAGGACGTGCGACGTAATTTGTTAATTCTAGGACTTGATTTTTAGGCACTAAACTTTATGCTTTTATGATCAACGTTATTTACTAAACTTTGTAATGATGTGATGCTGATATAGTGTGGCAGTAAAGATTTCTCACTGACCTCCTATGGGTCTCCTAGAGGTTGACTTCGACTCATTTGAGTAGCACAGATAAAGAGATCAAATCAACAAAGCACTCTTAATTGGAGTCTAAATTTGATTGGCTCAAATAAGGAACTGATTTTTTTATAATGAATTCGATTGTTTTTTGAGCCTAAGTATAGTTCCATTGCAATTTTCCTGAAAAGTTGACTCGTTTCTCAAAGGATTTTTATATTGAAAACTTATTTTCACTCATATTTCGACTCTTATTTAGATAATATGTCATGTTCTATTTACACAGTATGCAAGGCTTCAATAAATGTGACTTTTTATATTGATGCTTTAACAATTTATGTGGAAATTCAAAATAGAAGAATAAATATGTGGAGAGGTGATGTCCAAGGAAAGCGAAATCCTAGTTTATGAATTGTCGTTTTTTTTTATCAATTTGTTTAAATAAAAGGGTGTGTTATATATCAAAAGTAGTATAGTATTTAGTTTTGGCGATGGAGTCATCAATTTATTTCTCTTGGTGCAGTTCATTTCTCGTTATAAAGTTATGTAGCAGATATAAGCAAGCACTTTCATCATCCCTTGGAGTTTAACTTTCATATCTATCAGTTACGTAAAGAATTTTCTGTGTTTGTATTTTTTTTACTCTGATTAAATTTTAAATGTTTACAAGTGAAATTACAAGTTATATTTTCGTGCAAGTGTTTCGTGGTTTCCCCTTTTTGATGCCATACCAGCTTTACTGAGGACTGCACATGAAATATCTCCGCAAATCAAGGACACAGCTTGTTTCAAATGAAAAAAAAAAGTGATTTTATTAAATAAAATGGATATTTTACTAAGCTATCCCAATAAATAGCATCTATTGGTACAAAATCATTTATGGTTAAGACACTAAATAGAGTAGAATACAGATGCCACCTTTAGTACGCATAGTGTTAACCGAATTTCAAATTCAATGGGGACCTCAAAACTAACCAGAATTTTTGCCTCTCTTCCTCGGAAAGCATTGTATTCAATTTTGTATTCACTGAAGTCATAGAAACCATAATTTAATCTTATTGTAGAAGTAAGAAAAGATTTTGCAGACATAACATAAAATAAAATATTTTATTGGAAACTTTTCTTGTGCAAAGGAACCTGAAATGCTGTATCACTATAGATATTTTCTAGAGAAGGACTTGGTGTATCAGAGAGAAAAGGAAAAAGATAGCGTGAAAGAAACCATAAAAAAAATTACGTAATGTTCCACGGAATTTGGAGTGAAATCCAAAAGAGATTTGGACTTCTCCTTTGAGAGACAAGAAATCTTCGAATAATTATCTTGGACGGTTTCGAATAGATAACCTGAAGCCGAAAATGTTCTTAATTTATTACTCTTTATCTTAAAGTAAAACATATGCATGTGTGTTATAATGTGTGTGAATTATCCAGTCAAGTAGAGAATAATAATAACAAGGTTTTGAGAAATCAACACGTGAATTAGCAATGAATATTTATCTTCACACCTCATATATGGCGCATACCCGCGGGAAGGGTTTCTTTCACACTAACCAAGTGATTGTATACTTAATAGACCATACAAAGGAGGAAATATTTTAACTGTGTTTAGTCTCACTGTCTATGGGGATGGTATGGAACCTAATCGTGAGATAGGTGGTTATTTATACTGTCTACTGGCCCGTGTTATAATAGATGGCTTAGCTCCCTTGAAGTCTATCGGAACTTGAGGAATTAATGTGCAGTAGTGAAAAGTTCATATACTCGTATGAAGTGCCTAGCTTCTTAGCCTTAACCTTAAATAAATCAACCAGATACCCGTTGCCATAATCCTCCTAATTTATTCACCAGACTAAACTTTTTATACACTTCTGTATTTTCTGTATTAATTTTCATTGCTTTGGATGCAACTTAACAAATGCTTGTGGAATTTGGAAACGAAAAATAAGAAATATGGTCTTAAAGAAAATCAAGTAGCTGCTATCAACAAGAAATATAATTTTCCAATTTAGGCAAATTCCTTTTACATTCATTAGATACACCTGTTTGTCAATTTTCAGTATATAAGTAATTTACTCCTTTAATATTAACATATCTTTTTAAATTTAAATAAAAACCATCAAATCTGTAAATATATTTTTCCTTCCATGACTGCAAGTTAAGTTTGTTTGAGGTGCCTTCATAGAATTCGTGTGTTAAAAGAATTATGGCTCATTGACCTGAAGCTACATATAATCTTGCGCCTAATATAATATAATTCCACAGGGACAGCACCTAGAATTCAATTTCATATATCAAATATATGACACCAGTTTTGGAAGAAAACTGAAAGAACTTTCATATCAGACTTGAATATCATCTTTCTTTTTTCCAGAGCAGATTCTTGAATATCACTTCAAGAACGGAAAGAGAAAGCTATAAAGAGTGAATCACTCTTTTACGACATTTTTTATGCATTTTCCAGCTGATTAAGTGTACTTAAAAGGATGATAAGCCATCACTATATATATGACAGTGGATTTGATGATATGTGGACATAACTGCTTCAACATTAATTCTTTGACGATTGAAAAGAAAGTATTTTCACGTTATTTAATTGCTCTTTCTTTCCAGTAGTAGTCGAGCAAAAAATCCATCAACCGGAATTCATTTGATAGATGTTCATCTATCGATCCCTGATCATTCTTCTGTTTGTCCTAGGGTTGAGATTACGCATGTTCATGCATTGGATTTTTACAATATCAAATGTTACGGTAAATTCTAACAATTTGTCAGGATAAATATAAAAATAATATTCTATTTTAGGGTAAGTAATGTTCCAAATTATTTTTTATGCAATATAAAGAATGTACTGTTGAAAATTGGAGTAAAGTGATATTTTTTCTTCCGCTTGTTTTAAGTTTCTAGACTATCCCTCATTGGGAGGAAAATGGTTAGTGCATTTATGATTCGTGGGAAATGAATACCTTTCTGGAGCTGCCTCTCATCTAAGGGTATTAGAGCAGTAACAATATCTTCCATGAACACTACCATGAACTAAAAGGCTCCGAATGGTGTTTAATCAGCACCTTTTAGCAAGAGTTCAAGACAAGTTTAGGGATAGGTACTGTATTTTGTAAGTATGATAGACTTCTAACAATTGATTCTTTAGGTGCAATTGCTATTCTCTTCTATATCCTCTCGTATTATTTTTATCTTATACTTTAACCTTCATTTAACCAATGTAACCAACTCTAGATATGACTGGGCTTACAACATCTACCAGTGAACAAAATATCTCATTCATTTGACCTTAATTATGACCTGCCTTCTCTTTTCCATTTTATCTGCTGCTAAAATGTTTATTCTTTCCTTATTTTATTTTCATCTCAACCTCGGTGATTTAGTTGATTTTCCACTTCTTTGTGAAGTGTTAAACAGCACAGGTGTCCTGGTGCTACGGGTGCTCGTGACTCTAAATAAGGTTTGCCGACCAAAGAGTCGCCTGCCCTCACTTATTCTGATTTATGACCTTACGACTTTTAAAACTTTCAATAATTCCTGAACTAAACTTGGTAGGACCTTGTCAGTTATATCATTCGAGAAAAATCTAAAACAACTTAAGGATTTTAAATTTCGTTAGTATCGGCCGAAAAGTTATGAAGTTATTGCCAAATAATTGCCAGTATATCCTTGGGAGGACTTTGGTAATTATATCATTTGGAAGAAAATGTAAAACAACATAAGAGTTTCAAATTTGGTTATAATTGACCGAAGGATTTTGAAGTTACTGGTGGAAAATTCCCCGGCTAACCTTGGAGGACTTTTGGCAATTCTACCATTTTAAAGAGAATGTAAAAGAAGCTAAAGGGCTTAAATTTCGTTAGAATGAACCAAATAGTTAGGAAGTTATTGCCAAATAATTCCCCGGCTAAATTCGAAAAGACTTCGGCAATTGAATCATTCGAAAGAAAATGTAAAGCAACATAGGGGTCTAAAATTTGGTTAGAATGGGTTGAAAAGTTATGATGTTATTTACAAAACAAAATAATTCCCGGGATAACATTGGGTGGTGGTGTTGTAAGTGGTGTAGGTGATGGTGGTGTAGATGGCGGTAGTGTATCATTCGTGGTGTAGGCGTCGTGGTGTAGGTGGTCATGGTGTAGGTGGCGGTGGTGTAGGTAGGGGAGGTGTAGGTATGGGTGGTGTAGGTGGTGGTTGATATGGTAGTAGTGTAAGTGCATGTGGTATAGGTGCTGGTATTGTAGGCGGTGTTGATGTAGGTGGTTGTGGTGTTGTAGATGGTGTTGTAGGTGGTGGTATTGTAGGTAGTGTATGCAGTGAATTTGTTGGTCGTGGTGTAGGTTTAGGTAGTGTTGGTGGTGTAGGTTTAGGCAGTGGTGCACTGGGTAGTGTAGCTGGTGGTGTTGTAGATGATAGAGATAGTGGTGGACTCGATGTAGGTGTAGGTGGTCGTGGTGTAGGTGGAACTGATGTATGCGGTGGTGGTGGTGGTGTAGGTAGTGCTAGTGTAGGACGTGCAGATCCTTGTGGTCTAGGTGATAGTAGTATAGGTGGTAGCGGTATGGGTGGTGATGGTGTAGGTGGTGTTAATATAGGTAGTGTTAGTGTAGGTGTTAGTGGTGTAGTTGTTGTTGGTGGTGTAGGTTTAGGTGGTGGTGGCGTATGTGTTGTTTATGTTGGTCTTGGTGTAGGTGGTGATGGTGTAGATAGAGGTGTTGTAGATCGTATATGTGATGGTGGTGTAGGTGGTAGTAATTTAGTTGTTGACAGTCCGCGTGTGTTGTTGTAGGTGTTGGAGAGAAGGTAGTAGTAGTGAGGTGGTGGTGGCGTAGGTGGTTTAGGTGGTTGTGGTGTAGGTAATGGTGGTGTAGGTTGTAGTGGTATAGGTGGCGGCAGTGTAGTTGGTGGTGGTGTAGGCTGTTGGTTTCGGTGCTGGCTGTGTAAGTAGTGGCTTAGTTGTAAGTGTTGGTGGATTATCTGGTGTAGGTGGTTGTGGTGTAGTTGGTAAAGGTGTTGAGGGTGGTGGTGTAATTGTATGTGGTAGTGGTGTGGGTAGTGGTAGTGTAGGTGGTGGTGTAGGTGTCGGTTGTATAGGTAGTGGTGGTGTAGGTGCTGTAGGCTCTGGTGGTATTGGAGGTTCAGGTGTTGGTGATGCAGGTTGCGTTGGTGTAGGTGGCGGTGGCGTAGGTGATGTAGGAGATGCAGTTGGTCATCATGCGGGGTACGCTGGTGTAGGTTATGTAGTTGGTTGTGGTGTAGGCGATGCAGGCAGTGGTCGTGTAAGTGATGCACCTGGTGGTGGTTTAGCTGGCGCAGATGCTGGTGTAGGTGTTGGGTGAATAGTTTGTGGTGTTGTATGTGTTAGTGTAGTTGAAGGTGCTAGTGGTGTAGGTGGTGAAGGTGCTCATGGTGTAGGTGGTGGTGGTGTAGGTGGTGGGGGTGTAGGTGGTGGGGGTGTAGGTGGTGGTGGTGGTGGTGTATGTGGCGTAGGTAGTTTAAGTAATAGTAGTGGTGGTGTACGTGGTTTAGTTGGTTGTGCTGTAAGTGGTGTACGTTGTGGTGGTGTAAGTTTTGGTGTTGTAATTGGTGGACGTGTAGATGGTAGTAATTTAGTTAGTGGTAGTGTAGGCGTAGGTGGTGTAGTTGGTGTTGGTGGTGGTGGTGTAGGTTGTGTAAGTGATTATTAGAAAGAGAATGTAAAACTAAATAAGAGTTTCAAATTTTGTTTGGATTGGCTGAATAGTTACAATGTCATTACAAAAACAAAAAAAAAAGCCAAAAATGGGTAACGACCGACCGACTGACATAGTGAGATGTAGAGTCGCACGTGACCTGATTTGCCCGCGACGAAAAACGTGCTGCTTCCTTAGCCTTTACCCTTGACACTCACTTCTAGTGACCCTTCTGAAATCTGGTGTTCTAGCTCAAACTCTCCATCTACTTTTAAGAACAAAAACAATCTAAAAATATTTTGAAGCTTCTTATGGGTCCCTTTTTTTGCAAGTGTTGCCTCAGTCTATTCCTCCCTTTATTGTGCACAATCCGTCCTTACTTTTCCACCCCAAATTTCTTAGTCGTCCCTCCGTATCTTGAAGAGTTAAACACCTTCCATCTCATGTCTTAAAAACGTGAGCTCGTATTGACTTGATTCTTCTTAATTTCTATCTTCAGTTTTTCCCTATGTATGGTCCTCCGTCAACACATTTGTATCTCCAAAGCCTCCTTCACATTATGGTGTACTATCCAATTCCATACCATTCTGGTCTCAAATTTCTGAAAAAAAAACTAGCTGGACTCAAACTACTCAGCAAATTACCGACCGAACTTTGAAGGCTCGTTCGTTCCTCTTTTTTTCTGGAAAGATTCGTGACATTTAGGGTTCCCAATAACATGTCCTAATACATTACTGATGAGATGTTTCAAACTGCCCACGCACTATTTGCTATCTCAAATTTAATTAACCATTTTCGTTGAGAGAATGATGAGATCAGTCATCCATTAACGTATTTTCATGATTTTTTTCGCGTTTTGGAAGCATAGTTTACTAGCTTCTTCTTAATCATCATCTCAAACTCCCTCTATTAATATCAGGATTGATAGATATAAAGCCAGAAGTGCATTTTTTGTCTTCCTCATATATTTTATGTCAGAACATTCCTGTTTGTGACAACTTTCCTCTTGCGAACTTGTGTGTTGCTTCAGTCGATTATGTTATGACTATGGCAATGACACGCAAACCTCTTTTAGTCTCAGGTATACGATACTAAGCTAGGTTATTCTAATATATACTATGCTAGGCTATATATGCAAGTCTATACTAGATTACGGTATACTAGGCTACTCTAGGGTATACTATAATATTCTAGGCCATTCTTTGCTATTATATAATAACCTGGGATATACAAGGGTATGGTATGCTATGTAGGGCTATGATGGACTATACTACGCAAGATTAGGCTAGAAGATAGTGCACTATGCTAAGCTAGCATAGGCTAGTGTAGGCTAAGCTAGACTATGGGTGGGTGTGCTCTGCCAAGATCAACCATGTTAGAATAGGATAGGATATATTATGCTAAGCTAGGCTATACTATGCTAGACTAGTTTATAGTCTGCTAGGCTAGGTTATACTATGCTTATACTATACTATGCTAAGCTAGATTAGGGTAAGGTAGGCTATGGTAGATATGCTATACTATGCTAGGCTATGCAAGGCTAGGCAATACTATGTTAAATATTCTAAACTATACTAGGTTAGGCTATGCTATAGTGTACTAATCTGGACTAGGCTATAATATGATTAGATATACTACCTAGGCTATACTATGGTAAGCTTTACTATCTTATATATGCTAGGCTGTAGTAGGCTATGTTAGGGTAGGCTTCACTTTGGTTTCTAGGCTAAGATAAGCCATACTATACATTCTCTGATACGCTAGGCTATATTAGATCAGGATAAGTCATACTATGCCAGGCTAAACTATACTATGTAAGGGTAGGCTATACTATGCTAGATACGCTAGAGTATTGTATGGTAGGTTTTACTATTATAAGGAATCATAAGCTAGACTTGGTTATACTAAGCTAGGCTAGACGAGGCTATCCGATACTAGACTATGACATACTATGGTAGGCTATGATATGCCATAATTTACTCTGTTTTACTATGCTATACTATGCTATGCTAGGCTAGGAAGCATATACTATGTTAGGCAATTTAGCCTACTCTATATTATCCTAGGCTTTATTATGCTAGTTGAGGTAATACTATAGTAGGCTATCCTACAGTAAGCTAAGTTTTGCCAGGCTACTATTCAAGACTATACTAGGCTATGCTATAAAATGTTATACTAATCTAAACAATACTAGGCCATACTATGCCATGCTATACTATGATATGAGATACTAGACTATACTATGTTGTGCTATAATATACTATGTCATGTTATACTATGCTTTAATATGATAAGCACCACTATGCAATAATATGCTATGTTATACTATGTTATAATGTGCTATGCTATATTATACTAAACTATGCAATTAGGGTGTAAACATTTTCTCGCCTTTTGAATTCCAGAAATGAGGTCTGACAAAAAGTTAAGTCCCGTCATTTTAATTAAAAAAATATATATTTTAATATAATTTAGTTCTGTTTTTTAATAAACTTTTAGAATGTTGTGACTTTTTAGTCGCGGGCGACTCTACATCTCACTATGTCGTCGGTCGGTTGGTCCATGTTTTGCTTTTTTTTTACAATTTAGCCAATTCTAACGAAATTTGAAACCCTTAGGCTGTTTTACATTTTCTTTGGAATGATACAATTGGCAAAGTCTTCTCATGTTAGCTCGGGAATTATATTGTTTTGGCAATAACATCATAAATATTCGGCAGATTCTAACGAACTTTAAAACCCTTAACTTGTTTTACATTCTCTTTCGAATGATATAATTGCAAAAGTCCTCCCAATGTTAGCCAGGGAATTATTTTCTTTTGGCAATAACATCATAACTATTTAGACCATTCTAACCAAATTTAAAACTCTTATGTTGTTTTACATTATATTTCGAATTATATAATTGTCAATGTCCTCCCAATGTTAGCCAGGTAATTATTGAACGTTTTCAAAGTCGTAAGGACATAAATCAGAATAAGTGAGGGCAGGCGAATTTCTGGTCAGCAAACCTTGTTATCTTTCATCCCAGTCTTGTTTGCTGCTTCCTCTAAGAAAGACTCTTTCTGAGTCCATATTTGTCAAACTCAATCATGGCAAACTTGAAAAGAGGTTAATTGTTATTAACTAAGATTTGGCTTGCTGCAAAATATGTCTTTCTCATCTTTTCCTTAACTTGTTTTTTTCAGGTTTTCTTCTGCCTCAGTGCTAAAAATCCCGATATCACCTTCGATAGACAATTTCCCCGCAAAGTTCATGTAGCCTTCGACACCTCTTCTCTCTGCCTTCTCCGTAATGTTAGCTGCTTCCGCTCTCACTTCGATAATAAAAACTTTCTTTACCTCGAACTTTGATTACTCTAACTCCCTTTTCTTTTATTCTTATGCCTCCATTCTTAGTTCCTTTCTTCATATTCAAATTTTGTAATTGGAATTTTCTCTGCTTTGGACGTTTCCCTCGTTCAAACCCCATCGCTGCTCTCCATTGCATCCTAACTGATCCCACATCGTCATCGACGTCCTTTTTACATAATCTACAAGATCTTGATTAAATGGATCCTTTATACCACTAAGTTTAGTTTAGATAATGGACTAATTTAGATGTTATTTTTGCTAAATTTCTAATTAAAAAGGTAGTTACTTCCTTAACCTTGAAAAAGAGCATTTTATTAAAAAAAATAAACAATTGTATATAATAATAACATTATTATTAATAATACTTATAATAATAATGATAATAAGGGGGCTTTAAACAATATTCGAGGAAAAAATAACACTAGTTATTTAGTGTCATCATTTTTAACGCTAATACAAGGAAGATACTGCCAAAGGACCTGCCATAAAAGAGGAAGTTTCATATCAACCAAAATCCTCTATTTTCACAAAGATAAAAAAATAAAAAGTTGCCATGTTTCATTGACCCTGGTCATATTAAGCGGCCTTTTTGAGAGGCCGGTCTTATTTTTTAGCCATGGAAGCAAAGAACGGCTAATTTAACCTCCTCTTTTGAACGTAATGACGTCATTACCTGTTAATGAGCAGTTCGGCGAGGCGCCTTTAATGACGCCAAAACCAATGGCACTGAAGGATATAAATGGCTAATGAAGAAACCTCTCGAGTCACTTGATCTCTTTTTAATCTCTCTTACTTTGATTCCCTTAACTCTTTCTTTCTCTTTTACTCCTCGGATATATTTTAAGATCAATCCATCAATACATTACGAAACAAAATTATACCAAAGAGGTAAGTAGAGTGTAATTGGATGTAATGAAGTGAGATGGATAATAAGGTCTGGCAGCTAAAGAACGTGACGAGAAATTCACCATACATCGTAAAAATGAACATTTTGACCAAAATCAACCAATTTATTCCATTCTTTTATAGACACAAACACAAAGTCAGCTCCGCCACTCATGGAGAACATTTATCAACATATGTTGTCTGTTAGGCAGGTGATCGCCTTTCAAATGCATTACTTCTAATAGTCCACGTTTTTTCCTTTTCTTGTGCACCATGGCCTCTAAGTGGCCTTAGAGGCTGAGGGCAGTGAACCTCGCAGGCCAAACTCAACGGGGCCACAACCCAGTTAAAAGGATGATTTCTATGCGTTTTACTTTCGACAACACCATTCCTGAAGGGGCAACGAAAAACAAAAAAGAATTTCCTATTTATGGCCACTTTTGAGACACCCTAAATTTGGACGACTTAAATTCAAGCATAAATATTGCAAAAATTGAGATAAGAGGTGGGAGATTTGGGGAGGATTTTCCTTTGATTCGGCACACACGCCAGCATAAGACAAAAGGGCGTATTCTTATTCCGTAATTACAATGGAAGAACATCAATCAATATGAGACAATTCATATCTTAATACAGCCGAATTGTTAAGACATTTAAATATTCATTCAGATTTTCTTTGTCTAGAACGATCTAAAAGCAGTTTAAATCTACTGCTTTTAATCATGTACGAGGGCGGTCAATAAGTTTTGCAATTCGAATATAAGGAAACGAGATATAAGGAAAAGTGTCTTATTATTTTTCAATATAACTACCCTCGACTTCAATGCACTTGCGTGACTTGTCCCTCAGGCTTCGAATTTCCGACAATCAGAAATATTCCGACTGCTATTCAATCCACTTCTGGAAGGCAAGCTGGACATCTTCATCGTCCCCAAACTGGCGTCCACGCAGTGCAGCATTGAACTGGCGAAATAAAAAGTAGTAGCTAGGGGCCAGATCTGGACTGTAAGTGGGATGGTTGAGCTCCTAAAATCCGCACTCGCGCAGGGCAGCTTGTGCAACTATGGCCTTGTGGACTTTGATGACGTTGAAGTCGATCATGTGGCGTAAGGTTTCTAAGGACCCAACGGGCAGAGACCTTGGCCATGGCCAAATTGTCGGGGATGATGTTGATAACACTTCCATGAAATATTCCAAGTTCTCGCTCGATTTCTTCGACCTTCACCCGTCGATCTTTGAGGATCATTCACTCCACACGGGCCACATTGTCCTCGTTGGTCATGACTGACGGACAACCTGGACGGGGTCATCTTCAAGGGACCCACGACCATGACAGAACACCCTATTCCAGTGAGCAATGGTTGGATAGGAAAAGACAGGGGTGGTGTACATTGCAACCATGCCTTCATGGATCTCTTGCATTCTTGCCTTCCTTGGTCAAAAATTTTATCACTGCGCGGTCATCAACCCTCTCCATTATTGAAAAATTTGTGACTGACGATCTGTGATCAGCTACTGCTTCTTAGCCGAGTGGTCTAAGAAGCAGTTTAATTGAAATCAAAGCGGTGGCTCGCTTCCTCAGTGTGCACGGTTCGAATCGCACTTAAGCGCGGATTTTTTCGAAGTAGATAATAACTATTTCAGAAAAAAAATTGTTTCGTTTTTCCTTTCTTCCGGTGAAGATATATATATATATATATATATATATATATATATATATATATTGAAGAGGAATAGTCCCCCCCCCCCCTGTTCTCTCCGGGTGGAGTCACAATGCGGTTACCGCAAAGACATCCGGCCCAGGCCTTGGCGGGTCAAACGCGTGATCGCAGTGCTGCACCACACGACGCTATGAGAGACCTCTTCAAGATCTCCCCCAGGAGAGTGAGATTCAATTTCACGTCAAATAAGAAATTGGAGACGTGTTTCTCCCAAGCTCGAAGGCTAACGAGGAGCCGATGTAAAACTTTGTGGGAAAATCCGTTGGGCATAAGAACTCTCCTGGGGCCATCCTCAAGCCCCTTGTCCCCTTACCACTCCCCCAGTGGGGTGACAAGGTATAAATGAGGAACACTGTGGAAAATCGTGGTAGTATACGTCAGACTTCAGGTGATGAACTCCTCGAATGAAACCGAGCTACCTAGACTGGATTGGTAGGGTAATTGGCTCGCCAGACCAAGAAGTACCCTGCAAGAGAGGCAGGGTTACATACCTTAAGGGGCTAAGAATCAGCTCATCCTCGAGCTAGTCTCTGCTCATCAAACTAAACGATAAGTTAACTTTGTTAAGTTCAACCTTCTCTTGCCAGAGAGACTCCTAATATACTGGTGCACCTTAAACACCAGGGGTATTCCTCGTCCTTGAGGAATTAAGAAAAGCAGAAGGAAAAGGCTTCCCCTCGAGCCCGTTACTCGGTTGCCACACTGAACTCATAATTCAACTTGGGGAGGAATCAAGTTCAACTTATTCTCGTCAGAGAAACCCCTCTACGTTATACTCGCCCTTGAAGAAGACTGGAACTAAGAAGAAGCTCATCCTCAAGCTAGTTTCTGGTTACCAAACCTAACTTTAAGTAACTTATTCTCGCCAGAGAAACTTCTTTCTGTTATCCTCGCCTTTGAAGAAGACCCTTCCCGAGCTCTGTCCTCGTTCATAAGAAATTAAGTAACGAAGGAGAAAAGCTCCCCCTCGAGCTCGTTACTTGGTGGTCACGCTGCACTCCAAGTTAACTTGGTTTAAGAACGAAGTTCAACTCACTCTCGCCAGAGAGACCACGACTACATTGGTGCGGCATAAAGCACCGTAATTGTTCTCGTGTTTGAAGACCCCCCCCCCCGGAATACCGTTTGGACCCCCCAGCTGCTACCCTCGCCAAAACGACCGGGTGATCTCGCCCATCTCATCTGGCCAGACGGCACGCGTCGTGAGTCAATGACATTTCTGAGGCCTTTAAATTCCAGTAGAGTCCGTAAGCCTAAATTTTATATTATTGTTGTGTGTAGAGAAATTAACCAATTTTTGAAGGTCTAACTAATTTAATTAATTCTTGTTTATGATAATATTTAGAGTATTGCGGTAGTTAATCTTTAGATATTGTGTATTCAATGGTTAAAGTTAAAATATAAGTTTATTTTGGGAATATTGTGCGTTTCTCTATATCCTCAGGTGTTTTGGTACGGCTCTGTTCTTTAAGATATTCAGATATCAATATATTAGCACTCTTAGCACTCTTAGAACAAAAAAGGGGAGCATTCTACTACACTATTATTAAAGTGGTGTCAGGTTTGTAGGTTTTAGATTAGAAACAACCCAGCAGTGTCGAATTAAGAAAGAGCCACCACCTAAAGGAATATCAGGAATAAGAGAATAATTGATGAGAGAAAAATTGGTAGAGGTAGTGGTGGTAACAATCTTAAGGTAATTGGTAGGCCAAGTGGTAAATTTGTTGTCGGGAGTGGTATTTCAATCAGCATAGTAGTGGGATTAAGGGTAAGTTATGCTGAGCGCTACCTGGTGAGTGGGGGCATAATTACCTGAGAATACAGAAAGGAAAAATCCACGGACCAACACAAAATGGATCCGGTCAAAAGATTTTACCAACAAGCCCAAAGTCTAGAACTTGAAGGCACAGAGATGCATGACCAAGTGTCATGGCAGAACTAAGAATAGATTGCGAAGAGGAAAAAAGAGTTTTGGATAGACAAGAAGAACAAGAATTAATAAAGTGGGAGAGAGAAACAGAGGATATGTTAAGAGAGGATAAAAGAGAATGTGAATCAATGAAAATATGGATGAACCGAAAAAGGAAAGAATCCCGAATACAGCGGAAAATAGAAATAGAGAAAAGAAGATTCTCAAGCGGAAGTAGAACAAACGAAAGAATAAGACAGTTCAAAAGAGAAGCAAAGGAATTCAGAATAAGGATAGAAAGGGAAGATGAAGAGAGAAGACTAAAGATAAAGCTGGAAAATAAAGAAAGAAGAACTTGACGGGAAAACGAAATAGCGAAAGCAGAAAAAGAAGCCGAGGAAAGGAGAATGAAGAGTAAAAAAGAGTCGAAAGAGAGGAGAATAAAGATTAAAAAAGAAATCGATGAAAGAAGAATAGAGAGGGAAAAAGAACGTGCTCAAGTTGAAAGAGAAGAGAGTGAAGAAAAGGAAAGATTGCTCGCACTCGAAAGAGCACCTATTGAGAATCTGATAGAGGTAGAGGAAGTTGGAGCTCGGCCTGGAACTAAGAAAGGACCATCGAGGGAAACCCAGCCAAATGGGGTAACGATGGAAAAGGTAGGAAGTCGGGATGAGGTACCAGCAGGAGTACCTAAAAGAAAACCTACGAGGAGAACCCAGCAAAATGGGGTTATCAGGGAAGAAGTAGAAGGTAGGGTAGAGGTACGAGCAGGTGTACCTGAGGAACTACCTGCGAAGAGAATCGAGTCAAATGAGTTGACAAGGAAGGAGGAAAGAGCTGCTATTGTGATACACCTACGTAAGACTAGTCAAATGGTAGACGCGGATGAGTATCCCCTACCCCTAGTAGTCTCCTCCCCAAACGGAACGTCCTCGGAGTTACGGCTAAGACGCCAAGTCGTAGTGAGCGCCACGCCCATTAACGACCTCGCAGGAAAAAGTTTTCTCGATCCCCAAAGATCGAACCCAGACACGATATTCCCGTGTACCTGGTTAAAGGAGAGCTATGAGACCCACGCTCCCATCAATTATGCCCCGCTACAACAGGCCGCTCTAGCCATAATGTTCAGTTTAAAGGTAGTCAAGTACCATAGGAAGGGTAATTCGAGTAGGTTAAAATACCACTACCATTTAGTAACATACGTGGGTAGACTCAATAACCCGAACGGCCGACTCAGGCGCGGTAAAGTATTGGTATTAGAGCACCATTTTAGTATTAGCTACATGAAAGGAGCCAATAAAGTACAGCTGCTCTATAGGCGGAGACGAAATACAATTGAGGGTTATTTCAGTACCTAATGAGCGTGAAACCATGTTTTCCTTTGTTGTTCTTGTTAATATTCATCGGTAGGATTTAAGTTCTCAAAAACTTAGAAATGTAAGGAAGAAGCTTGTTTTGTTGTGTTTTTTTTTGTGGGGAATCGACGAATTAGGGTTTTGTTATTTTCATGTAAAATTGTATTGCGAGTAGGTCTAGTTCGACACATTGCCTGTGCAAACGCGCGCGAGGGCGCTCAGGTGTCAGGAAACTTAATGTAAGAGAGGACTCAAAGAAGTACAACTTTGCTAATCTCGACTAGGTTGAGTAAGTTGGCTTGAGTTCCCGGGAGTCCCCCCACCCATTAAGTTCTTCGATGGAAGGTGTGTAGGGGAATAGTCACCGCCCCCTCTGTTCTCTCTGGGTGGAGTCACAAGGCGGTTACCACAAAGACATCCGGCCCAGGCCTCGGCGGGTCAAACGCGTGACCACAGCGCTTCACCACACGGCGCTATGAAAGACCAATTCAAGATCTCCCCCAGGAGAGTGAGATTCAATTTCACGTCAAATAAGAAATTGGAGACGTGTTGCTCCCAAGCTCGAAGGCTAACGAGGAGCCGATGTAAAACTTTGTGGGAAAAACCGTTGGGCATAAGAACTCTCCTGTGGCCGTCCTCAAGCCCCTTGTCCCCTTACCACTCCCTCAGTGGGGTGACAAGGTATAAATGAGGAACACTGTGGAAAATCGTGGTAGTATACGTCAGACCCCAGGTGATGAAGTCCTCGATTAAAACCGAGCTACCTAGACTGGATTGGTAGTGTACTTGGCTCGCCAGACCAAGAAGTACCCTGCAAGAGAGGCAGGGCTACCTACCTTAAGGGGCTAAGAAGCAGCTCATCCTTGAGCTAGTTCCTGGTTATCAAACCAAACGATAAGTTAACTTTGTTAAGTTCAACCTATTCTCGCCAGAGAGACTCCTTATATGCTGGTAGACCTTAAACACCAGGGGTATTCCTCTTTCTTAAGGAATTAAGAAAAGCAGAAGGAAAAGGCTTTCCCTCGAGCCCGTTACTCGTCGGCCACACCGAACTTATAAATCAACTTGGTGAGGAACCAAGTTCAACTTATTCTCTTTAGAGAAACCCCCCTCCGTTATACTCGCCCTTGAAGAAGACTGTAACTAAGAAGAAGCTCATCCTCAAGCTAGTTCCTGTTACCAAACCTAACTTTTAGTAACTTATTCTCGCCAGAGAAACGCCCCTCTCTTATCCTCGTCCTTGAAGAAGCCCCTCTCCGAGTTCAGTCCTCGTCCATGAGGAATTAAGTAACGAAGGAGAAAAGCTGCCCCTCGAGCTCATTGCTCAGTGGTCACGTCGCACTCCAAGTTAACTTGGTTTAAGAACGAAGTTCGACTCACTCTGGCCAGAGAGACCACGACTACCTTGGTGCCGCATAAAGCACCGTAATTGTTCTCGTCCTTGAACAAACTCCCCCGGAATACCGTGTGGACCCCCTAGCTGCTACCCTCACCAAAACGACCGGGTGATCTCGCCCATCCACATGTGGCCAGACGGCACGAGTCATGAGTCAATAACATTTCTGAGGCCTTTAAATTCCAGTAGAGTCCGTAAGCCTAAATCTTATATTATTGTTGTGTGTAGAGAAATTAACCAATTTTTGAAGGTCTAACTAATTTAATTAATTCTTGTTTATGATAATATTTAGAGTATTGCGGTAGTTAATGTTAAGATGTTGTGTATACAATGGTTAAAGTTACAATATAAGTTTATTTGGGGAATATTGTGCGTTTCTCTATATCCTTACGTGTTTCGGAACGGCTCTGTTCTTTAAGATATTCAGATATCAATATATTAGCACTCTTAGCACACTTAGAACAAAAAGTCGGACCATTCTACGATACATATATATATATATATATATATATATATATATATATATATATATATATATATATATATATATATAATTTGAAACATTCATTGTATAAAAAGTTAGCAATGAAGCTTTTTCGAACTAATTCTGAAGTTCTCAAAATGTTCCCTTCGACCGCTTTTGAATACACTCGGAATAGAACAAAAGGAGAACTCAACTCAACTCGAGGTTCACTTTTAATGCAACCCCTTAAAGGAGTTTATTGGCCGATAATATCTGCCGAGATCCTGACCTTAGAAACCGTGTGTCGCAGTATCTCGCTAATTTGCTTAATTCCCTAGGTGCTATTCATGTAATGCAGTTGTTCTATGATATAAGGAGATATTCCCTTGCAGGGAGCCTGAATTATCAAATATTTTTAATGAAGATTGCATCGGAAGGAAGATACCAACGAGCGACTGCCCATTGTTCTCTAATGGTTGATGAAAATACCCCAATAATTCATTAATTTAACAAATTATTATTATGCATGAATTAAATACACTCAGATTAAAGAAACATAAATGCTAAGATTGAAGAAAATAAAACACTGATGATTGCGAAGTAGAAATATTTCAGGCTTGAATCGACTGTGGATGCACAGCCAAAATGCCTAGATTCTTATATAGATCGACAAGGGTGTTAAATAATTTGGCAAGCAAAGATGGGCTTGAAGGAACCTATATAAGTAGGTAACGCAAAGATGGTATTTTAGAAACTTAAATAGGTTGCCAAGCCAAAGGTGGGCTTAAAATGAACCGATATTGGTCTACAAGTAAATATAAAAGGTTATAGGAAAGGAATGTGTATTTGAAGAAAGGATTCATCGCAAACTAAAGAACGATGGTTATCAATGAGACAATTGAACAAAATATTAATAAAGCGTTTGCAGATCTTGTTCTGAATGACTTGAAAACATCTTCGTTTTGTAGGACCTCCCCAATTTATCACATTGTTCTTGGGCGATTTAATTCATGACTCTGCTCACACAAGTTTATCATGTCGATATTTTTAGCCCACTAGAAAGTAGTTTTTTTCTATGCCGTAGCGTTTAATTTGCAGCGGACAGATTCCCTCACGTTAAAAGATGTCCCACATTCTAACGCTGACAATATATTGTTTTTTTCGGTTATGGGGGTTTCGGTCTTTCACCTTTACGTCACATTAAATGCTTTTCTGTATCCGATTCGAACAAATTATATTTTTTTCAGCACACTAAAAGCGATTCTCAGTAACAAAGATAAGCTCTGAGACAATATTCCTTTTACTTATTGGTGATTCTTAGCAGAGGAGCGTGCTACGTTCCCTATATTCAAGTCCATGTTCTTAGCAATTTGACATGAAAAACCAGCCGCTATCTCAAATCAATCCTTCACCGACACCCGATATATCATGGGATCTTTTCCCAGGAATGGATTTTCTATGGCGACCCGAATCTTCGTAGACTCTCAGAACTAGGTCATCCCATGGAGCTTTAATATGCGTAAAGTCATACACATTTTGAACAATTACAATGGCTCAAATTGGCACACAATGTAGTTCATCTACTCTTCCCTGGACAACCTACTTTCTGGCTGATTTTTCCATCTCAACTCATCTTTAAATTGTGATAAATGAGTAATGCCATTACTTAACAGCCTAAAGACACGTGAGGCAGTGTTGATATATATAAGATACAAAATTTTACTTGAAACGTGGAAGTTGGAAATTATGGTTCTTTAGGTTTAGACATATCCTTTCTTCACATATATATAAGTAAAACTATTGAATGAGAATGAAATATTTGTTTTCCATTTCCTTTAAAAGGAGAGTTAAATTGTTTACCTTTCTTTAACGATAGTTATGAGCCCTGGATGTATTGGATAAGTTTAATTAAGATTTCTCTGTTCCTCTTGGCTTATTACAATACAGTAAATACAAAAATAAAAAAAATTTGCAGTAAAATGAACCATTAATAGATAACCATAACTTTAGAGCTAACTATTTAGGACTGAACACCTCAATTATTAGCAATTTACATAAATACGAAGGTATTAGTAGTCTTCATTTATAGCTTCTAGTTACCCTCAAAATAAACTTATCTTTAGGTTTCTCATTGGATAAATAAGGATTGTTCGAGACAAAATTGGAAATTATTTATTTTTAATTCATTCAATATAATTTAAAGTTACGTTTGCTATGAAAGCAATTCGATACTAGAAGAAGATGAATTTTTAAATTCTTTCCGAATTCTTGTAAAGCTTTGAAGGCATTTTCCACCAAACACATTTGATGTATTATGGAATGAAGTGTTTTCCGCTTTTTCTCAACTCTTCTTTCCTCTTTCTCTTTCTACTTTAGCCAACCTCGATGGATTGGGTTGGGAGTATGGGATTCGTCTTCTAACTGGTGTATGTTTGGTCTCTTTCTTAAACCTAGTACATGCAAGCTTATGCTACCTTCTCTTGATACCAGTGTCTTTGGAAAGTTTTCCAACACATCTATTTTAGTTATTAAGCTAAATACTATTCCTTTTCTTTTTTTCCTTATCAATAATTTTTTATGTCACTTCCTTCCCGTCATTGGTTTAAACTGAATGGCCATGCTCTTGTTATTCCTAGATTTACTTGCTTTTCTCTATCAAAAATAAATAGGTTACCATCATTTCATATTCACCATTCCCTTGTTTTTTTATTTTACCCATGCAATCAGGTCAATCAAATGCGTCTGTCTATAAAGGTAGATCTATAAAATCGCGGTATATAAGGAGGTGGTTGGTCTGAACCAACTGTCAGACTCATTTACGAAGGAGGTTTACGCCTGAGAGCGAAGTGCTCGAATATAAATTACCTTTCTTGACTTTTCGTATCAATGTCTCCCTTCAAAGTGTTTTGCCTAATCCACCTGAAATTATTGTCAGTGCTTTTGTTTCTCGAGAATCTTCTTTCTCTCACAAATTGCTTTTCAGAGGAGTAAAATTGTTTTTCTACCAAAACGGTGGTAATTTTAAAATGGAATCCCATTTTTTTGGAAGAGAAAACGTCATGGATATCTCATCAGGCGACCGGCGCTAGAGATGCGCTTTAGAAGTACAGAATACAATACAATATTAACGACGGACCCAATGGTGATTGCAATAGTTCCATTTGGTCGAACACTTCGATCGTTGAATGCAATGATGCCATTAGATGGCATCCTGACGACTCATTCTCACCCTGCCGCGGTGAAGTGCTCTAAAAGAGTGGAGGGAGAAGAATTGGAGAGGTTGGGTGGTTTGTTATATCAGTTGAGCCAACACTTGTCAGGTATTTTGTTCAAGTGTACCTTACAGGCCCCAACACCCGCAATTCGCCCTCCAGGCAGGAGAATATTCGGTTGTATATCATCTACACATTTTCTTTTCTTCTAACTTCCCCACTCTCCCTCCAGATCTCACCATTACACATTTTCTGCTTGAAATTTCCTCGTTGATTTTCTACTTGAATTCGCGAAAAATATCCTTTGTTAAAGGGACGGTTTTCAATGCAATGCCAACGGTGGGGATTGGGCTCTTTTCTTTTTCCCCGAGGCAGATTCGTACAAGATTTAATTCGTTCCATTTCTTGAGTGTTCATTTATTCCCCTCCTCAACATTTATTCACCTATTGAACATTCATTTCCCCCTCTGAGCATTCATTTATTCACCTTCTGAACGTGTTTTTACCTATTGAGCATTTATTTATGACCCGCCACCTCTAAGAATTCATATATATTCTCCTCCTTAGCATTTGTTCACCTATTGATCATTCATTTATTCCCCCTTCAGAGCATTCATTTATTCACGTCCAGAGCATTTACTCACTTGTTGACCATTCCTTTATCCACCACATCTGAGCATCCATTTATTCATCCGCTGAGCATTTAGTCCCATTTTAACCATTCCTGTATTCACTTCCTGAAAATTTATTCACCTTTTGATTTTATATTTACCTTCTCTGTATTTTTTCACACCTCTTGAGCATTCCTTTATTCTCGTCACGACCATTCATTTATTCACCTGCTTAGCATTTATGTACCTCACTAGCATTCAATAGTTGACCTCAGCATTATTCACCTCCCGAGCCTTCACTAATTCACCTCAGCATTTTTCACCTCTTGAGCATGCAATAATTCACCTCTGAACTATTCACAAGCTGTTCATTAATTTATTCACCCGCTCCAGTTCTGGTCGCGTCTCAAATTATTAATGTGGGCGTGACCTCGTCGCGGATGGGGATGAAGAGCCGTAACCGAATTATGTGGCTTGACTCGAGTTGCGATCCATCATATTCACCCTTTGTTGCAGGAATGATTAGGGCCACAGCAATTCTTTTCCCTCCAAGAGTTAACCACGAAATTCTGTGGTATCTGATGGTTAGAGTCGTTAAGTTAACCTGTAATCAACTATGAGGCCGCCATGTGTCCTATGAGATTCACCTCTGGTGGCGGTAAGTGCTTCCTCGCTTCCTCATAAATGCTATATTGTAAGTTCATATCTTAATGCCAGTAAGAGTGTAGTTTTCAGTTAAAAACAGTATAAGATGTTTCCTCTTTTATAATAAGTAGAAAGAGTATTAATAAGTAAAATGGATGTCGTAGCGAACATGTCAGTGATTTTCTCTATTTTCTTCAGAAAGAGTCATGCGTCTTTGACCTCTTTTATTCCACACAGATGATTAAAGGTAGAGGTGTGGAAGTTATTGTAAATAATGTCAACTTCATTACAAGTTAAGTTGGTAAACTGCTCTGTTAAATTTATTTCGCTAATTCCGCGTTTAAATTAGCGGAAATTAAGTGTTAATCCCGTATTTTTTTAACTATAACTTGGCTAATCGTTAATCTAAAAGATATCTAAACTTCTAATTTCTTATTTTTAGATTTTTTCATATGGAGTTCGGTTTTCCTTCAGAAAATGTGCCTTTAAATGGGGGTAGGTTTTATTAATACCGAAACATATAAAAACAATAGAGTTTGAAGTGAAAAATAATAGAAATGGAAATGGCAGAATCACTCGATTAGGTAATGACGACTCCTAAACTTCTTTGAGTGCTTAATAAAAAGCAGAGATATGTTGGTTTCCCTTCATAAACATCATGTTGAAGTTCTTATCAGACAACTACGAGCTCTTCACTTTTTTGCGGTCCTCCGGAGGAAAAACAGGCGATCCACTGCAGCAATAGAAAGAATACCTGTTTTAAGTTAGAAAAGGTCAGATAATATAAAAACAATATATTTTTTTATAAGTTTTACTTGATTAAAATATTATATTAGGTCAAACTTTAGAAAACCTACGCCGTATTTTTAGTGTTTTGAAAGTACTAATACTCTTTATAGGCATTCAAGTCATCATATTGGGTTGCGTTTTTAAGCGGAAAGTACATATTTCAAGGCATTGATGGGGTTAATATTAATATTAAAATAAGTCCACCATTCCGTCTACTTTTGTGAGCAGAAACCATGAATTTCACACATCGGTAGCATTTAATTCGCAGTCATTTCACACATTGGCAACATTGGATACAAGTATTTATAAGAGCGCTGCTTTTTATTTTCGCGTCAAGAACCGTGTGTTTTGGGGGTATTTAAATTTTTAACTATTAATAGGACTTGTTATAATTCTTCAGTAAATTTAATAGATCTTTTTTGAAATTTTAGCCTTATTTTGAAAGCGAAGCATTTCGACAGGTGTGGGAACGAGGCGCAGCTTGATTATAATATAGCCAGCACTAAATAGTATGTTTGTTTTGTCTTTGCATTCGAACCTAATCCTAGGCTTTCAAATTTTTAATACTACTAGGGGTTTTAGATTAGGTTTCGTTGCAATAGTGGTTCCTCATGTGCGAGCGAAGCGATCGCAAGATATGGGGCGGAGCCCCCATAATGACAACTCGTTGCGCGGCTCGATATCCGCTTCTAGTAACCAACAGCATATCATAATAATCTATAAATAAGTAGTAAGTACGTAAAAACAGTACTAATGATGTTTCAGGTCATTTTAGTAATCATTTACGGCTTCCTTTTAGCGCCGAAAGCAATTATTTTTAAGATAGAATCGCTGCCAAAATAGTCGTACTCCGGTTTTTACTATCTTAAAACTAAATGCTTTCCGCGCCTAACCGAAGCCGCAAGTAATGATTAGAATGCCTAACAGCAACATTAGTACTGTTTCAACTACAAAAAACACGGAGTAGGTTTTTTAAAGTTTAACCTTATATTATGGATGAATATTACATTATGGGCACTAACAAATCAATCACTTATACTCCTAAAGTAGTTAATTTTGCTGTACCCACTTTTTGTCTCAATTTAGTCTTGTTCTAGTATCTCTATAGTTTGTTATAGGTCGTCTTGTCAAAGGATTTCATACATTTTAGACATCCATCAACTGTAAAGCCCGTCCATCGCAAGAAAATACAAGATTCAATGTTGTACCAGACCCTCATAACCCATACGGAATCAAACATTTTTGGCAGTTTCGGGAAGATATACTTTTCTCAGCACTTTGAATCTTCTTAGATTTGACTACAGCAAGAAATAAATAAATAGGGTAAAAGCCTAATTAATTATAATTACAGGGTTCTCTTCATTAGGTAAACAAGACTATATTTAAAAAGTGCCAATATTTTTTAAATGTAGCAATAGTTTTGAAACGTGCCAATAAATTTGAAACTTGTCTATCAACTTGAATCGAAAGTATATCTGAATCTCTCGATCTCCATCCATACGGAAGTTGTAGTCCAGGATTTTAGGGCCTAAGCTTTTGTATGAATTTAATTTATTCTTCTCTGTAAGTAAATGCACTTACCATCGTCGGCATTACTGGTTAATATATTATATAGCAGCATTTGACCTCTTCACTTTTTCGCTTTAATAAGAATGAATTATCATAGGTCTCATTTTTTTTACTCTTAACCACATTTGGCATTCGAAATATCATGGTTGACCACCACCTATGTTCTATTTCTAGTAAAAGAAATCCAAAGTTAAATGTCTCCTATCACTAAAGAATAATCTTTTAACAATATTTTTCTTCTGTTATCTCTAATTCTCTTTTGTTCCTTTCTTTTAATGTGAAACATTTTTCAAACGCTTGCATTCGGTTCCGGGCGATTTTTTTTAATCGTGTAATTTTTCAAAATTACCTTCCGTTTAAAACTCAAAAAGGTAACGTCACTCAATGGAAGTTGAAATAGCGACTTGTATGGTAAAGATCCGTTTAACACATTTTCGCGATTGAATTTAAAAATGTGTTTTTGTTTTGCAGTTTTATGGGCAATTTTTAGATCTGACACTCGTAGTTTTCCGGAAATGCATACTTTTCCCATAATCGACCGAAGTAAGTATTTCCATCCAAAACCAGTTTCAGATCAGGAAACTACATATAAAACTGCATAAGAAAAACGCAATATAAAATGATTTAAAAGATCCAAACCAGACCTAACCTACGCTGGTAATTTAAGAAAACGATAGCGCTGCCTAGTTTTAGGCTATTTACGCTAAAAAGTTAAAAAATTTAGGTTCTTTAGAAATGGGGGCTTCTCACTATACCCCCCCACTCCGCAACTTTAAAAGACGCTTAATATTTCTAATTCAAAAGCCTACCATCAGATTTGAATCAAGGCTTTGCTTAGAAAACAGTATATAAATAAAAGGCTAGCACTTGTTCGAATGCGAGAATTAGTTGGCGACGTACCCTTAAACGCACTAACGGAAATTTGCACTGGTTTCTTCTCCCTTTCGAATCTTTCAATCCCACGTTAACACAGCCATCACACGCAATTATACCATATAAACTAAAAAAAAAGACAGCTTCGAATCGTTAGAAGTATACGGGAATCTAAAACCAAATGCTATTTTGTAATCGGCTAAAGACGCATGCGCAGATTTCCTGCTGATCTAAAAATGCCTGCTACTCGTTGAATATGTCCAAAAGACGCATGCGCAGATCGCCTTCATATTTATACTAGCCAGGTCCAGGTTAAATAGTAGGCCAAAAGTTGATGTGGCGAGGACAAAATGACGCAAAAAGATTCAAATTTAGCAAAATAACATTTATCGAAAGGTGAATAAATACGTTAGTATTAAGTTCCGGGAGTTAAAAGTAACATCGTTGGGCATCCTTTTTAAAATTAGAAACGTTTATGGCATTGAAAAGTATAAATCGTAAATGTGTTAAAACTGATCTTTACCACATTTATATCACCATTCACATATCCTAAAAATGTAGTTAGTGACTTCAATAACAACCTCGCATTCGGTTCATCATTAACCAAATTCCGTTTCCTTTTATTTCTGGCTGATTTTCGGATATATTTTGGGCCAGTGTTCTGTAATGCTTGTTTGAGTTGTCTGTGTCTGATTTCTCCCTATTTAAATTTATTTCCGATTTCATCATATTTGAAATTATTAAAACCACAAATTTAGCATAGATTACCTCAGTTTATATTTATTTACTAATTTTCACCCAATCAGTATATTTTAAAATTGTGCCTCAATTTATTTACTTTGATGTAGTTTTAGTAGGTCAATTGGTAATTACAGGTATCACTTTTCACCACTTGTGGTTTCCCCCTTTTTTAAAGGATAGATGGATTTTAATAACATGAGGAAAAAAAGAATTACTCTTCAACCTGAGATCGTAGACTGACCTTTGAATTGAATTCTATATATTTCTTTATGTTTATATTTTTATGAGAGTTTTATATTTATTTAATTTAAAGCAACTATGTTTGCTAGCTTTAGTGCTCAGTTAGTGCTCAATAATCATAGTAGATAACGTTAGGGTAAGTTCTCTCTTCAATCGCCTTCTCTATCCTATTCATATTTTTTATCAATATTTAGCTTTTAAACCTTAGCTAAGTTCGTGTCTGGTGTACGCAGGGATCAGTTTAGCATTTAATTAATCAAAAACCTAAAGGAATCGGATTTTCTCCCATCTAAACGATATAATCTTTTGGTTATCAACTCAAGATATCTTCTTAGTTTCATTAATCCGCTTAATTGCAAATCTAAGAATCCAATAATTAAGATAAACTGAAAAAGAAAACAGATCCAAAGTGGTCACTGAACTTACGGTGAGCAAAGTTGGAATAGTTTCGGTCACAGACCAGGTAAACAAGTGCTAAGTCAGAAGTTAGTTTACTAGACATGGTACTTATGACCATTGCCGTTTATGACTCTTTCAACAAAACACGTTTATAAGATGAGGTCTTGTGATAAGACCCCATTATGCCTCGTGTAAGATATGAACAGAATATGCTGCCCTTATAAGGGGTATCATACCCCTTTGAGCCATTTGGTTAAAGAACAAGAAACCTCCTTGGTTAGGTTAAAGTTAACCAAATCGAGGTCTTATATTACCATGTTAGGAATCTTTTTATCTTCTGGGGAGAACAAAAGGTTTGCACCTCATACATTAGTGAATTTTTATTGGTTGATCTTCAATCAACCAAACAATCGAGGTTTGATTGGTGTTTAATCCCAGATTTGAGAGATTATCCTTTGATTAGAGCTCCAATTGCGATTTTCCCCCGTTTTTATGAAGCGGATTATAGTCAGATTATCCTCCTTTAGGATTCTTGATTCCTCCAATTAATCCTCATTTAATTAAACCAGACACTAAAGAAAGCGATCAACCTCACTTCAACCGACGACCAGTAGTTCGGATTTCAAGAATGGTTACTACTGCCGCCAGGCCGGGTGGCAACGCCCCCCCCTCCTATTTGAGCAAAGTTAAGCCGCATCAAGTTTGATTACAACTTGGAGGGAACTCCGAGTTTGGTCGCCTTAAAGTTAGCTACCATACGCAGTAGGTACCCATGGTGTGGATACCACGTTGGATGGTAGGTCCCCACTGATAAACAAAGGCCCCCAAAAGGGTGGTGATCGGTGGGATACCCTCTTTTTACCATTGCGTCCGTGCCCTAAGAAATTGTGGTAACATTTAAACAATTATTAACTCATTTAGTAATGCTAAAGGTAGCTACCATACGGTAGCAGAGCCTCTGTAATCTTTAAAATAAAATCCACCTTCACCTGTTAACAAACAAACAAAAGCGGATCTGTTGATTATTTACATTAATTTAATTTTTCCTTTAAGTGGCGTGACGTCATAGGAATTAGGCAAAACAATTCAACCCCTTTTTTTCTTCCTCATTAAAGCCAAAGTCAACTCTATCTATGATCTCTCTTTGAATGTACTTCATCTTTTATTACCTGCAGCGAAGCGCCAAATCTAGGTATCGCTTTATTTTCAAAAGGAGTATAGTTTAATTGTACCCATTTAGAGCCATAAAATAACCCATATGACCATGGGATATATGGTTATTCACCCTAGATATTTCAAATCTGGCATCAGAGTTGGCGCTGCTGGTGCCATCTATTCGTAGAAGCCTCATTTAGCCATTCAGGCATTCAAAGGCACTTGTAAGTAATTTGAACAATGGAAAACAATCAATGCAATAACCATTTATCATTTAACCATTTATCATTTTGCGACTCGAGACCTCGGTGGCTAGACAAGGTAGTATTTGTCTCTTTCTCGGTCACGAGTGGGGGGTTCTGTTGCTTCTGGTAGCCTTTGCTAGTGCCTTTTCATTGAGTCATTAAGGGCGGTGGAGTATTTTCCTGAATTGATTTAGGGCAAATTAAAGTTGATCATGGCTGCTTTTCTGGGTAAAGTAACCATCAGTAGTGGCTTCAGGATTATATATTGGAAGGATCTTGGAAATTTTGCCGGCTTTGCATTTTTATACTTAGGACACTGAACATATGAAACTGAGAAAATAGATAGTAGAATAAATTATATAGTACAAAAGGACATACGAGTAGTAGGGTAAATCACGGGAAAAGATTGGAAAGAGAATTGTTTAGAAAGAGGTGGAAGTTGTGTTTCTTAGTGAGATGGTAACTTTGTTAGCTTACTTCGATTTTCGAATGGTGAGAGTGACTAAGTTCTTTGGTGAAGGCGTATTCCTCAGCAATTCGAAATGGTGAAAAATTAATATTCGATGAGAGTGTTCCATGGCAAAATGTGCAGCTCTGGCATGTGACGTAATTTTGGGTAATATAATGAGTATTCGAATTTTTGACTCTACAGTCAATGGAGTTCATGCTGTTGTAAAAGTTAGGTACTTCTGCTACTATAGTAGGTCATAATTGGTTATCAAAATATGGAATGTAAATACTTAATTAGGTATTTTGTGATGAAAGCTTAGGTTAAGTTAATTATATGGGCTATCGATCCTGCGCTTGCTATGTAGCGTAGGTATTTGTGTACTTGCGTAAATCTCATTCAAATTTTCAGCTGATGTAGGTGAAGGGTGGTCTCCTACCCTTTATCGGACCTTTTCTTTCGGAATTTATCACCCGCGAGCTCAACAAAAACAATCGGTGGAGAATTTAATGTGTCCAAGGAATAAATTATCTTTGACCAGCTTTTCTAGCGTATTTTCTGTGTATCCCTACTTGAATTGTCTGGCTTTTATACTTTCGACAATTTCCTCTTTCTCTCCATCAACAGAAAACAGGATTATTTCAGTAGCATATATGATACTTTGAGGTTTAGCTTCCTCGAGTAGGCCATGAACTTAGATTCATGCTTGCATGAAGAGGAAGAGCTGCTCGGGCGATGTGACTGAGAGGAATTTGGGGGGCAGAGCGTCTACTCTACCTTTTTAGGTCTTTCGGCCTTGGAGTCCATCTTCTTTCTACGTATATGGCCTAATTTGTAGTCCTATGCTCGTTTGTCTACATGAGAGTATTAGTGCATGCCTTTCAGCCATGGTTTCGATCCGAGGGTTTCATCATTAAGGGTTCCACGGGGCCGGTACTTTTTGGCATAGTTTAGCACTAGGGTTGAAGGTTGATGTGTAACATCTGGTCAGAGGTCAAGTTCTAAGGAAGACACATTTGTTTCATGCTGGTTTAAAGCGAGTATGTCCTTCATTTCCTTTGACAATGTGTACATAATACGAGGGGAAGTTAATAAGTTTTGCGAATCGGTAGGGCAAAACAGAGGAAGGAGGATAGCTGTTTGTGGGGGTGTTAGGACAAGTTAATGACAAGTCAGAACCTGCAGCCGCACGCTCCTCCCTCGTCTATTTAAGAATCAGTAGCTGATCGCAGATCGTCAGGTTACAAATCTTTCAACAGTAGAGAAGGCTGAGTACCACGCAGTGATCAAATTTTTTTACTAAGGAAGGCAAAAATGCAAAAGAGATCCATGAACTCATGGTTGAAGTGTACACCAACACCGCTCCTCCCTATGCAACCATTGCTCGCTGGAATAGGGAGTTTCGCCATGGTCGTGAGTCCCGTAAAGATGACCCCCGTTCAGGACGCCCATCACCTGTGACCAACGAGGACAATGTCGCCCGTACGGAGAGGAGGATCCTCGAAAATCTACGAGTGAAGGTCGAAGAAATTGATCGAGAACTTGGAATATCACATGGACATGTTATCAACATCATCCACGACAATTTGGCCATGACCAAAGTCTCTGCCCGTTGGGTCCCTAGAAACCTCCAGCCCTATGATCGACTTCAACGTCGTCAAAGTCCACAAGGCCAGAGTTGCACAAGCTGCCCTGAGCGAGTACGGATTCTAGGAGCTCAACCATCCCCCCTACAGTCCAGATCTGGCCCCTAGGGACTACTTTTTATTCCGCCAGCTCAAGGCTGCTCTGCGTGGACGCCGGTTTGAGGACGATTAAAATGTCCAGCTCGCTGTCAAGGAGTGGATTGAACAGCAGTCGGGAGATTTCTGGTTGTCGGGAATTCGAAGCCTCAGGGACAAGTGGCGCAAGTGCATTGAAGTCGAGGGTAGTTATATTAAAAAATAATGAAACATTTTTCCTGATATCTCGTTTCCTTTATCCGAATTGCAAAACTTATTGACCGACCCTCGTATATGCACCACATTATTTTTGTTGATCTCTCATTCTCGAAATGCAGTATTGATTTTTTGGATGCCATCACGATTTTGGCGACCGCTGCTTTGGCATCCTTTACGCAAACATACATACACATATACATACATATATACATATATGTATAAATTTATATATATATATATATAGATATATATATATATATATATATATATATATATATATATATATATATATATATATGTATATATATATATATATAGAAAGAGCAAATACAAGTTCTGCTGATCTTTCGCTGTATTTATTTTTTGCCTTTCAAAAATGATTTAAAGATTGAAAGAAAAATGCAGAAACCTTGTAATGCAGAACATATAACACTACAGTGAAAGAGAATACGAAATTCAATGTAAATGAGCAACGAAGCAAGAAACAGGAGTTCTTTAAAGGCAAGAAATAGGCATATTATGAGAACACATGGATCAAGTAGAGAAAAGGTCGACACAATGAGGGCAATCCAAATTAGACTTCTCAAAGGATATACTGGAAAAAAGAAGAAATAGAAATAATCAACGAGGAAAGAAACATAAAAATCAATATTCCGAATTTATAAAAATCTTCAGTATAACTGAAGAAGAGAACAAAAATTATGATATAGAGTTCGAAAATTAAACCATAGGCGAGCTTAATACCCAAATATATAGGACGCAGCCACAACACAAGGTAGATAGAAGGGGCAAATGAGACGCTGAGAATACCGAAGAGGAACCAGTCGGCGTTCTCTCTTCATTTCGTAAGAAAGCCCTAGGAGGGTCGGAGCAAATAAAGTTAAAATTTTATGACATGTAGACAGTGGCGTGTGTCCGTTTAGGTTGCATGGACGAACGAAATTTGCCGCTTAATGCGGGCCTCCTGCAGAAGTCGTGTCTACCCCACACTCTATACTTGATATACAGCGCAAATGTCCCAGCCTCTGCGAACCACATTTGCCTCAATATTCAAACGCTGATGATTTCAGCCAGATAATCCAGTGTCCTTTTCGGGATGCACCTAGGATGGCTTATATGATAGCGGTAGAGAGCAAAAGATTAAATATCTACAGGAAAGGACAAATGGAAGATAAAAATCTACCAGGAGAAATTCTAGCTAGTCCCCACTGTGAAGAGACTTTATAGTGTAAGGGTATGGGGAAGAAAATATTCCACATAAAAGAGTGCATTGTACTCGGAATGAAGATTACTTCACCCAGGTAAAGGAAGCACGTCGATGATCAAATTTCTAAGGCCTCAGCTGCAATCAGAACTCTAGTATATATATATATATATATATGTCGTAGAATGACTCCCGACGATATACCATATATCACTATTCGTTGAGGGAACTTCTTTAATTATCTCTAGAGTGCGTTAATGTCTGGCGGCCGATATTATGTATCTTCGATATGCTTAAGAAGTGGAACTGAGTTCAAGGATAATAATATTGCTATCATTAATAAAATAGAGTTTTGAAAAATAATAACTATCAACAAACACAAGACGGAAAATATTGACATAAACAGAGAATGGAAAGGGTCGTGGGGGCTCGGGCTAACCCGAGGAACTTAAGGATTTAAAAAGGTAAAACAAATATAGAGTTAAAGAGATGGGATGGTTCGATAAACCATTTAAAGCACAGGATAGAATTGACAAAAGGGTAAGGTACTCAAAGGTGACGTTTGGCTAACGTAACTTTACACTAGTAGTGCAGTGGAAGGTGGCTTGAAGGAATTTTCAGGCCGCTGGCGAATCCAGCCGAAGGGGGGGAATACAACGATCCTGACGTGGCGTCTTGGGAATGACAGCCGTTTCTCGACGAACGGCTTGAAGAACAATGGCTGTTCTACGTTGTTCTCTTCTGAACAAAGGAGGATGAGAACCGTCTCTTGTCTACGGGCTCAAGAACAATGGCTGTTCTGATGTTGTTCTCTTTCTGAACAAAGGGGGGGTGAGAACCGTCTCTTGTCTACGGGCTCAAGAACAATGGCTGTTCTAATGTTGTTCTCCTCTGAACAACAGGGGGGGGGGGGAAACCGTCTCTTGTCTACGGGCTCAAAAACAATTGCTGTTCTAATGTTGTTGTCCTCTGAACAAGAAGGAGGAAGGGTGTTAACCGTTTCTTGGCGAAGGGATCAAAAGAACAATGGCTGTTCTAATGTTGTTCTCCTCTGAACAACAAGGGGTAAGGCCGTGAGAGCCTGACGTCAGGAAAGGCTTAAACCTTTGGCACTCAAGGGATATTGTCCTCCTTGTGGACAAGTGATGGTGAATCTCGAAGGTCGAGTTTCCTTGGCCCACAAAGGGAGAGAGGGTCGTGGTGATGTTTCGCGACGAAAATCTGGATCTCCAATTTGATCTTAGTGGTAAAGTTTCCATATAAATAGCCAGGAAATTTCCTTGGCATGGGGGACAATGGGGTGGGAGCTTCGAGGGAACGCACAGCCGAGCCGGAGAACAATTGTTTATCCGCCCATATGCCTAACTCAATCTGGCGAGGTTGGCGTATGGGGGAGAACGGGGGGACGATAACCTCCTTGTTTAAACATTGACATCTGGTGGCTGTGATAAGGCGCCAAGCTTGGAAACGAAGATGCACGTTGGCCCATCGTGGTTTTAAATAATATGTGATAGAAGTTGAAATTAATGCAGCTTCAACTGGTTCTATCTCACCCCTCCATTCCGGGGGAAGTTGTTACTTCGAAAAAAAAAGAGAGAAGGGACAACGATAGAGCTCCGTTGTGGGGAACTCGTTTTCTTGTACCAACCGTACCTTCCTGCACCTAACTAGTATTACCTCAATACATATGATTATTTTGATCTTTAGATTACAGGGGAAAATAATTTTTAATACAACTTAATCAAAGAAAAAAAAGGGCATGGAACAATGAAATGATATAAAATTAGTACATACGGGACAAAATAATTTATACGTAAATTAATAGGTACAAATATATAAAAAAAAAAAAAATTAGACATTGAGCGTTACAAAATTCAGAAATATACATTAATTGATTATATTACAAGAGAATCTTAATTTAAGTCGTACAAGACGGTATATACCTACATGGAGATACTAATCCTATGAATACACTTACTCTACGCTATTCGGTAATGCATTCCTACTGAGGGCGTCAGCGACCTGGTTATCGAAACCTTTTATATAATTTATTTTAAACTGATACTCTTGCAAGAGTAAACTCCAGCGCATGATGCGGCCGTTTGAGTGTCGCACATTCCTAATATTGGCTAACGGACGGTGGTCGCTTCCTATCTGAAATTCTTTACCTATCAAGTACATCTTGAATTTGTCTATGACCCAGATAATTGATAGAGCTTCCTTTTCTACAGTGGCATTTCTTTTTTCGCGTGGTAATAATTGTAGACTAGCATATGCAACTGGATGACTCGTGCCGTCATCCTCGTATTGAAGGAGTATACCTCCAATGCCCTCGTTGCTCACGTCGGTCTTAATCCCAAAGGATTTTTCCGGGTTGGAGAACTTTAAAATGGGGCCAGAAATGAACTTACTTTTTGAGCTGATTAAAAGGGGAAATAGCGACATCATTCCAACGTAAACGATCGGGGAATTTCTTTATTTGAAGGGGGCTGAGGGGGGCCGAAATTGCAGCGAAATTCTGATCAAATCGCTAATAGGGAGAAGCTGATCCTAGGAACGATCTTAATTGCTTCTTTGTACTCGAGAGGGGCATGTCGGCGATTGCCTTAATCTCGTTCTCTTGGGGACGTAACTTGCTTTGTCCTATTTTGTAACATAAATATTTTATGGTTTCGTGGGCAAAATGGCATTTGCAGGGGCTAATGGTGAGGCCATTTTCGCGCAGTCGCTCGAAAAGAGCTAATAGGGTGGTTAAATGGTGACTCCATTTAAATAGTTCTTGTAGCTGACTCTTTTGACGTGGCGTCAGCTGCGCGTCAATATCCAGTTCAGAAGGTTCCAAAGACTCGCCTGGTAGGGAAGGAGGAGGGTAATCGGCATCAGGTTGGATGAACACTATCTGTATTACATTAAGGGACTCCGCGGGGTAATCCTCTTCAAGCGCCGATGCTTCGTTCAGTTCTACGAAGGTATCTCCAACCGCGCGTTGGGGGTTCTTTTTTTCTTGGGGTCCAGGGACAGTCTCCGTGTACTTGTCTTGGGCCTTATCACCTAATGGTGTTAGTGATTCACACTGCTCTTGTGCCGTCCTATTGTCCTGGTTAGGCTCTCCGAGAAATCAGACGGTATCTGGGTTCTGATGGGGACGTGCTCCTGGGCTTCTTTCTTATCTCGACCTCGAGGAAGGGCGGCCTGAGACACAGGGTCGGAACTTACTTGGGGGCTCTGTCCTATAAGTACGGAACAGAATTCTATGGGTGCTATAATGAGTTCAGCCCAGCCATCATACTATTGACACTGCAGGTAACATCTAACGACGGGGAATCGGTTCGCCCGCCCAAGGTGGTCATGTACCACCGCAAATTTTTCGTGGTTAGAGGCCACTGGGAGGAGTTCGTCGGACACGATGAAACACGTACATCCTGTGTCCCTGACGAGAGTCGATACTCGGCAGCCGTCCACGCTGCCCTCCTCATATTTCAAAGTTCCCGATGAACTTTTATAAAAAATCAACTTTACCTGGTGGCCTGATGGAGGGGGAGAAGTTTCTACTTGGGTTTGTACCACCGGGGGAGCCAGGGTTGCATTAATCTGGTGAACTTCGTGGGCTGGTCCGCTTTTAAGCCTAGAATTTGGGGGGCAATTCCAGCTCATGTGGTTTTCTACACCACAGGTGAAGCATATAATTGGTCGCTTCGGGAAGAGAGATGGAGGAGAAATCTTAACGGAAGGTTTGGAGTCCCGTTGTTGGTTTTGGGGTTTTACGGGGCTCAAAAACTTTGTCAGCTTTCCTGGGAAGGGGCGCGAATCCTTCCTTCTTTCTTCTCGTTGGATTTCTCTTTCTCGTTCGTCTCGTTGTATTTTCTTTCTCGTTCTTCTCGTTGTATTTCTCTTTCTCGTTCCTCTCGTTGTATTTCTCTTTCTCGTTCCTCTCGTCGGATTACTCTTTCTCTTTCTTTTTCTTTTTCTTTCCCGCTCTTTTCTTTGCTCCTCTTGAACGTACTCAATTAGTTCTTTTCCGGAAATTCCCAAGAACTCTCCTTGCGCTTTAAAGATTTCGAACTGAGTCATCTTTGCACTTGGGGGCGCACTAGTCAACCAACTAAAATTTCTTGCAACAAGAATTATGCCTCTATAGAATTAGTCTACCTAAATATGGGCACTAACCTATTCGTACTTGGTTTCTCGATATAAATAACCACTGACTAATATCACAAAAAAAAAATACAAACAAATTATTATAACCGTTCCTTGAGCTACTCTAGCTTCTTAAGTTTCAAAAAAAGGGGATAGCAATCGTTAAAACAAATGGGAACTACTATACTATATTATTATAACGAATAACACTATGCTTTACTCGACTGAAACCAGTGTTTGCTAAGATATAGCGTTAAACTTAGACACCTGATACCAAATTTAAATAGTATATATATATATATATATATATATATATATATATATATATATATATGTCGTAGAATGACTCCCGACGATATACCATATATCACTATTCGTTAAGGGAACTTCTTTAATTATCTCTAGAGGGCGTTAGTGTCTGGCGGCTGATATTATGTATCTTCGATATGCTTAAGAAGTGGAACTGAGCTCAAGGATAATAATATTGCTATCATTAATAAAATAGAGTTTTATTAATAATAACTATCAACAAACACAAGACGGAAATTATTGACATAAACAAAGAATGGAAAGGTTCGTGGGGTCTCGGGCTAATCCGAGGATTTAAAGGATTTAAAAAGGTAAAACAAATATAGAGCTAAAGAGATTGGATGGTTCGATAAACCATTCAAAGCACAAGATAGATTTGACAAAAGGGTAAGGTACTCAAAGGTGACGTTTGGCTTACGTAACTTTACACTAGTAGTGCAGTGGAAGGTGGCTTGAAGGAATTTTCGGTCCGCTGGCGAGTTCTAGCCGAAGGGGGGGAATACAAGGATCCTGACGTGGCGTTTTGGGAATGAGAGCCGTTTCTCGACGAACGGCTTGAAGAACAATGGCTGTGCTACGTGGTTCTCTTCTGAACAAAGAAGGGGGTGAGAACCGTCTCTTGTCTACGAGCTCAAGAACAATGGCTGTTCTGATGTTGTTCTCTTTCTGAGCAAAGGGGGGGTGAGAACCGTCTCTTGTCTACGGGCTCAAGAACAATGGCTGTTCTAATGTTGTTCTCCTCTGAACAACAAGGGGGGAAGCCTTGAGGACATGACGTCACGAAAAGCTCGAACCTTTGGCACTCAAGGGATATTGTCCTCCTTGTGGACAAGTGATGGTGAATCTCGAGGTCGAGGTCCCTTTGCGCACAAAGGGAGAGAGGGTCGTGGTGATGTTTCGCGACAAAAATCTGGATCTCCAATCTGATCTTAGTGGTAAAGTTTCCATATAAATAGCCAGGACATATTCTTGGCGTGGGGGACAATGGGGTGGGAGCTTCGAAGGAACGCACAGCCGAGCCGGAGAACAATGCCTTATCTGCCCATATGCCTAACTCAATCTGGCGAGGTCGGCGTATGGAGGAGAACGGGGGGACGATAACCTCCTTGTTTAAACATTGACATCCGGTGGCTGTGATAAGGCACCAAGCTTCGAAACGAAGATTCACGTGGGCCCATCGTGGTTTCAAATAATTTGTGATAGAAGTTGAAATTAACGCAGCTTCAACTCGTTCTATCACGCCTATGTATATTTTATATATATATATATATATATATATATATATATATATATATATATATATATATATATATTTATATAGCAGGAAAAGGAGAGCAAGTACTGAATATAACATTTATATTGCCAACGTTTCGGCCTATGGACCCATCTTCTAGTCTAGAAGATTAAAGATTTATATATGTACAATTGATTAACAATTATGAAAACAATGATAATTAAGGGCTTTAGGCTAAAAATGTACTAGGACTTAAAACTGTAGCGATGATCTTATTGTTAATTTAAAGTGGTAATTTCTTTGTGAAAAGTATCTCATAAAAAACAGATTCCTGCAGATCAAAGAGCTCAAATCTTGCTAGAGAGGGATAATCCCATGTCAAATTTGCAAGAAAATTGAATTTCTCGAGAAACGGTGTGCAAACAACCATTAAAAGTTACATGAGACTAACTGTTTCTAAAACCGTGATAGTCAATGTCGTAAAAGGTATACAACTCCGAGGGATAAGAGATTCCTGAAAAGGAAATCTCTGGCCGATAGAAACGAAACTCTTCTGATGTTGCTGCTGAGTTTCTGCCAGCACCAAAAATAGCATATGAGGAAGTACAGTGAGAAAAAGGTCATTAGAAGCTGGGCTCAAAGGATGTAAAGCTAGAAAGAAACCGTGGCTGTCTCAGGTGAACAAGAAGAAGCGATTATCTTCGGCAAAATAGGATGAAGATTGGACTGATGATGATTGGTATAAAGTTGTTTGGACTGATGAAACTAACTTTGATGCCGATTTTCGACATTTGTTTCCAACAATGTATTACGCTTGTAAACATTTTTATTGGATCCTAAATATGATAATTAAAAATTGTATTAATCGTCAGATCTTTGGAACACCTGGAGCTATGTATGTTCGTCCAAGAGTTGGGAAGCTTGTAATCCGAGATGTGTTGTCCCATCAGTCAAATTTGGATGTGGCAGTGTAATGGCTTAGCGGGTGCATTCTTCTTCAGGTCCGGGATATTTGTTCATTTGTGAGGGCAGAATGTATTCTAAGACTTACATTAGCATGTTAGACCAGGTTTATCAACCTTTCTTAGGGAAAATTTTCAATAATGACATACCAGATGGTGTTATCTTCCAACAGGACAATGCTCCATGCCATACATCTATAGTCTCAAAGGGTTGATTACAAAAGATAAGGGTGACATTAATGGAATGGCCCACTGAATCTCGAGACATCAAACCAATTGAACATTTGTGGTCACACTTAGGCACAAGAGTGACGGTGAACAAATGTTTCTCAAAAAGTTGATTAACAGCGAAACTTCATGAAGAGTGGCAGAAAATTGAGCCACCCGCATGTGCCAACTTATTCTTGAGGAAGCAAACATGCACAAGAGTGGCTATAAAAGCAAACTAAGAGCACATGAAATATTAATTATTGATAGAATATACGCAAAAATGTTAATTTGTATTGTAAAATATGAAATAATGAGTTTTAATCCTATTCTTTATTTTTTCATACAGGTCCCATACTTTTGGCCAAAGATACATATATATATATATATATATATATATATATATATATATATATATATATATATATATATATATATATATATATATATATATATATATATATTCCGTTTGCTCTTTCGGAGTGGTTTAATGGATTCATTTTCATCATTCTCTGGTGCTACTTTTAGAGATATATACATGTATATATATATATATATATATATATATATATATATAGACATGTATATATCTCTAAAAGTAGCACCAGAGAATGATGAAAATGAATCCATTAAACCACTCCGAAAGAGAAAACGGAATATTTCTTCCGTGCCTCAGTGTGCCTGGTTCGAATCGCTTCCCTGCACGGATTTTTTCGAAAAAAGGTAATAAAAATATAACTGCAAGGAAAAATTATTCCGTTTTCTCTTTCAATGTGGTTTAATGGATTCATATATATATATATATATATATATATATATATATATATATATATATATATATATATGTATATATATATATATATATATATATATATATATATATATATATATATATATATATATATATATATATATACTTTTAAAGATCTACTTTGCTTGTTTTTAGTCCTTTGTTTTTTTCATTTCCCATTTTTAGTCAGCTTATTTCTTATGGAATTTTCCACCTACCAATAGATTTCCATCGGCTTTCTTTCCATTAATTCTAAGCTGCTAAGAGAATAGTTGAGGGGCTCTCCATTTTTCTAACTAATCTAAATATTTGGGAATTTCTTCTCCCATCTATTTATGGGTTTTCCTTATCATTTTCTCGGCTCGTTTTTCTATTATTTTGCTGAGATGAACAAGTTTTGCTTGTGTAAATCACGTTGGATTCTTAGATCCGCCAGTCTAGTACTCTTTATTATGTAGATGCTTTGTTCTTAATCGTCTTAACCTGTTGTAGGCTAATCTAGAAGTAGTTTGAGTTACATTTTTCCTCTGTTAATTCTAGCTGTTACGTGTTATTGAAACCTTATATTGAGATTGTTATGCTTAAAACTTTGCAATCTTTGCTATATCTATATATCTCATCTTTTACGTAGAAGTTTGCTTTTTTATTGCTATATGTATATTGGTAGTATTATAAATTTGATTGTGTTTGTCTTGATCTTCCATTTTTTCGTAGTTGTTTATGGATTCTTCTACTTCTGCTGGTGTGTGTCATTCTTGCCTGCCTAGTCCCAGTTCAGTAGGATCAGGCGATGAATTGTGTCAAACCGTCTGCGTCTTGAATATTAAGGCCTCCCTCGTTTATAGATGTTAGGAATGTACGTGGTATAGATAAAATATAATATAAAATAGATAAAATATATTTTTATTACCTTTGTAGTTTTATGTTCTATAGAGGCGTATCTGTCCAATACTTAGTCATAAAGTATCCGCTCAATCTTATTAATTTCTAATATGAATATTTTATATTGTAATCTCCTTTGGCAAATTTGTTGAATTATTTCTTTACGTCTCAGTACATTACATCAATGCTCGCCTTTTCTCCTTTGGCTTTAGCTATCTTCTCTTTGATTATACTAGGTGCCATTCTCTTTGCTCTGATTCTTGCGAAAATAGAATGCCAGGTGTTTAGTAATCTCATTCATCTATTGAGTTTGTACATTCATCTTAAACTATCTATCTACATACCTATATTTTAAATTGATAAGTAATTTTATAATCTCCATTTAATTATAAATATATATATATATATGTGGTCAATATTGTTGTGTTATTAACATACTATATATTAAGACTTTATCATTAACACAGTTAAATATTTACAGGTCTGAACACGTAATTTTTATAAATACTAGTGTTACATAATTTTGTTGTTTTGCTTACATGTATTATCTTGATAAGTCTCCTAATAATAATAAAACAATCCCATTTTACATGTTTCTCTTTAATAACTCTACAAAATTTATATTTGAATATTAAAAATTATGTAATGGGAAAGAAAATATAGGAATAATGGAAATATTTCGGACCAAGTTTCGGCAAGATGCCATTTTCAACTAATAATGAAGAAACTAGGCAAGGAACACAATATATATAAGGTAAGACATATTCTAAACAAAATGAACCCATAGGAAGCAATCTGAGAACAACTCAAGGGGAACCGAGGAAAAGGCCAAGCTAAACAAAATGAAATGAAATAGGAAACAATCTGGAAAGTTGCTAATCTTCGAGAGCCATTGCTCCCGGGGGTTTATAAATACGATTGGCGACTTTATTCCATATATATTTATTAAATCTGCCTTGTTCTTCAGATAAATTGAAATTTTCAACTTTGTTAATGATGATAAATTCAGCCATTCTCATCTCAATATAATTGTTTGATTTATAAATGATTTTTGCTTGGTTGAAATCAATTCTAAGGTCGTGCTTTTGCATGTGTGTTAAGACACCTGAAGAGCTCGTACACCTTCTGATATCAGCTTGATGTTCTTTCATACTCTTATTAAAGTTGCCTGACTCTCTGATGTACCTATGTCAAATTGCAATTATGGCATGGTATGCTATATACTCCAGCATCGGGATTGATTGGACGTAGTCTAGTCAAGAATTTTCGTATGGTATTAAAATATTTAAATGTAATATTTGTTATTTTCGTTCGCAGGGCTCGAGCATATGGAAAAATAATAAATTTTTTAAAATCATTCCTTCGCGGTGAGGAGTTGGCATAGAATTTTTTTCGTGCTTTCGAATGGCATCTATTTATGAGGTGTGAACCAGTCTTCCTTCAGGATGAAAAATTAACCACCTTATCGGCCATTTCATTGAACTAAAATACCCAATTTACCTCAGGTGTAAGGTAGATTATGCTATCAAATGCAAAAAAACACGCTTGCAGAAAAAGGACACGTAGTCGAAACCATCAGAAACTAGATTTGGACAATATCTCTAAAGATAGCTTCTCAATTACTCATTTTGTGTTTAGGAATGAGAGTGACATTTAGAAACCGACCACGAGAGTGAGACTGGTAAAACCACACCACATAGACTGAGTGGGGTAATGACTAGAGTGGCAGAGGTACCAGCGAAGCTTCTGAGGTTAAATTCAAACGAATCGATGGACCCGTACGGTTTCAAGACATGCATCTACGGTTAATTCTATTTCAACGTAGCTCTTTATCTCTCCATAATAATTTAGCTTGGTGAATTTCTAAAATTTTTGAAAATGTTTTTTTTGCTTAGTGGACAAGTAACCTTTCATGTTTTTGAGGTTAGGTTTATTTGAAACTTTTATTCGCAGGGCTGTTTTTTGTATGTTTCGAGCTTTTATCAAAGTTCTTTCTAAGAGTTCAGAAAAAATAAATATAATTATCGAATGATTTGGAATGAAAAAACATACAAATCGTGAAGTTCAAAAAATGTATTAAAATTAGGGCTTTGGCGCTCATTTACTATCATTTCGTATATAAAACAAATTTAGATCCAAAAACAGATCTGACGAAGGTTTTTCTATACATCAAACCGGGTGAAATAACCTTTAAAAAAGGTTTCAGGGTGTCTATGTTGAAAAAAATGTTTGGAAGATTCTCAACTATATATAAATCTTCAAGGGATAAAGAAAATATAAGAAAAGGTGAAATAACTTTAAAAAAATGTTTCAGGGTATCTATGTTGAAAAAGGGTGTTTAGGATGTTAAAATAAATAGTCTATAAAGGAGATTAAAAAAAGCGGTTTAGAATAGCAAATAGGCCGTAGGCCACACGCCGAAGGAGTGCCTGTGGAACCAAGTTCTTTCTGTAAGAAAGAATACGAAGTATCGCTTGTCTCTCCATAATATTAGATTCCTCTCTAGATTTCGGATAAGTACCTACGGACTGGTGAATTACAAAAATTACTTCCATTTAAAAGAAAAGGGATGCAGTACAGTTAATTATCGGTCTATATTCTTGGCTTTGATTTTAGTAAAGGTCGTAGAAAGTTCCATTTTGATTCCGAGACTTCAAAATGACACCTAAAAGATGGATTCCAAGAGCAAAACTTATCCCGTTGATTAAACAGAGAGAGCCTGCGATAGCTCGGTGTATTCAGGGGAAGACTAGGAAAAATTGAGTTCGACTGGGAGAGGGTGTTTAGACTTAGTCAAAATAAGAATAGTCTTCGGGATGAGAAGCTTCACGACGTCTAGAATTAAGTAAGCTTTAAAATTTATAAGTTTTCATCTTAACTTTAATATTTTCTGGTTGCGCTCTCTTCCTAGCCACAAAATGAAATCTGTTGGTTTCTTCCATACCTAAATGTGTGAGAAAAACATTTATCTAAATTATAATTTTCACATGCTGTACGTTAAGGCATTTGCTCCAAAGTACCTCCTCTATGGGTGAAACTGTCATTTGAGGTTCTTCTATTACTTTTAGTTAAGTACTCTACAGTTGAGTGTAGAGTAAAAATCAGACAAATCCTTTGATAATCTATCATACCCTGTTTTGCTTTGTACTATAAGGGTCGAAATATGCCAATCCAAATTCCGCTTTTGAAACTAATAAACTTCACATTTGAGGCAAAAGCGATAAACATTTGAACCCACTTTTTCATTCCTTTAATTTTCAAAAGGAATTCGTTTCGTTTTCATATCGATTTAGGTCATAATATAAAGTACTTTAAATACATTAAACTTAGTTCGCTTAAAACTTAATAAAGAAAAGCCATCTCTAAGTTGAACCATCATAAAAGAGCCATCTTTTTGTTTTCAAGATGGCTTATCTTTACTTTATCCATTTACCACTTACTCCTCCTCTTTTGTGCACAAACTCCATCTCTTTGCCATCTCATCTCGAACAATTTGCACACCAACCACTTTCACAATTCATATTTTCTTTACTCGGAAAGGAAAGTCAATTGCTCTCATGCATTCTGGCACAGACAACCACTCCTACAACAAAGCTCCGATGGATTGTGGCTTGTCGGGTGGGTTGTATCGAGTCCTCGTTGTTTAGCGACCTTTTTCCTGTTCTGAAAGTTTTGTACTAGAGGACCTCAAGTCCTGCAGTACAGCCCCGTCATAATATTGTTTTTTTGGATCGTACCTCCTCAGTAAGCACCCTATTAAAGCTAAATTCCAGCTCCCTTACTTGCAAGAGGACATGACTTAGTTGGTAGATGTTAAGAAAGAGAAGTGTGCGATCCTCAGTCCACTTGGGATATTCAGATTCCACATATGTTCATTGCCCTTACCACACACTTTTCTATAGGTAGCTACTTTAAAAATAATCTTCTTATGGGCATTCCCACGTTGCTTATCATTTATAAAAAATAAGATAAATAACTCAAAATTTTCCTATAATCAAATAAATATCTTCTCTTTTACTACCTCCCGTCTCTTTCTTTATCTTCCTCTATATATTTTATTTTCCTTGTTTATTCTTAAAAACTTTCATTTAATTATTCAAATCAACTTTCAAAAAAGATAAGCCAAAAACGTGAGGGAACTCGGAGGTTTCTTCCCCGTCTCGAATAAACCGATAATTGAAAAGGTACATTTCCTTCATAATATAGCAAAAAATGCCGACAGTCATCTCTTGTATTTTGCGTGGTAAAAAATATATCCCTAAATATATACATTTAGGGAACACGTTTTGCACATGTGAGTGGGGTGGGTAGGTGGGTGGAAGTAGGAGGGTAGTGGATGTTAAAATGTAAAAGAAATCCATACAAAGAAGCAAGTCATTAGTATAGATGAGTTTGGGGCAAAGTTTGAAACAGTCAAATTTGTAACGATAAGCATAAAAAAAAATGATTTGAGATTATAATCTAGCTTTTCGAATTTCTTGTGATTGTTGCGAGAAAAATCCCATGAAATTATGCGGGTGGTAATAACTAATTGTAATAACTTGTAATGATTCCGTAATAACAAGTTGTAGAAATACATCAAAATACCATGCTGTTTGCTAATTCCGGAGATTAACGGGGAATAAAGGAGTCCATACATAAGCTGATGATATCCGACGTCGAGTTCGGTTCAAGAAAAACACCTTCGTTTCGGATTACATAATCTGTAGTTTGGCGATAGAGAATCAGAATTTTAGGTAATTGCTCTTGTTTTCCTGCAGTTTTACCATTCATACTGTGTGACGCTTATCTCAGTAGTACCAGAAGATTAATCTGAGAAGCATGGCCCTTGACACGATACAGCAAATTCGGCCCTATTGGAACTCGCATCCAATAGCTAATGACAAAAATTGGGCTTAACTTCACTGTGTTTAACGTTGCAACGTATCAGCAAATACATGTCCCATCCCAGTGGTTTTCATACCTGGTGTAGAAGGAACAAGAGGTGGAGAATGGATGCCGGCACGAAAAAGGAGTGAACGAGAAGATGGAAAAATATCGAAACAGATCTAGTATTAATTTATCAGAATATTAAAAATTAATATAATCTATTTCTGTATAGATTACTTCACCTACTTCATCTTTTCCTCACATAGAAAACTGAAATCGCTACGCCTTTCTATAATACTTTCAATAATTCAAGAGTCCAAAGCATGAGATTTCTTAAATGTAGAAATGGAATAAAGACTCCCGTTTTGAGGGTTTCGACATCCTTTCAAATTGTAATCTAATTATTTTTCCAAACTACATCGAATGACATTATCAATCTAAGTATAATTCTTTGTTCAATTTCGTTGTCGAGATAAAAGATTTGGCTGTTGTCCCGAACTGTTCAGATTGGATTCTAGAATTACGCTAGACTGAATTTACAACATGCTAAAATTATTCAACTGTTAGATGTGTAAATGATTAAAATTCCTACACAACTGACGTGTATGTAGAAGAAGAATAATAATCATCGAGTAAAAGCTGAGGAAGTTCTCGATTTTAAGATTAAAAGGAATGACAAGGTGAAAAGTGATGTAAATTAAATTGTGCTGGAGACATTCCCACTTGGTACGACCATGTGAGAAGAATGGATGAGCAGAAGGCTAAAAGAATGTACATATAACAGTGCAAATAATAATTTCCGATGGGATGGGATCTTTCGGCATAGATGAATAGATGTACATAGTTATGGAAAAGAAATGAAAGAAGCAGAGCGAGGAGTGGATGATGACATATGATAGATATGCATGTGGCAATTTATCGTAAATTTGATCTCTTTAGTTCATCCATTGGCCAAGTTTAGGCTTTTTTATTGAATAACAAAGTGCATAATCCTCTCTTTAATTCTTGCCTCTTACTCTTTTAGTACCTCGTTCCACATCTGAGCCCTTTTACACTTTAGGAATTCGAGATAAGAAATAGGTAGATCAATTTTCAAAATTGAATCTCTGCTCAAATCACATTTCAGCAACCGGCAGTCCCCAAGATCTCTTAGGGCACGCGGGAGTCATATTCCTTGCTTTTAGATACTTTTTATAATACTTCCATTATAAATAATGCTTCACTACTATAACTTAAGTACTTGAATATTATTTATTGCTTTTATAACCGTATATTATTGCATAAATTCAATTGGTTAGAGGTGCTATCCGCATCCATTTCCTCAAGATCCGAGTGCGGCCTTCAAGTCAATTAGGTAGGTGGCCTATCTCTTTTTTAGTGATGTATGATATGAATATAACATGTATTACCTGATTTGGCGCAAATAACCCTGAAGCAGAGCCCACAAACTCTATTTTTACGGGGGCATAGTCCCCACTTCACTGTTATTTTATGGATTTCCTCGTCCTATGTTTGCGAAATTAACCGATTAACGCAGATCGTCTGATAAATAAGACTAAAATAAAATGAATATCTATACGTTTACTGTCATCTATCTATCTGTCCTATGTCCTACACCAGGGCTCTTAATTTTTATTATTAGAGAGTTTTACGAATTTTTTTAGATAAAGCAATTTTTTGGGGGGGTTTTTACTATAAAATAGCTTATAATTTATAAGTAAAATATTAATTATATATTTTGGGTGGTTAATAGGTTGATAAATAAAGTTTGATCATTGTGAAGCTTCTTTATCTTTAATAGAATACTGTAGCATCAACTATTTGATGTTGCAATGCGAAGCCTACAACCCCTAGTCTAATAGTTTCTAAATATCAAATTTGAAACGTCTATACAAGTTCTTTGACCAAATTCCTTTACTTTTTTGAGAGTCGGATGAAATTAATAAAATTGTATTATCTTTTAACCTAAACTTAAACTTTCAATTTCCTTTCTTTGATCATCTAATTTTAAGTATGGTAATCCGCTAGAGTCTGCATTTCATTGATATGCCTCTATATCTGGACTAGAATAAGTTATTCTACATAGTTTCTACTCCTTATGTTTAAGCTATACTTTATTTCAGGAAGAACTTAAGTTCCTAAGAAATATTTTTTTTAGAAATAATATACTCTAACATTAAAGTGAAATTATAAAAATATTTCTTTTATTGAAAGAGCCTACCTTCTCATCCTACGATTACTGTTCCAAGGTATCATGGTCTATATCAAAAAATACAGATTAATTTGAACAAGAAATTAAAATGCATCAACTTTTCCCTGTGTATATATGATCACTGACTGCAATTTGCATACAATTTTTCTACAGTTTTCTCATTCGGAACGTTTTAAAATTAAATTCTACAATCACAAATGATCTAGTTAAATGTAAAATCACTGATAAATTAAAAACTTTAGATTAATAAATTGAGATTTAATTAATGCTTTGGGTAGAATTGAATCTCTAAACATAAAATTTTCAAACATCTCCACATATAGATTAACACTGTTATAAACTCTACCAGCATCAACACCTATTAATTCCAATAACTTTTGATCAATATATTTCGTCAGCGTATTTAATTATAATTCTGATCTCATTAAGTCCTGCCGAAAACTTAAATGCAATGGATGCATAAAGTTCCCTTTGACGACTAACGAAGGGGGCAATTTTGCCAACTTCCGTAACTATGTCAATAGTGCTAAACACAGCCTGGGACATCATCCAATTGACTATCTTTTAATTAACACTGAAAGTAGAGCGAATTCGGATATAAAACAGAAGCATTGCTTTCCTTCTGAATACTTAATTGGCTTAATAACGTCACAGATGCGATTACAAAGTGAACAATGAGGGAATTCTGGAAAATGATTAATCATCTCTTTCTCTCTTTTAATAGCGAATGATAAAAATGAGCTCTTATCGATTTATCCCAAAGATATGAAATAGGCATCAGTGAAGAAGGGAGGAGAACTGCAGCTGACATAGTATTTGGTGGGGGAAAGTGGGGCCAATTGAACAAGGGAGGAGAAATTCAATGGACATAATCCTCGATAGGGGTGAAATGAACCCCATTCAAGGAGGGAGATATCGTCCGGATAACCAAATCCAATCCTAAGTACTCGTGCTCCCTTAAGGGGCACAATATTCGCAGTTTCTAGTGCACTCGTTAACAATACACAGCTACACAGTCATCCCCCTTACAACCAAACATCTAAAGCCAACTTACATGGCGATATCAGTGTGCTCCTGGGCAGAGTAAGTTGTGGGCACAACCCATACTTCCAGAGCTACCAGGAAAGGTTAGATGTCCTTATCGTGGACGTTCCTCCAAATTATATTGCATCTACCCTCCATAGAACACATAATGGAAGACCAACATATACCCCATCCACTAAGGTAGACAACAAGGTAGACAAAATTATCAGTGCAACCGGTGACAGCCATGAACTTCCAAAGAAGATGGAGGCTGTTGGAGCAGACAACCTAGGCCAAAGCCCCAAAGAGAACAGAATTGCAATGATGACCTGGGAAATTCAATGGTCTATAAAAGAATGCGTAATATCACGGGTGTGTGGGTGCATAGAGTTTGAAAAAAAGACATTTGGTTAGTCTAAAAAATGTATTCAAGCTTCAAAAAATAAAAGACGATATCGATAATCGATGACAAGGAGAGATGCGCCGATGAGACTTGGGGCCGCACGAGTATGTATGTAAAAGAGTAATACATTTATACTTGACTTGCATATGCATACACATACAGACATAAAGAATTTATACGCCATTCAGAGATAAAGAAAATTCTTATTTTCAGAAGGATGTAGTGTCGGAACTAATTTCAAGGCGGATTTCAGGTTTTATGGAGCAGACCATCCAAAATTTGGAAATGAAGTAAAAAAAAATATGAAAGCATCGTAACACCTACTTTGCGCAGGGCAAATTTTGCTTAAAAATAATCTTTTCCGTATGCTGAGTCTGGTTGTATTCACTTATTATAGTTCTCGTCTTTGAAGCTAGAAATGGGTAATTTTCATACAGGAAGAAAATTTGAACTTAAAGTCCTTATGTATCTAAGGTTGAAGTAATTTTTCATTGAGGAATTTCTTGTTTGTAAACTATTTCGAGAGTACTATATATTTACCGATGTGTGACGAATTTACGAGATATTTACAGAGTATTTCATATGGAGCGATATGGATTCACCTTTTTGAATGTATGTTATAGATTCACTCATCACATGTATTATTTCTGTTTTATTCTAACGTGTCTTTCTATTATTCATTTGTAGGGATAAGATGAGTAAAATAACCAGAACATCAACAGGTCGCAGTGTCTTTGGCTCCGCAATTCCAGAAATTTCTCACAATGACCTGCCAACAAAACAACAGTTTGGAAGATACATTCAGTATGCAAAATACAATAAATACAAGAGGAACAGGGCCATTATTCCTGAAGGATTCGAGAGCCTTACTGAGATTTGTAAAAAAGCCAGTATTCCATTTTAGCCGATCAAGAATTGCTCCGATTGGTGGAAGAAGCGTCTCTGGTATCAAAACAAGGAATGAATGCCACTAAGGCTAAGACGTTTATCTCTTCTTTGTTCAGGCTGCCAGGCTGTTGATCTCTTGGATTGCAAATATGAAAAGAACGTGAAAGTGCTACGTCGAGAGCATGACTTTCTTGTTTTTACATCCTACAGATGTAAAAACAAGTCAAATGATTAAAAAAGAGTAAGATCAGATAAGATCGAGTTCAGGAAAGAAGAGAAGAAGAAGAGTCACAAAAAGAGAAGTGGGAAGAGAAAACCTGAATTTCAGACGAAGGTTTGGATGAAGAAACATCATGTTTTAACATTTCTGATGAGGGATGCAAGAAAGTCTCTGTAGGGACAGAAAACAACAGCATACCAATACCAACAATTACCATGAAGAAGATTGGTATTCTCTGTCAAATCCAGTTGTTTATGATGCTATTCATAGTACAGACCTATTCGACTATGGTTTTAGAAATTCAGAAACCTCTCCCATGTAATTGACCATCACAATATCTAGAGGGCATAACAGAAGGTAAGTAGAAATTTCACCGATTCTGAATATTCGGGATATAAGAAAATTACTGATGTATTTTTTAATGTGAGGAGAGACACAACACTAACTAAAACGAAGAAGGGGAACAAATGGTATGGTACAAACGAAATTCAAGATCACTATGTGCATGTAGGAGAACCAGGTACTTTATATTTAGATCATCTAACTATTGTTCGAAGAACAGGTGCAGGTATTACAGACGGACTGATGAAATGGCTTATTTAAAATGATATTTGAGATGAGATAAAGGCAGTGGAAACTGACAGCTGTGCAACTATTACTGGCTACGAGACTTGAGCAATAAAGTAGCTGGACTGTCAATTAAATCGTCCATTACAGTGGATCATTTGCACCGTGCATCTAATTGAGCTTCGTTTGAGGCACCTCTGCAGAAAATATATTGGTTCAGGAGAAAGTAGAACTCAATGGAAGAGCACTTGGTACAGCTTTAATCACCTGTGAAACTCGACTAGTATCACCAAATGGCTTTCAATATATTGCAAAAGGAGCTTCTCTTATAGATGTAGATGATAATGAACTTAGTTTGGGCCAAGCTTACCTGTTCAGAATTATCAGTGCTTTTAGAAGTGGTGTAATTGACGATGATCTCCTACATATGAAACCAGGGCTAATATCTCCTGCAAGATGGCTCACCACTGCCAGCAGAATATGTCGACTTTATGTGGCAACAGAAAAAATAGAGAAATACAACTAAAATGAACCGAGACGTGGACCTCAAACCTTATTAATTGGGGCTGGAACATATATTCGATGTTTAGGTCTCTGGACTAGTAAAATGGAGCGGGGGTAAGTTTCCCTTATTTTGCCGTTGCTTTCATCCCTCAGAAATCCAGAATTTATTATTACGTCACATCATTTTCGCGGTATTTTTGGAACTTCAAAATTATAGGTTTAAAATAGACTTCGAGTTCAATATTGAATCCTGCTGTCACTCTGTGATAGGTCAACATGTTCGTATTTAATTCTTAAAAACCTCACTATCTAGTCTCCCTGCTTTCCAATGAAGTTCTCTTGGATTTTTTTCCGCACCATAATAGTGGTGAGGATGGTTTGTTTTAGAATAACAATATTTCGCTCATATAGTTACAAACTGTTCTAATTCAACACCAATAATTTATTATTTCCTTTGATCTTTTCAAGTTAAAATTGGTATTAATTATGTAAATGACATCGAATCTAGCACCATTGTATGTCAACTAGCAAAATAATTTTGAGCTCCCTAAAAGAATCCTAAAATATCAATGCTTTACTTACCTCCTGGAAAATAGAAATATGCATAGGTTAAACAATATACATTGATTAAACTAAAATTGTTAAGCACATGAAGCACCATTAAACAGCCCTTAATCTGGTGTTTATCGGGTGTTTATCGGGTAGGCGGAGACACGTCATTTGATTGCAATAAACTGACTCAATAAATGATAGCTGATTAGAATTAAATGGAAATAAGTAACATCAGAAGCAATTGCGCTAATAATGATTTAATAATAAACTACAAAAGAGAGATGAGAAAAATAAACGTGAATGGGACGATATCGCCGGCGGTTAAAGACTCACAAAGCAGAAGAAAAGTGAGCACAATAAATTCACAACGCTTGGCGATAGCATAAGCCTAGCACAAGATATAAGGGGAAGTGAGTGTTCCCCCTTTCGAATTGCATGCCCTCCCTGCCTCAACTTACGCGAGAGAGGTGAGCACATGTCTCAGAAAGGTCTTCAAAAAAGAGAGAGGGGCTTGACGCCGATGAACTGATGAAGCCAGCCGCGAGAATGAAAACAATGGAGCGATGAAATTTTGTCGTCGTTTGATGACAAACGGCAGGAAATAATTAGTGGGAAACTTTGGCGTTGAATTATTCATATGTGAATGAGGGAATCACACATCTGGAGTCGCTAAGACTGAGGTAATGAAGAAGTTTAGTAAAAAGCTTGCCCCCATCTATTCTACCCAAATTATCACGATGACTACCACCCATTATATTAACACCATACCAGAACCCAGTACAACACCAAACCGAGATTATTCCTCCATTTACTCTTACCTTCACTTCGTTCTAAACTCAAGTGCCCCTCCTGTAGACAGTGATGTGATTGGACAATAGCATTTTTCAAATCATGATCATGTCTTTCGTAATACTCTTTTGTCGATGACTGTACGACTTATTCCTGGTTCACATTTAAAATAAGGAACATTTGGCATCATTATCAAAACCATATTCGTTTTCGAAACCTGGTCTACAGTGATGGTCCAACTTAACCTGCTCTGATATCTCTCTATCCTTTTCCTGTTTCTATCGATATATTCAAAAATATTGTTTCATTATCATTGATTTTTTTGATACTGCCCTTTACACATGTCTTTTCTCTGATTTACTATCCTAAGTAAATTTTCAGAAGTTGAGTCTATTATCCTCTTTTGTCTCTTATTGAAAAATAGTAATAGTAGCAAGATATTACATACAGTTACATAGATGAACAGGCCACAACAGACCTTGCTGGCCAAACTAGGTTGCCTGAGATGAAAGATATAGCTCAATGTAGAGAATCAATCACCTATAAGAATAATAAGCTACTAAATTGTGCAAAAGTTCTGTTACACTCGATGTTTTTTTTTTATTTTCGAGACGTTTACGTGTGCGATAGAAAAAAAATTACGTCAAACAAACCTAAAGTTATACTTTTCTAGTACATGTCATTAAAACGCCTTTTCTATTGTGTACAGTTGTGTGGAGATGGAAGTGAAAAGAATCGAGACCTCTGCTCTCATGCGTACGGGCGAAAACAAGTTAAACATCTTTAAGCTGCTCAACCTCAGCACTATGTCCATCCACATAGTCAATGAGAGGCTCAAGAATGGGGAAGCACTCTAAGATCGACCTCGTTACAGCACAACACAAAGGTTAACCGTTTGGCTGTGAGAAAGGCCTTCGAAAGTGATCCGAAGCTCAAAATGACAGCATCTGCCAAGAAGTAGAACATCTCGGTGGCCACACTCTTCGAGACCTGTGAAGGCAGAAGGCAGTAAATGTTTGGAATGCATGAAAATCCCTCTACTCACCGATCCTTTTCCAGAACAACGTCAGGAGCGCTTTCGTAGCCTTCTCAACGAATTGAAGAGAGATGGCAATCGAATTATCATTTTTAGTCGCTCGAAAGCGACCTATAAGTTACTTTGTCTGGTTTGTCGGTTTGTCGGTCGGATAGTAAACATTTTAATTATCAATGAGTTTTTGAAAGTTTGGAAAGTCTTAGGGTGATATGGTCATAAGGTCATAAGTCAGAATAATGAGAGCTCGTGTATTAAGTCTGTTGACCTTGGTTCTGATGAAAATAATTCCCGGCCAATCCGGTAATAAAGAAGTAGAACTATTGAGTAGTAAGCTTCGGCGAGGATGTCTCCGAGGTCCATTCCATGTCCAGGACCAAGCTCCCTAACCCCATTATGATGCAAGCAAGAGTGACTTTGAATGGCGAGAAAATGCCGTCTGTGTGGTTTGCAGTTGGTTACAGGTTCACCGCGACCGATTACAGGGAAATCTTGGCCTTGCAAATCTAGCCTTGGGTTACAATGTTGACGAAGAAGGCGAAGTACGTCTTTCAGCAGGACGGTGCTCCGGCTCACATGGTCAAGACAGTGAAAGGGTGGTTAGAGTCGATCATGAACTTCCGGCAGAAGGAGTTTTGGCCGCCGCAATCGCACTACCTTAATACCCACGACTACAGCATGCAAGCGGATGTCAAAACCAAGAACTGCAAGGTCTGCTAGAGCAAGGTCGACGAGCTGAATTCCTCTGTCAACCGTATGTTGGCCAGTATGTGAAGGGCTTCGTCTGTAACGAGTGTGCAGCCTTCAATTCTTGCCTAGAGCTCAACACCATTGACTAATATTAAAATTTTAACACATGTTTATATGTTACTACATTAAAAACGTGTCTTATTGCATCAAAACTATCACTGTATTTTTTGTTAACAGCATTGTAACGAGTTTACAGGACTTTTGCAATACCTGGTATGTTATTCAAATACTGCAATCTCCGCTCTGCACAAATTTATCACTCTAATCTCCGAGTTGTGAAGATTTTGTAGTTAATATTTTAGTTATCCGTAAGCAACAGCTAGGAAGAGTACTAAATGACGAACAATTGGGTATTTTAATTTAAAAAGTATAGTAGAATGAAATTAAAACATGGTTGCATGAATTCTCTCTCATCATCCGCCTTCAGAACCTGCATTCATGGCCACAACAATCTCCTTAATATTTCCATCGCGATTATTAGAGGCATCGAACCATTCGCATCACTGGTACACACAAAGAGAGGCAAAGTTTCCATAAAATATTGAAAATTATCTATTGAGTTTTAGTTTTAATCTTATGCCCATTCCCCTATACTCTGCTCTACTAGTCTTCCCAAACCTGGCATACAAATTGTGGCTGAGCACATTTATTGAAAGGCGGGGCCAAATGCATTTAATCGCCCTAAACCAATCATTTGATGGTGGTTAGCTTTCCTTAAACTTGATTCCAATATAGTTGTTTTTTTGGCTAAGTGTTTGTTTTCTGTGTGACAGCGATATATCTTCCTTTTTCTATAAATTATTTCAAGCTTTACTCGCTTTGAGGTAAGTATGTATCATATTTATTTTAATGATGCTGAATTAAAACTGCAAAAGGCTATTGTTGCCCTTCTGTATATTGTTTCGTTCCTTGGACTACATATGATGCTATTTGATCTTAATCTTAATATATTTTATTATGGAAGTAAAAAATTATATTAGTTGATACTGCTTAAAATAATCGAAAAGAAATAATAATAAATTAAATTTGATCATAGAAAACACGAACAATATGGTTGTATCGTTTTAGTTCTCCGCGTTTTTACATCTTTCGTGGTGCAACATTGAGTAGATGTGACTGACGACAAATCTTGCTTGACTTCTTTCACCTTCGTACTTTTTTTTATCATCTTAGCACCGTTCTTGTGTTATTAGATACATTGGGTCATGAGGTTTTATCGAGGACTTTCAATGTATTTGTAGTCCAATTCTTAACTCTGTTTCCATTTGCCGCTCTATTAGGAGTGCAACAGATAAAGACTAATAATTTTTCCAGTATTGTTCTGTTATAATATTTAGTGAAATGGCTGTTGTTTGAATGCGATTAGTGTGACTCTGAATGGAAGTAGTGTGTATGTATATATTATGTGACCCATGTGGTGTAGAAGAAGAGTAAGTGGTTTTGAGTGCCTATTGTCTCACTAGTACAAATGTTTCTTTGGAAGAAGAGGCTAATTTATTTGTTAGATGAATGGTTGAAGTTAAAATCTTTGGTGTACCATCTAAGAATGGATGCAATGCCCGCACTTAAACTGTTGTGATATATGTGAAACATGCAAATGACGGTGTATTGTAGGTTAAGATAGCTAGCATGCATAGTTGGAACAAAATAAGAACTAAATTTTCTCAATGAAAGATAAGGAATATAATTCCATTCGAAGAATAAGAATAAATGCAATTGGGCTTAGAATTGGCTAATTATAAACTACAAATAAAGATGAGAATAAGAAATGCGAGAAGGAGGAAACCGGAAGAAGCCGGAAGATGGCATAGGACGAACATTTGAAATAAGTGTGATGAGTTTCCCTGGTTTAGAATTTCATGCCCTCCATGCCCCAACATACTCAATTAAGGTGTAAACCCGATTCAAAAATAGAGCGGCTTTGCGCGAAGCTTTGATGACGTCAGCCGAAGGAAAGAAAACGATGCACCGATGAAATTGTGACGTCGGCTGATGACAAACGGCAGGAGAGAATAAGTAGGAAACTGCAGCTTTGAAGTAATAATATGTGATTCAGGCAATCATACACCTGTAGTCATAGGTTGTGATGTAATGGAGAATTTGGACAACAGTCTCTGACCCCCTCTTCCACTTAAATTTGAACCATTGGGTACTAGCCCCCAATTTATCCCTTAACAACACCTGCATCCAAGTTCCTCCAGCCCAATTAGTCGTCTCTTTTTCTCTTATCCTATCTGCCTTCTATATTTAACATTATCTGCCTTAGCCAATTTGTAATTAGACTGAAGAATTTTGCAAATCATGATCTCTTATTCAGTAACATTCCTCTGTCGATGAATGTACAACTGTAGAAATACATAGTTAGGTCACAATTAAATTATATGAAAGTTTGGCAATCAATATAAATAGAAATCATGCCAATTTTTGAAACTTGGTCTTCGCCTAATCAATGCTGATGGGCAAATTCACTCTACTGTAATATCTTACATCTCTTTCTCTCTAGATTGAAAAAAATATTGTTCCTTTGCTCTCTCTGTTGTTGGTATGCCCTTTACAGGTCTCTTTTCTATTATTTCATATGCTAAATAAGTATCTAGTAGTTGAGTCTTATTTCCTTTCTTCTCTTTTACGGAGAAATGGCAAAAGAATCCAAGATATTTAAGCTCGTTATAAAAAATCAATCCCTTATGCTAGGAGTTAGCTATGATAGTCAATGATTGAAATCCTAGTTATGCCCAAATAGATCACTCTTAAATATGAATTGCCATGATTTAGTCCTTGGTATTACAGTTATCCGTCTACAACAAATACACAGGAACTGTACGAAATGAAGGAAACCGTATTTTCATTTTTAAATTCATAAATTGATAGAGAGTAATTAAAACTTGGTTGCATAAGTTCTTTTGTTCTCATCCCCCTTCGCAACCTGCATTTGTGGCCAAAACGACCTCATTTAACAAGATTATTAGACGCAGCGAACCATTCCATTGGCACCACGATTAAGGAGAGGCAAAGCAGAAATGAAAATATTCTAAATTAGCTCTTAATGTGTATCTTAATCGGTGTGAAAAATCCTTTACCAATATTTCAGATTGGTCCAGCTGCCCCAAAAAGATGCCCCAAATACTAAAGAGCACACTTGTGGACCTTCGCGGTAGGCCAAATGTACTGGGAAACACTGACTAAAAGTCCTTTTTTAAGCTTGTAATGATCATCGCCACCACACCCCCTTAGCTTAAAGGTCGCTGATCTATACCAGCCCAATTTTTGTCCTCTGTAAATTTATTAAATTGTTTTGTTTTCGTTAGAATAATTTAACCTCTTTTTAACTGTTATGTAGATTAGGTTAGAATGTTTTGGTTGGTTAGTTTTATATGATGTTTGCAAGTTAATGGTATTTTTATAATGATGCAGAGAGGAGGAAGCGGCGCTAGTTTTGAGTTGGTAGTTTAGAGATTCTTTGTTGTATTTTTGTTTATCCACAAGAGAACTTCTTCAAGCGCCGAATGGAGTCAGCGTCTTGAGAGCTGCGCGTCTTCTCTTTCAATAGCCACTAAACTTGTTAAATTGTGCACTGAATCGTGTGCACGTCCATCCCTTACATCCAATTACTTTCTTCATTTGTTTAAAATCTTTTTGGTAGAGATGCCCTCATTGGTTTCTGCTTTTTATCAACTTTTCAAAAATTTTAATTTCGAATAATTCTTCCAAAATTAAAAATAAAAAAGTCCCCACCAACCCTCAAGTTATGTGGCACGTCATTCGCAGTCGGTCACTGATACGCCGCCAAATCTGTTTAAACATTGAAAGGACGAGAAATTAAACCATTTCCAGTTAAAAATCATTAATTAAATTGAATTTAAGGGTTCAGGAATTGTATATATTTAATTAAACAGAGCCATTTTCATTTCAATATCGGTTAATGAAGGTAACCGGTCAATTTTGCATCGCCTTTGATGTTGATTTTTGTGTTTCTGGATTTGTTGCGGAGGTTGTGAATTTGTTGAGTATCGTTGGTTAACGAGTTTGCTACTATGCCCTTTATATTCGTGGTTGTTTGGCAGTCTTTCTTATTTTCAGAGACTTACCTCGTTGGTCTTCTCACCTCTTTAAGCTCGGCCACTGACTATTTGCTGCTTAAAACCAAAGTCTCTGTTTGTCTATCTGTCTATCTCTCATGACAATTATACCTCGTCCTTATGGATTACAAGATCCTTTAAGGATTAAAGCCCTCCAAAAGGCTATATTTAAAACGAGTTTTTTAAGCCTTACCAACCGAAAGGTGTTCTTCCTGTTCCCTCAACTCCCATGCAATGGAGGAAGCCCATAGTAGACTGATATATCTGTCACCTAGAAGGGAGGGACACCCTCCGGGGTTCCAAGCCTCTGGTAATCTCAAATTACCTTGATTCTACCTGGGCTTTATTCCTCGTAACCATTCCAATTTTACCTTTGTTGCCTTTGCAACTTTACGCAAGATTCGCCCTTGTTTGTTTTCGCTTTAAGATTTTGAAGAAAATATTCTTTTAACTCCTTCAAACGCACACAAATTCCGCCTGTGTCTCTTTCAATGTGTATGTTACTCTCTCCTTTAACTTGTTACTTATTAGAGGAAGGCGGGTGGGGTGATGGTGGATAGTAAAGTTTAAGGATTCCTAAGAGAAGCTGAAAGCGAGGGAGTTAGGCTGGTCAGTGGTAACTGGTCCTGATACCCCCCCTCTCCACTCTCACTCAATAAAAACTCCTACCCAATGATTCAACAACCAATAACTCCTCTCTTATATCTTGATATTATATATATGTATATATATATATATATATATATATATATATATATATATATATATATATATATATATATATATATATATGTATATATATATATATATATATATATATATATATATATATATATATATATATATATATATATGATATGATATGAAAATTAACCCACAGGAATATGAAAAGATGAATCCAAACTTGTACTAAGTGAAATAACTTCATAATGCAGCCTGTTGTCATTCTTTATTAGTCTAATATCATTTGCATTGCCTCCCCCACCACAGGCCTCTGCTATGATCGTGGATTAACTCTTAGCCCTAAATGTTTTCGCTCTAATGATAATCTTTTAAAAAGTTTTTTATTTTTACACCCACCATTTCCATTCATATACACAGCATTGTTGTTTGTATATCGTTTTAGAGATGCATATGTCTGTTATTAGTTGCCTATTGTTCTTTTTATTGGTATTTTTCTGTCTTGATTTTGTGTTTATCCATTGGTTTGTACTATGTGATGGGCGTTCCCTTCGTATCTTTGTACCCTATATAAGGTTGTCTTCTCCATTTTAATGCCTTTTCTTGAAAATGAACTTGCAAATATAGTACGAAAGTGCTTGGATTTATCTTTTCATTTTTCTGTGGGTTGATTTTCATATTATTGCTTTCCTCACGTGCCACTGTGTGAGTTTTTTTATTATATATATAGTGCAATGGGTAATTAGGTATCAGGATGTTCAGAGTGATGTTGTGAAGGAGATTGTCTTATATTCAAAAAGGTTTTTCCGGCTTGTTTAGCACATTGCAGAGTCCTCACCCGCAAGTATTGAGAGAGACATGGTTAACCATGGGTGCTCAATAAACTATGAAGAGATCATGAACACCTTAAGGTCCTTTAAACAAAGTGCGCCAGGCTGGACAGGAATCACGAAGAACAACCTCGTGAATGCCCCATGGCAAATTATTCAGGGCCTGGTCAAAAACATGAACGCCGCCCTGAATACAGGCTACTTTCCAGATGGGTATAAGATGACAAATATCATCTTCATCCCGAAAGGGAACAAGGCTTCAGACTAGGTGGCTACTTATCGCCTAATCTCTCTCCTCGAGATACACAGGAAGATCTTTGAGAAGAAAATAGCCGATAGGCTACAAGCTCAACTGAGCTAGTTAGGAGTGCACAACGTACAACAGCATGGGTTTCATCCAAAAATGGGCACATAAACTGTCCTGATGCTCCTAACCCAACAGATCGCGTATTGCCGAGCAAAGTGGTACTATGTAGACATCGTGATGGGGACGTGCAGAAGGTCTTCGACAAGGTTTGGCTAGAATTACCCTAAACACAAGATCCTAGGCCTCCAGTTAAACTCGGTCCTGGAAAGAGGCTTCTGTGACTTCGTCATGGATAGAAGGGCGCGTCTCATGATCGAAGAGCATAGAGGGCCAGAGTTCAAACTTCCTGCGGGCGTTCCCCAGGAGAGCTCTCTGAGCCCTCTGCTCTACCTGGTCTTTACTATCGCCCTTCCCACTCCGATACACAGAGACATTATATTTCTACAATTCACAGATGATATCAAGCAAATCGTCCCTAGTGTGGAGAAGAAAGCGAAGGCATGGGTAACTCATACTAAGGCAAATATCTCTAATATAAACTTAAACGAGAGACAATGGAAGATCCGAACAAACAGGGGCATGTTCAGGATCATTCTGACGAGCCGCAATTTGAGGTGTCTCATATTGAACAGGAAATATGGTCACTCCGCCATAGGTACCGTCCTAGGCCTTAAAATATCTAACCATGGATACTCGAGACACTAAACGGAGAGGCAGAATCTGGCGAAGAGAGAATTCTGCAAGCTGTACAGATTCAGAAAACTTAGCTCGGCCAACATCAGGAAAATATACCTGATATTCATACGGGCTAAGCTTTATTTACCCTGCAGTAGTGAATCAAGTGGTCAGTAGGACCTCTATTAGGAGGTTCCAGCGAGTGAAAAACTCTGCATCCCTATGCATTAACAAATGCAGAAGAAATAAACATCTTCGGCAAAGGGTTCTGCGCCGCAGGCAACTTCTTGAGCCCATTAATATAGTAACTCAGAAAAGGGGCCGAAAGTCTGGTCATCACTGACAAACGACATCATCCTAAAACTAAGAGCAGCAATGGGCAATATCAGGATCCGTGCAAGATTGCAAGAGAAAGTCGGCCGAAATCGATATTTCCCAAGCATAAAACTCTGCACTGAAGAGAACACAGTACCATTCATACACACGATACAATAATAAAACAAAGTGAGACAACAATTCTGATATACATTAACGTAAAAAATAGAAGCAACACGAACACGAGGTGAATTGCTGAACTCGACCGCCTATAGAGGCTTGAAAGCTCAGAAGTTCACACAGAATTATTAAACAAATAAAAAAGGCAAACACAAATATGAAGAACACACGAATACAAAAAAAAACACATATAATAACAAGTTGACATAAAAACACTAAATACAAACAACAAAAAAGAAAAATTTAAAAAAACAAAGAAGTAAATGCTTGCGATGCCCTCTGAACTGGGGCAAAACCCTCTCAACTTTAAACAACTCTCTTCAACTACTATCCATATTTTCCACTATTGATTTCATTATTAAACATAAAAGTGTCATTAAAATCTGCTTAATTCTGATTGGCTAAATTTTGTATAGCTTATATTAAGTATAAAAACTATCTATTGCGCGGAATTTGGTAAAAAAGAGATAGATAGTATTAGCAGTCATTAAGCAGAAGCAAGAAAAAGTAATCCTACCGTTCACCTTTTCTAGACTTGTTCCCGCAATTCACAACGGAATAGAGAATCCAGCTCAATAGTTTCCTTTATCCTAGGGAAGCTTCGTTTGATCACATAACCCAGCCTGATACAAGAGAAGAGCTTTCCTTTTCGTACCTTACTTAAAGGAGCATATATCGTCAGAATAGCCATTCCTATAATGTCACTTTGGCTGTTTAATCTCTATATGGCTGGCGTAGTGAGAGAGGTGAAAGCAAAAGTGGGAGGTAGGGGTGAAGTATTAGTGAGTGAAAATGGAGGGATGTACGAGCTAGAAAAATTGTTGTTTGCTGATGATTCAGTGCTAGAGGCTGACTCAAAAGAGAAACTACAGACACTGTTCGATGCATTTAAGATTGTGTGTGACAGAACAAAGCGCAGTGGGAATAAAGGCAAAAGCAAGATAATGTGGTGCAATAGTGAAGGGATGAGTGGGATACAAGTAAGTCTAAAGGGGAGGAGGCTAGAACCAGTTCAGTGTTATAATTATCTGGGTGTGGATCTGGCAGCTGATAGAAGGAGTGAAAATGAAATACTGCAGCGAATGGAAAAGGGAGTTCAAACATATGATGCGATAAGGAGTCTCAAAAAAATGAAATCGAATGAGCAGGCAGGCGCAATGGGATTGTATGAGGCCCTGGTGATCCTCACTGCTCTTAATGGATGTGAAATGTGGGCGTCGAGTGCGACCGAAAGGAGGAAGGTTGAAGATATGGAAATGAAATGTCTGAGAAGTACGAGTATTTGTGTTGTGAGGTTGATTGACAGGGTGAGAAACAAAAGACTGCGAGAAAGATTTGAAAGTAAAGTGATTTTGCTTGAGAGTGCTGATAGAGGTGTAATGAGATGGTATAGTTACCTAGAGAGAATGGATGATAAAAGTCTGGTAAAGGGATTATATAGATCTTGAGTGATAGGAAGGTTACACCGTGGGCGTCCAAGATGGGGGTTAATGGAGTGTACGAGAGATGTCCTTGATGGACGGAGCCTGATTATCCAGGAGGCTGAAAGGCGTGTACGAATGGTTAGGTTGGATGAGCTGTGTAGGCTGACACACAAACGCAAGTAATAAAGTTTTTAGGGGAAACCGGATAGTTGGACTCTGATGATGGATGGGAAAATGTAGTAGTATGTGGGCTACCTTGATTAAGCAGCGGAAATGTGTAAGAATGGTGGAGTGAATGTGTGTCGGGCCATGAACCACCACGTCTGCGGGAGATATGCGCTAGGTATAAAAAATATATATACATATATATGAAGAGACAGAGAGAACAAAATATTTATAACTGATTGACTCTTGTGAATCATTAATATAAACATTAATTACTGCAAGTTTCAATGATTTATATTGAATTCTTTTATCAAAGATGGAAGATAAAAACTCCTAAATAAAGACCAGAAAAAAAAGAAATTTACTATTTGTATTGACCAAATGATCTTATTGCTATACTTTCCCCAATCGCTCTTCTATGAAATGATGCCATTTTGAACTCTATCTAATGAAATATCTCCAATGCTCTCTCTCGCCCATCTTTCATAATCAACTAATGCAATATCTCCGATGCTCTCTCATCTCCTATTATCACATAATGTAATATCTCTTATCTTCCATTATCACCTAATGCAATATCTCCTATGCTCTCCACTCTACCATGATCACCTAATGCAATATCCTCGATACTCTTCGAACTACCATCATCACCTAATGCGATATTTTTTTGTCTCTCCCATTTCTCATTATCACCTACCATAGTATCTCCTAACTCCCATAATCACATAATACAATATCTTCCATGCTCTCCCCTCTCCCATGATTACTTAATGCAATGTCTCCCATGATCACTTGATGAATATCTGTTATATTTACTGATATTTTATTCGATTTCATTTTAGTGTATTTATCAATTTGGTTAGCGTAAGTAAAGTTTCTCCATGAAGGAGTCCCATATGCATTGGTTGAGGTATCCATTAACTCATTCTAAGAAAATTACGACTCTCTGGTTATTGATAGTTCTAATTGAATAGTGCTCACTCAATCTTGCCTGAAATTTATTCCTCATGGTGGAACTGACAGTAATCAGCAAATATCGTAGGTCACAGCTTTACCTTATTTACTGTGTCAATAAAACAAATTTATGTTTTCGATTTCCATGAAATCCTGCGAAACCATTACTTTCCTGCTAAATCTAAGTTGTTTTGATAAGGCTTGGCTAGTTGAATCGATCATTCCCTTGAATCATAAAATCTGTTATTTTTTCCCTATTATTAATCCTCTATAGTGAAATTATTTCAACGTAAACATAAATCTCTTCGTCTTTTCTCTTTGAGTAACGAACATATTGTGATTTTCAATGGGTGTTTCTAGGTTGTCATATATATTCTGATCACGGGAGAAAGCTCAAATTCTCTTGTAAGCTTTTAATTTTCAATTGAGTGCAATCAATTTTACAGTGGAACCATCTGATCTGATCTCGTGATCTAATCTGTCAATGTCTTTGCTGTATTCTTGTTGACTGTTATACAGGCAGCACCCGTTTTGAGTGTCTTGGTTAGCAAGCGTAATTTGTCGCACGGTATTTTGGTACCTTGCCTGGGTAGACAGATAGGATTCAGGTTCAAGTTGTGGCTAGCGATTCGTTTTTTTGTAGAATGTCTTTTGTGCCAGACACTGACTCCAGGTGGTAGAGTTTTGTTCTCTTCTTGATTTTGGGCTGGTCAAGATGATCAGTGCGTCTTGAAAAGTAAAGAATTTTTCGGCGCAGGATTCAGTAAAATTTTATTTAGTGGGCAATTGTAAAGTCCTCAGATATTGCTACAATCTCTATGCTGAACCACTTCGTAATTTCCCCCAATATACTTATGGGTTGTATACGTGGCGTCAAATATGAGAGACTCAATTAATTTTATACACACCAAATGAATTTTCTCTAATTTTAAATTTTTACATCTTACTTACACTAACTTTTTCTCGATGTCTTACATTATTATATAATGTTACACTTGTTATGTAATTATATATAACTATTTTAATAAAGTTGATTTTCATTATAATTTCCTTCTTTAAATTTGATCATAATTACAAAGTTTAATTAATATGAACATAGCTTTTTGTACTCTAAGTTTATCGCATATGCAAAGTCTTTCCAAACATATATTAATTTTCCAAGTAATTAGAAAAATTGTATTTTATAATTAGTTCTTTCAAAACATTCGAATTATTAGTAGCATCCATTACAAGTTGGATTAGAATCAACTATGAACTTCCTAAATAACCACCCCGTTGCCTCTAGGAAATCTTAAAATTGGGTACACAAATCGAACATTGAAATAATATCACATTGTAAGAATTAATTAATCTAAAACAAAGCAAATACTTGTAAGTAAATAATGTTAAAACGAAAATTAATATGTATCACTGCAAAGCAGAATAGTTTGTATTGATGCGAGTGAAATCATTGTATTCCCACGCGAATATACAAACATACATACACACATTAGGAAACAGAGATGAGCCGACGTTCTGGCTAGAGATAAGAAAGACAGTGGAAAACAGCTGTGTGCATTAACACGGAATCTGATCAAATACGACAGGGTGTACATGAACCCGTGATAAGACAAAATTAATCTTGCTATGGATGTCGGCTTGATAAAGCCCGGTTAGATTTCTGAATTTAAACACTCACTTGGTGCACATGTGCCTACACTGAACATGTATATAGCCTTTGATCATATAAACTCCACCTAGCATCTTAGTAGTAGACACACGTGTATTTCCTTTGATCTTATAAGTTCCCTCCCTCTTTTAGATTGAGAGACAGAATCTACGCCCCCTTAATTGGCGTGAGTATAAATAAGCGTACAGAAGCATTTTCATTATGATTAGTATATTAGTAGTAGTATCACTATCAAGTCAACTACCAACAATCAGACAACCAGGTTGTCACAAGGACAGCCTCCAACTTAAACAGGTAGGTCTGAAGAAGTAGGCTTTGTCTCTGTTTATGGGTTGCTCCTCTCTCAAGGAGGTAGACTCCATGACTGGTGATCCCTCAAATGATGTAGATGGAGAAGTGTTGCGAATTACCCATCACAAAATAAAGAATCCACCTTAGTTCGATCACTGCCTTTACGTCTATAAAGCGGTGACCCCTCCGACCGGAAAAGAGGTAACTAAAAACATGGTCTCGTCGGATCAACAACGAGTAGAGCGATGATAGCAAAATTCGCCAACCCCAAGCCTAGTTTCAGCTCAAGAAGAATAGACTTGGAGAACTCCATCACCTTCGACATCACCTTTCAAAAAAGCGACCGCTAGAATAGTAAGAAGCTCATCTCTTTTCTGCACACTGGACCACCGCAAGTAGCTGGATGAAATAAGATGAACCGTTACAGGTTGACGTAGGCGGAGACCTAACCCTGCAAAAGTTGGTCCAGTCTCCTCATACGAACACGGCGCCAATCATCGCAGCTCAAAAAGAACAACCCTGGATCAAGACGAAAGCAACGGACGAACACAAATCATACGTTCGGGAATTATTTTTTTCAAATCAATAATAACAATCGTAAAAGAATTGCGAATACCAGTAATTTGTGGGCAGACCAATTTCAACAGCGTATATTTAGAATTAAATCAGTATAAAATGTTTTAAAGTAAAGAATCCAGTGACTGGAATTGGAAAGAATAACATTAATTTTATTAGAAAGAATCAAGTTATAAATTCTGTAAAATTGTTAATTTAGAGATAACCCAGTATTAAGGGTACAAAGTCTCTCAAATTATTAATTTAAAGTTAACTCCATATTAAGAGTAAAAAGTCCCTGTATACATTAATTTAGAGTTAACTCCGTATTCTTAGTTCTGTCTGGTTAAAAGAAAGGTAGCGTGGAGTGTACACAAATTAATCGATATAGAAAAAAAAAAGAAATAGAGTTTGTTCGCAGATTATGATATGAAGCTCGACATCCGAACGTCCAAATGTTAACAGGCTTGGTATTACATGGTTTAAAAAAATCACAAGATTGCAGCTACTTTAAAAATTCATGTTTGCAACCGAGCATAAAAAAATGAAATAAGAAAGTAGATCTAATGTTGTGGTGCGCGTGCACAGATTTGTAAAAGTTAACAATAATAAAGTATTGGAGCACACACATACACACACACGAATTTTGTTGGCATTAAAAAGCTGCAATTCGCAACTCCCAACAATCCAAAGAACCGCTAATTACCGTGTGTAATTATTGATATAAAAATAAATTATGGTAGGACTCAGAGACTACCAAAATTTAAAATTCAATGCAAAGATGTACATAAAAGAAAAATTTACCTCTCATTTCTAATTATTATTTTGTTGAGACTCCGAAGGTCAAAGGAAGCCAAAGTCAAGGTAATAGCGCTGAATTCTTAAAAGCAAGTAAATTATTTTAGATTCGTTATAACTTATAACACTCTGGGGTTTCAAGGGAGAGTGATGTAGCATCCATTGTCTGGCGATTAGGATAAACAAGGAACGTCACAAATTAGCCATCTGTTGGCCCTATGAAATCTTAAAATTGTGCACACAACTCGAACTTTGAAATAATATGCCATCTTGTAATAATTAATTAAGGCAAATGAAACAATTACGTGTAAATAATGGTAAATCGCAATTTAATATTTATCAATGCAAAGCAGAATATTTTTGTAATGATGCAAGAAAAATCATTGTGTCCCAACGCAAATATACAAGCATACATTAGGAAAGTGATACCAGCCGACGGTCTGACTACAGAGATAACAAATACAGTGGAAAACAGCTGTGTTCACAAGGATCAGAATCTGATCTGACTCGCCAGAGTATACATGAACCAGCGAGAAGACCAAATCATTTATTCTATGGATGTTGGCTAAATAAAGCCCGGTCAAGTTTTCAAATTTAAACACTCACTTGGTGCACCCGTGCTCACACTTAACATGCACACATCCTTTGACCATATAAACTCCACCCATTAGTATTAGTAGATAACACAGGCACATCTGATAAGCCCGGCTCTGCGTTCAGATTAAGAGAAGAAGTGCCACACCCCCTTAAGCGGACCGTAGGCAATTTATAAGATGCTGTGCATCAAAAAATATCTCCGATTTCCTTAATTTTCTAAGTGTATTAATATCATAAAAGTAAGTGCAAAAATTTAGGGCCACCCCTATTGAGAGGGAGCAGGGGCACATTCAAACATTGATATTTTGACCATATAAAAAATAGTATTAAACTACTGAAGGAAATTAAATAGTTTGTTGGTTATATGTCAAATACCCCCAATGCGTTTAAACTGTAGTTAATTTTTTCTGATTTATTTATATAAACCCCAAGAAAATTTGTTTCCAGTAATATACTCCCCTATAAACAATTTAAAGGAGGGATCTATCTATAGGCTAAAATATATAAACTAATTAAAAAATATTGGACCATAACTTATTCCTAAATCTTTTCTCTGCAGGCTGGTTTTTACTTGATTAAAATCGGCCAATAAATAAGGACTCGTCAGTCTTTCATTCATCAATATTTTAACATTGGAGCAAAATACAATTAAAAAGTAACAAGAAAATAAACACTTACGGCACGTCATCAGCTATCCGCAGCATTCCACAGTATAAGCTTCCATTTTTTCCTATTTTCTTTCTATTAATTTATTTTTGTATTAGGTTCTGGTCCCCCTAGGAATGTATTACAGAACATTACCTTTCAGTAGAAAGGAGTGCCAGAGCTTATCACGCTGCTCATTGTTGCCAGGATCATAAGATTTAATAAGCTCCTGCACTATATTCTGTTGTTGTTTTCTGTTTCTTGTATTTCGGAGTTACTGACAAAGATCTATTTCTTTCTATCTCGCTGCCTTGCTCTATTAAAAATCGAGTTAAGCTGCTTGAATCCAAGTTGATCTTCTTAAGTAGATTTGCTTGTTCATAACCTTGGTTGTGGTTAAGAGTAGCATGTTTAGTGATGAATTCCAATCATTTCAAACCGCCGAATTTAGTCTTTTTCGCTCTGCTCCATATTTTGAATAAAAACTTTCCGTTGCATTCTATGTGAGTCATCATCATCATCACTAACTCTATAATTTAAGAAGGGGATTTTTTTTAGTATTTAAATAATAGTTTCATCTTAGTTTGGTTATGACATGTTTTACTTATCAAAGGCATTTCTAGTACTTGTTTTATAATATCCAAAAATAAAATGGTAAAGTTCAGAAATAAATAAAAGTACGAAATTTTGTGAATTATTTAAAACCCAAAGAATTAAAAATGGTGAAGTTCCGAAAATTTATTTTTAGATATCTTCTATCTATAACTCTATATTTTAGCAACGTGATATTTTGAAAGTGGAAAAATTTAGTTTAGAGTTCCTTTTTAATCTTAGAAGCAAAGCGCAAGCTTCCCCCGTAGGGATGACTGGCGAAGACATTGCCTGGTCTTCTTATACATTTTTAGAGCAATTCTTTTGTGGTCAGACTCTTTATTTTACGCGGAACGAGTCCTATTAATAATTTCATAATTCACTAACTAGAGGACTATAAGCCTGAAAAGTGTAAGATACTTTATGGAACATAGATGAAACATTACAGAATTAAATTTTACCGAAATTCGTTCTGTCAGCCTGTAAAGTCTCCTTAATTAGCGTTAATATAAATAAGCGGTCGGAAAATTTTCATTTTTATTCTCATTATAATTAGTATATTATTAGCATTATTATTAGTATTATCACCAGAAAGTACCTCGAGCTTAATCCGTCTGTCCATATTCCCAAAAATCAGAGTCAAGAGGAGAGGTACAGAAAACACTGAGTCCTCTAAAGATGTGAGTACACAAACGAACCACAGAAAACAAGATTTTCACTTGCCTAAACTGAGTTAGCTCTAAGATAAGATTAAAGCCTACAAAACCCTTATTTTTCTTCTCATGTCAAGCAACAACTAGGTTACCATTCAAACCCAGCCCATCAATAAATTCTCCATCAAAAAAAGAGTCTGCCTTAGCCTGACACCATAAACTGGTAACCATAACCCCTATATATTTATTGGAAAAAGATTTGACATCTGAAAAATTAAAAGGATGAGATCTGGGAAACATCTCTTAGGTTGGCAAATCTCAATATATCTCTCATTTAATGCATAAAGCAGTAAGTTCTCTTTATCAAGTCATCCATTCATTCGATTTAAATTATATATATAGAGGCCAATGCATGGGATTTATTCCCTACACTCGTTGTAGGGGAATGGTCACGTCCCCCCCCCCCGTTCACTCTTAGGCAGTCACAAGGCGGTTACCGCAAAGACATCCATCAAAGGCATCGGCGGGTTGAGTGCTTAACCGCAGTGAGGCACAACTCGGTGCAATGAAAGACCCTAAAGTTCAAAATGTAAGATCTCCCCCAGGAGAGTAAGATCCAGTTTCACGTCAAATAAGAAATTCGAGACGGGTTTCTCCCAATCTCGAAGGCTAACGAGGAGCCGATGTTTGACTTCATGGGAAAAACCGTTGGCCAAAAGAACTCTCCTGGGGCCGTCCTCAAGCCCCTCCCTCCCTTACCACTCTCCCAGTGGGGTGACGAAGTATAAATGAGGAACTCTGAGGAAAATCGAAGTAGTATACGTCAGTCTCTAGGTGACAAGGTCTTCGGATCAAACCGAACTACCGAGACTGGAGAGGTAGTGTACTTGGCTCGCAAGACCAAGAAGTACCCTGCAAGAGAGGCAGGGCTACCTATCTTAAGAGGCTAAGAAGAAGCTCATCCTCGAGCTAAGTCCCTAGTTATCAAACCAAACGATAAGTTAACTTTGGTAAGTTCAACTTACTCTCGCCAGAGAGACTCCTCATATCCTAGTGCACCTTAAACACCTGGGGTATTCCAGTCCTTAGGGAATTAAGAAAAGAAGAAGGAAAAGGCTCCCCTTCGAGCCCGTTACTCGGTGGCCACACCGAACATTAAGTAACTTATTCTCGCCAGAGAAACCCCCCTCCGTTATCCTCGCCTGTGAAGAAGACCCTCATTGAGTTCAGTCCTCGTCCATGAGGAAATAAGTAACCAAGGAGAAAATCTCCTCCTCGAGCTCGTTACTCGGTGGCCACACTGAACTTTAAGTAACTTATTCTCGCTAGAGAAACCCTCCTCCGTTATTCTCGCCCTTGAAGAAGACCCTCATCGAGTTCAGTCCTCGTCCATAAGGAAATTAGTAACGAAGGAGAAAAGCTCCTCCTCGAGCTCGTTACTCGGTGGTCACACCGCACTCCAAGTTAACCTGACTGAAGAACCAAGTTCTACTCACTCTCGCCAGAGAGACCACGACTGCCTAGGTGTTGCATAAAGCACCGTATTGGTTCTCGTCCTTGAAGAACCCCCCCTCTGGAAGAACGTGTGGACCCCCCAGCTGCCACCCTCGCTGAAACGACCGTGTGATCTCGCTCATCTACATCTGGCCGGCGACACGCGTCGTGAGTCAATAACATTTCTGACGCCTTTAAACTCCACATGAGTCTGTAAGCCTAATTCTTATATGATTGTTGTGTGTAGATAAAACGTTAACCAATTTTTGTGGGTAAACTAATTTAATTAATTCTTGTTTAGGCTAATATTCAGAGTATTGCTGTAGTTAATGTATAAATGTTATGTATTCAATTGATAAAGATAAAATATAAGTTTATTTTGGGATTAATGTTCGTTTCTCCTATATATATCCTTACGTGTTTCGTAACGGCTCTGTTCGTTAAGATATTCAGATATCAATATATATTAGACACTCTTAGCACTCTTAGAATAGAACAAAAAAGGGGGGAATTCTACGAGACTCGTATACATAGACTTTTATAATTATTCAACCCAAAATATTATCTTCTTCTCTTCTATTTCTTTTAAAATAATACACGATGAGGGTTTCTTGAGTTAACGGGAAAACAAAATTATTTAAGGACAAAATAATGAACTGCGTACAAAATGACATTAACTTAGAAAATCTTTCGGTAAACTTCCGGGGCGATAACGAAGCGAGACGAGTCTAGGTGGAGCCCGAAACCAAAATCAGACAGAAGACCCTAAGCCTTTGCTCGCCGCATCTTGAATCGGAGTGAGACCCACTTCCGATGGCAAACAAAATTGTCGGCGAAGCCTTATATATTTCCCAACACGGAAACGATTAATTAGTATTCAATCAGGAGGCAGGCCCCTCTTACGCTAATCCAACCAGTAATCAAGTGGATTCATTGGAACCAGCCTAAGGACACACGCGCTCCTGCATACGCGACTTCCTGTTACTCTAAGGACTCGCAGGAAAGAAACCAGTTGTTCAGAACTAAGGCAATCAAGGACGTAATGACTCATTCCGGAATACGCGCTTCGCTCCGTGCCTTGCAAGGATACTCCCTCGAACCACCACTCGAGGCCCACTTCCCCCTTCTTGGAAAAACGGAAGCATTTTATTGTTTTATCGATCACCGTTGAAGAGGCGTGAGTCTTTCCAACTACGAAGCTTCACCCCATAATTTCCTCCCCTTGTTTTAACGTTGGTAAATATTGTGCTACTCATAGCTTCTTGCTGAAGAATTTCATTGTAAATTAATTCCTTTGTTAAACGATCACTTTCACCCTAGTGTATAAGTTATTGTTAAAATTTTGTTATTTGTTGTATAATAGTAAATATTATTTTTGTTTCTCCTGTTTAAGTCCCAGAACCACATTAAAAGCCATTGATGTATTTTCTAATCAACCATCGGAATACACGCACTCGAATATCCCCCATACTTAAAAGGCACTCCTTTCCCCGCGTCTAGGACGGGTACACAAAAGTCAGTGAAATCTACCTTACCTACGACAATGTTAAGTGTTAATGGTATTTTTTGGTATAAAATTTGCTCATCTCTCTCGGTTCGAAGGTTGAATTTCAAGGGAGGGGACCTAACTTAAAGCTCATTGCTCTTAAAACCTAGCACAAGTTCTTCTTAATTTATTTATGGGTTTGGCATCATATATAGACGCTCTTTATTGCTTTTAAAGTTTTGCTTTAGTATTGCACAGCTTGCACAGATCACATTTGAATAGGAAACAACAAAAAAATTAACACGATCATTCTATCACTTCCAAAAGAGAGGTAATATACTTTGGCAACAGTGTTCTTTTAGATCATTATTGTCCATTTGGAATCTCTTAAATTAAATGTTTATTTGATTCGATGTGAATCCATTATAATATTTCATAAAATGAATATCACAATATGAAAACCACAACTCTAAGATTGAATTACTATGTCCGATACAAACTTGTTCTTTGTTGTAGTAGTTTTGGGTCTCCCAACCTTTAGTTTAATAATCTTACGATCTGGCCTCTTTTATCTTTCTTATTATGTTAGAACACATTTAATGAGTACAGTTCTTAGTAAGAAACTTAACAAATAAACTCATTTTTAATCCAAGCTTTTTCCTTACAACCTGCTTCTAAAATTTCTTCGTAACATTTAATTAACATTACGAGTATATATAGTATTAGGGCTTTTAACATTAAGATAGAAATTGGACCTGCTTCAGTTTTGAAAACATTTGAATGTCACATTGAAATTTAACATAGACAATAAATACATATGTAGACTACCCATATAATGTATATTTCTCTAAATTTAGTATGAACCATGTAAATACAAGTGTTGCAGAACAAATGTGTGTACCTAATTACAGGTACACTCAGGCGGAAAAGAAGACGCCAAGAAAAGCTGCCCTGGGAGGCGGTGTTAAGTCCCATTAACGTTGGCATAGAAGAACGGACGAGGAATATGCAGGAACTGGTTAATCAAGATTTGAACAATGATATCAACCAAATGATTAACTAGAATAGAAGAGGTATAAGTCACTTCAGGTTTCTGAGCTCCGCTGGGATTTTAGCGGGCGAAACAGAAGTGCCGTCTACATTTTTTTACCAAAACCATTGGATAGAAATTCATCAAGAAAAGAAAACCGAATTACCAAACCTCGCCAATTTCTACAATAATTCACTGAATATCGACAGCAAATTCACCGATGAAGACCCAACTATAATGAAGAAGACATCAAAGAAAAATCAAAAGACACGATTTACACTCCCTACAAATTATACAAAAAACAAAGAGACTAAGCATAACAAAAAAAGTGATTTAAGTAATTTATTACTTCAACAGCAAATGCGCATAACATATCCAAGAACATTAATTTTATAGAAAACAAATTGCTTGAACGTCATAATAATATAAACTATCCCAAAGACAGCAAAGGAGCCACATAACAAGAAAATATTTAAAAGCGATAGGCCTGATCATTAGGCACTTAGCATATCTTTGCATCTTACCACACTTCTTTCTCTTTTCACCACATGTCTATTTTCAGCTATCTGTCCCCACACCCTTTCTTTGTCCCCTTACCCAAATCTATCCACTTACATCATTCACATTCACATAATTTCATTACTATTCATTCCATGAAGATGACCTAACACGGTTGAAAAACGTCTAGAGATAAAAAATGTAATTTGCAGATTTTTTTCTCGCCGCGAAGACTCTGTTAATAAACTTGTAAGAAATATAAAGAAAATACAATTAAAAATTAATAACGCTGCCACAGCTGTGGACTTCAATAGTACATGCATAAAACATGGCTTTTTACCTAATTATATATATATATATATATATATATATCGATGAGGATTGCATCTACAGAGCTTATAATTTAATGTTTAACAGAAATCCCAAGGCGAGGAAAATAGCTGGTATCATCCTTTTTATTTACCGGCGGCGTTTCTACCACAATACGGTCATCTTCTTAGGCCTAAAATACAAATAAACGAAACAAAATATTTTGCACTGTAAAGAGAGCACACTGCAAAATGTACATCTAGAACTTTACTAGCTAGTATTAGCTTTGAATTTCAAATTTAGAGTTAAAGGGAATATTTCGAGATGGGGCTCAAATTTACAATAGAGAGACAAGGGAAGGATTTTAAATATTTTAATTAGTCAGCGAGTGTATAATTGCTAAAATCTATTAAGGTAGGGGAGATTTGATTTATGAATCTAATAATTATATAAAACTGTTTTAAAATGAATTTTAAACGAATAATTGAAGAAATAAATGGCAAAACCTAATATACAAAATCACAAACCTTGCCAACGAGCGTGTTACGTGCTCCGGCCGAACCAAAAGTACCAAAACTGCGCCCCGCGACCCACATCCAAACGAAATCAGGTAACAAGGAGGGGAACTGACGAGAGATCATTATTTAAATTCGGGGAGAGCTGTTTTATATAAAGTGTTTCTAAGATTCGAAGGGTAATAAGCATTTGTGCGAATTCAGAATTTCAAAGTCTTCTAAGGAGATATCACTTTTACACTTTATTATGTGATCTCTTATCCCTTAATTTTCTTTGATTTCAAGTATCTTGCCTGTTCTAATACTTATACCCATATGGGAAGAGAATCTTGCCTTCAGAGTTCTTACGGAGCTTCCGATATATTTGCCTTGGGAACACCCAGGACATTTAAATAAGTATATAATCGAACTCCGAAGACTCTTTGGAACCGGATCCTTTATTGTAAAGTAAGATTTTATATTGATTTTGTTGACAAAGGCAATTTGAAATTTTATTTGACAGAAGTATTTCCTTAGTAATATGTGTAATATTTGGCTAAGGACTTTAGTGTCAATACCCAACTCTGGCATTATTAAATAATGTTTGTCTTTTGCCCCATTTCAAAATATTCCCTTTAACACTAAATTTGCAATTCAAAGCTAATACTAGCTATTAAAGTTCTAGATGTACATTTAGCAGTGTGCTCTCTTAACAGTGCAAAATATTTTGTTTCGTTTGCTCTATTAAATTAAAAGAATAATAAAAAAGATATTTTTCTTTAAGAATCTACCATTGCCTGCTCGTTAGAACCTTATCCAACCTAGTAAAAAATGGAAATGAGTGGATATGTGCAAAACATTCGAAAATTCTATTTTAAAAGCAAAAATAGATTTCTGGTTCTTTAATGAAAATAATTTTCCTGTTTTAACGCCTAGAGATAAAAAAAGTAATGTGTTCGCTTGCAAAATTAAAAAAAGACTGGCTATATTTTTTTAGTTTGTAATGGTCGCTTTGGCGGCACAAATCTAAAAACAAAACATGACTAAATATTATTACTCGTAGTACTAAACTTCCTGCAAAACTCTATCGTTATCTTAAATTTCACCTTAAATTATGGAAAATATGTACAATTTTGTCTTCTTGCAAGATAGTTTCCTATCTTGCACAGTCATAGATACGTTAACATACTTCAGAGCTCATACTTCCTGTTTGATCAAACCAGAGAACGCCCTCCCCGAATTCTTGATCTTAAACCCATCGACTCTTTCATGTGTTCAGTATTTGACTAAAAATTCTAGCGTGGTCAGAATTTTAATTAAGAGTCTATTGTAGTGAGAAAATTGAAAACGTGCTTCGTCTTCGACGAATTATTTTGGCCTATTAGGAAAGACTTTGACACGATTTTATGGCAAAGGCTTTTTCCCGTTCTGAGGAGAACGAGGTTCAAAGCTGCTGTGGATGAGGTCGGGGGTCATTTGGAAACTTCTCTTCAAACTTTAACTCTATTATTAAGTTTGTTCCCCTTCACACTGCTTATATTTAATGGAAATATAACAAATTTGTTACTGTGTTTTACCACCTTTTATACACCAAATATCCATTTAAACTGCTTAATCAGTTTGTATAGATGTTTGAATTGTACAATTAATTAAACATTCAATTTAAAAGAGCTTTTTCTGGCCACCGCATACGTGTGTACATAAGTGTACCGATCCAAAAGATAAGTTAATCGTCCCAATTATCTTCTGATAATTGTTATACCAAAATGCCTCAATATGTTAGCTTATGGGCCAAAGTTCTCCTTAGCGATTGAACATTAAACGTCCGACCATTCATTGTGATGACATTTGTTCTGGACCCAATTGTTAATGTAGAGGGATAACGCACACTCTCGCTCTCTCCCCAAAGATTAATTGCAATGTTTTAGCAATTAACAACAGTCCTCGAATATTTATGGAATTAGAATTAAGAATGAACCTTATCTTTTTCATGATGGACACGATGCTACTTCCTTTCATGAATAAATTGAGCAAAACCAAAAGTGGTGAGCAAATGTTGCCTAAGTTTACAAGGGCAGAGGACTATGTCTAAAACTCACCATGGGGATTACCCTGGGAAGGGATGATTACTCTGGGGAGGTATTGTCAGTGAAGAAAAAATGACAGAAAAGGACATCCAACGACTGAAAAAAAGACAGCAAGCTATTAGCTGGAGGAGTCTTTGCCGTAAAGTGGTCACCAAGGCGGAGAGATTACAGCTGTTCGGTTCCCTGAAGATGGTCTCGTAGGTCTCTCTTCTTTGGCATCTGACGGCGCCATTTCATGTGTATTGGGTTTTTTATTTCTCTATTCGGAGTCTTGCATTTTCGCCTACGATTAATGAATATAGGGCGGGATTGTCTTGGTTGATATCTGTAATCCTGAAGCCTCTCTGCAACCGCAGTATCAATAGCGCATTATAATTAAAGCAAATTCAGGCGTTCTTGTTTGATGCGGATATTTATATAAACGTAAAAACATGGATTGTCTAGACGTTAAAGTACCACAATACAAATCTTTAGAACCTCGAATTACATAAACCCTAAGAAACACCTCTACATTTAAATCTATTACTACAGTATATTATCTATTGAGATGCATTTACAGTGCTCTTCACCGGAATTAATGCATTAGTTGAGCTGGAAATCGGGAAACCCGATAACTTGGAGAAGATTCTAAGTAAATATTTTGTCTACCGCTTTAATATGAAAGCAAAGAACAACTAAGAATCCAATTTGATTTTTAATACATATAGACCTTTAATAAACCTTTTGAGAATACTACGGTGAATCCGGTAGCTAAACGTAAAGAAGTCAAGAAGTTTCTAAAAGAAAATTCAGAATTGACCAGTTCTCCGCTAGTAGACACAGTTTGGACCTAAACAAAAAGCCTCGTTGGAGAGATTTGGGTCATTTCAACGGAAAAATTGGTCAAGATGACTTGACAATGGAAAACTCTTAATGGATGAATCGCGACACCTAGGATTTTTTTTAATTGCACCATAATTTAAAATTTAAAAAAAACAATGTTAAAGGATAAGAAAACACGCGGGAAAGTCCCTACGAAGACCTGCTGCATTTTTTATGAGATGATAAATGGTTATTGCATTGATGGTTTCCCATGGTTCAAATCCCTTAGAATTATGTTTAAATGGATAAATGGCTAAATGAGGCTTCTGACACTAAATGACGCTACCCAGTGCAAAATCCAATAGCAGATTTGAAATCTCCAGCGTGTTAACCATATGTCCCATGGTTATATTGGTCATTTCATGGCGGAAAATGGGTACAATGAACTTTACTTCTTTTGAAAAAAAAGCGACGCCTTGACCTGTTACCCCCCGCAGGTAAAAATAGGCCTAAACATATGTGTTGTAGCCTGTTGTGTCATTTGGCTACCCTGCGTGATTTGTCAGCTAATTTTGATACCACTTCTTTGTAGCCAGATAGGATGGCTTGTTCGGTTTGGTGGCTACAAATTTAAATTTTCGGAGCTGCATTTTACTTGAGGAGTTGACACAAAGGGAATGATTATTTTTTTACATGATTAAAGGCTGGATACATGTGATTAATGATTTTTTAAGGGTAAAATTTCCTTTGATGCTGGATTGATTATTCTTTATTTGGCGGGAACTTAGATACTATTCAGATATATTTCTCTTTTCATATGTATGTCTTCATGTGAGCTACACTTTATCCTGACGCACTTTCCAATTTCCCTTTATCTAAATGGTCCGAAACACGGTGGTAAATAATAGATTATAAATGGAATTGATTTTTTTACATTCGATATGAGTTGCAACTTATATTAAATTTGTACATTCTACTTACATCACTTTATTTTACAATGTTTACATTATTAAATAATTTCTCATTTGTTTTTTATTATACATAAGGAATTAATAAGATAATTTTCTTTAAATTTCTTGGATAAAATAGATTTATACTAGGAGGAATAAAATAAATTCAAAGAGAAGATTTGAGTAGTTTAGTTTATTGTTTATTGTTTGTTTTTTTAAATAAAGATATATTAATTTTAACATAAATAAATTTAATTCATTATATTAATTAATTTTTATAAGACAAATGCAATATATGGCCTATGTTTCGATATTTATTTAGCGAACATTGTGACGTCTGGGAACCATCACTTCAATAGTTTCTAAACGCCATTATATCTCTAATTTTCGTGTTCAAATTACAAATTTACTCTTAAATCTTCAGAGTAATTTGATTTAAATTAAACAAGGGAGGTATTGGATTGTAATTATTACCCATTGGCGTTTATATAGATTCTTTTCTAATTCTTCAGCCAAAAATATTATAATCCTGTCTTTTGTTTCTTTTTATAATGGTACTAAATTTTTTTAGTTAACCCCTGGTACTCGAATTGCGAGAAGTGTAGGCCTGTTGTACCCAAATTGCAGGATAGGTAGGCCCAGCGATGAACGCCCACAAATGGGCGCTCGGTGGATCTATGAAATCCTAATAATAGATACTTGCATGAATTAATTCAGTAATATGGCATGTACTAGAAAGTGAACCAAAGAAAAATAAAGAGAAATAATATATCACAATTATATACTTATTAAGGAAATATGTATAGTGCAGGTGGATTGTCAGAGTTTCACGCCAGAATAAACTAAGCTACGCACGCTAGGAAACAGCTGCCAGACGAAAAGGTCTCAATTATAGAAAACAGGTAAAAGCTGAACGAATATAGGGTAATGTATTCTTTGACCTGTTAAAATTTCCAAGAAACTGTGAAAAGAAAGCGATCTCTCTGATACGAAATAAGCCCAAAACGTGTAAAAATATGTAAACTTAATAGTTGCACATAACTCTTGTGGCTTCCCCAAACGAAGTAGCCAACGAATATACCTGATCTTTGTCTCCGACTCTCGTCCAGGTCAATTGAAAAAGGTCACGTCCCTTCGAAACGGGACGCATATATATTAAAACACACACACGGAGGAAGAAGAGTTAGGGAGAGAAAATCAATAGAGTCGTTGGTCAGCAGCCTGTTGCCGTTAGTAACGCCAACGAATTCGCTCCCTCTTCCTTGAATCCTAATGCCTTCAGACCCAGCTACGAGTATATAGCCTTAAAATGTAAGGCTCACATATAACCGCGCAGAACTCGAACGTTTCCGCTGGCTCCCATTTTGTTAGTCCCGTGATAAGAATAAACCCTATTTATCGCCGCCTTCATTTTCGAAGTCCTTGTCATTACTAGCGATTACCGAGACACCTTCGGGAATCCAGCCTAAACGCGTATTTGCATGCGAGAAACTTAGGGAGTCAGAACCAATTCGAAGGAAAGATAAAAGTAGGCCAACTGCCTACAAGCCCTCGATACCGGCCACGCCACTCTCTAACAGACGACATCACTCACGCACCACTACTATAAACGAAAAGTGTAATAACATCGAGAACCCCACCATAAAACCATAGAAAGAATTAAGGTGTTTATTATATTTAGGTTGTGAAATTAACAGATCCTAATATTGACGCTATTTACTGTTAGAAAAGTTGATAATTACTTTTAAGGCCGAACGTTGAACTTGAGGAGAACTATGGTCCTAGTTTTAGAGCTAGTTGCTCCTAAGCCCTGGGACGAGCTTTCTCTTCATTTCCTTAAGGGGTTTGGCATCATCTTTGGCGCTTCTTATTAATTTTTAGCTTTGCCTATTTAGTTATTGTAATTTGCAATGCTTACACATATTACACAAGCTTCGGGAACAGAAAGGAACGGTTGTTTGAATAATTTCCATTTTCCAGGCTAGTATAGTGCTTAGCATGCTTGCCCGGCAATCGCTGGGTCGGCAGTTCGAATCTCCGTCTATATTCTTTTTAAGCTAACATTATTTACTAAGGGAGGTTACCACCGTGACCGGGCATAACGCTAGGGAGCTGGGGCATGCCCTGGCTAGAGTCCGCCTGAGAAGCAACATAGCTTCATATGAAGACTAAAACCAGCAAACTTTAACTATAACTTTAAATTGTTGATAAGATTGGTTCATACTTAGAGATATTATTAAATTCAAATAGAAGATTTTAGGAGTTTAGTTAGTTGTATATTGTTTGTTTGTAGTTAAATATATATTAATTTTAACAAAAAAATCAAATTCATTATATTAATTGTTTTTATAGGAGAAAAAAGCTATTTATGGCCTAAATTTCTATATTTATTTATCGAACATGGTGACGTCTGGCAACCATCACTGGAATATTTGGCAAATGCCAACATATCTCTCATTTTTGTGCACAAATTACAAATTTACTTTCAAATCTTCGAGTAATTTCAATTCAATTACATATAAGGGAGTTATTGAATTTTAATTATTACCTATAGTCGTTTACTTAGATGTTTTTATATTTCTTCAACCAGAAGTATTATAATCCGTCCTTTGTTTCTTTTTAAAATGGTAATAAATTCCTCGAGTTTACCCATATGAGCAATTATTTAGTTAGAGGTACAAATATGGGTAATATTTCAGATTCGGGGCGCACGCTAGGTGGCGCTGTTAGTAGGCTACAATTTTGGGCTCCTATATGTTTTTTAGGACGTCAGACGGTAGCTTCAGATGTAACCAATCACAGCGTTATATTTTTTGTTGTTTTGGGGATTTGTAACTTTTAGTCTGTATTATTTACTAAATATCTGTGCTTCTGCTCGATTATAGTTTTTTTATAAGTTAGATAATGTTTATTGATATCTTTTATTGTTTTTTATTTTGTTTTCGTATTTTTTGGTTGCCTTGAACGATAACAGCTTCTTACTGGCAACATCGTAGCTTATAAATAGGACCCGTTTTGCAAATGTTTTTGTTTCGTTATTACGTTTCTGTGCTCGCCATGTGCTTCTTCGTTATTCTGAATTCAGCTTTATTTTGTATAAAGGCGAAAAACTTTTAGATTTTCTAGAGGCGCATAAACTAATAAACAAACCTATAAAAGTAACTATTGTTTGTTATTAGGTTAGACTTTTCTGCCAGTAAAAAGCTGTTGGGGGAAAAAACCTCTAGTAAATTCAAGGGGACTGCTCCTGGGTGAGATATCACTGCGGGAGGACCACCCTGCGATGATCCTGAGTTTCAATCAATTGGGGAGGGGGGGGGGGCGCAGCCTCCCAGTATATACTTATATACAAAAAAAACATAACTCCGTAATTGTTCACATCTTACGCTACCGTCTGACGTCATAAGACATATATTGTAGCCCCAAAGTGTAGCCTATAAACAGCGCCACCTACCGTGCGCCTCGAAACTGAAATGTTACCCAAATATGCAACTGGTTAAGATGTTTATTATTTTTGAGTTAGGTAATTAATAGATCATAATGTTGACGCTATTTACCGTTAGAAAAGTTAGTAATTACTTTTATGACCGAACGTTGAACTTCAGGAAAGCGATGGTCTTAGTTTTAGAGTTCGTTAGTCCTAAGCCCCAGCACGAGCTCTCTCCTCATTTCCTTAATGGGTTTAGCATCATCTTTAGGCGTTTCTTATTATTTTTCGTTTTGTATATTTAGTTATTGTGATTTGCAATGCTTACACAGATCACACAAACCTAGGGAACAAAAAAACGGTTGTTTGACTAATTTCCATTCGGACTTCTCGCAAATGAGAGGCATTACTATACGGGAACAGTGCTCTTTTCAGAGTTCTTCTTCATTTGGATTCCCTTAAATCAAATGTTATTTTGGTTGAATGACCAAAGTCTTTGTTCATACTCTCGTACTCATGAGGCTTACTCGCATCTGTTAACGTAACTTCTACCGCAACCACGCTAATTCAAAATATTCTCTTATCTATATAGCAAAGACAGTAAATAAGCAAAAGGTACCAAGACGCTTCTCTTTTAACACAAATAATTGACCTAAATAATTAACGAAGTGAGCGGTGGTGACGACAACGGGAGATTCTTAGGTTGGACTTAAAAGGTAATCCAAAGAAGGACCTAATCGCTTCGTTATAAAGTTTTAGTAAACAAACAGTTTCGGCATTTGCTACTATTGAAGGTATTTGATGGAATTTAAACAGGTATTCCCTGTTTTTAGGATATCGCGAAGAGTTTCAGGGTCCTATAGGAGTTCGAGCAGAAGTGTCGTGTTTGTAGATGGCAGCCAGAGAATACTTCTCGCGTCATGGGAGGTTTGTTGTGCTAGAGTTTCCTTCTAGAGTAACGGAGATAAAAGTAAATGAACTCAACTCTCATCTTTTCTGCTCGATAACGATAATTTTGCCCCATCAACATTGATGTCAGAGTGAATAGTTATGAAATTTCGTTGGCATTTGCACCATGGATCTTAAGGGTGGCAGGGCACTGGCTGCCTCTATTTTCTCACAACAAGATTAGCAACTGACTAGGTTCATGTTTCACATTTTAAAAATTCCTCTTACATTACATTTAGCATTTATTGCTTTACATTGTTGGAATTTAGAACCAATAAATTTTGTAACGCAATTTTCATCCAATATAATATCTGTTATAATAACATGATATTAAAATATTATTCCTAAGATAAAAATGATAATTGATCTTTATTATTGGTTAATTAATAAGTATGGTTTTAAGTTTAAAAATTATTCATTCATTATTAATTTTTATACATTTAATATTCAGCATTATTCTAACTAATATTACCAAATATACTCACACCATTACCATGGAGTACTGATTTAAGCTACATCGTCGATAGTTAGGTGAGGCATAGATTCTACGTTAAACTGTTGGTCCTTGAAGAGAAATGGCAGAAGAGGGTCGGGAAATTGGTGGTAAAACTGGAGCAAAACCACTCGCTGCTGACAACTGAGTTCACAAAGCGTCAAATGATCTTATGTACCTCCTTTTGGCACAAAGCTTGACACAAAGACGTTATTGTATATAGAATCTGCATTGTACTCTCAATGATAACTTATGATAACCTTTACGGTCAAGTTCTCAGTTCAAAAGATCTGCTTTACCAGAACCCTTTAGCATCTCTCACTTCCTCACAATAGTCCTAGTATCCCGAACTAAGTGGCTATACTGCTCGATAAGAGAATGATTCTGAACTTCAAATGCTTTTGGAAAACCATTTCAGACTTTAAGCTCTTACTTCATTTCACAGTATTGTGGTCATTAACTCAAAATCTGTTAATCTCATCCGCTTCTCCCTATTTATCAATTTTCTCTATTGATCAAAATATAGAGGAATTATAATAAATACATCTATAAATCGTGTGAAACTCCAGCAAGTGCCAAGATAGGCAAGGTCACATTTCGCTGGATCACTGGAAGAGGGCTTGTAAATTTAGTGTTTCAAGTCAAAATGGAATGCTTGCCCACTTAAAAGATCAGAAGGTCACTTTGACTGTTTATCAGCGCTCTGATGGGTAATTTAGATTGATTCCCTCGTACCGTTAGTGTATAGTAGAACTGAAAATATTACACAAGAAAAGCCGGTTAATACCTGATCGTTAATTAACCAGGACTGAAATGTTCCGCTATGGAAGCCTTACTAGTTTTGCTCTCAAGATTTTATCTTTTTGTACTTTAATAGTATGGGCAATAAACCAGTATTCTATCTGCCCTCTCAAAAAAGGTAACACCCGATAGAAAGTGCAGGTTTATTTACCTATATAGGTTATTTCCTTCAGCACGTCCAAAATTAAAGCTTTACCAGATTCCTCAAGAGAATATTTTTATTCTTTCATCATCCATCATGATCTGAATAGTAATGTATCTTTAATTAAGGTAGCCGAGTTCCACTCTCTTCGCTCCATCGAATATGGATTGGACTTCCAATCTCAATGTAACCCACTCCAATCCTAGTAAGGCATAAATAATAGGTTACGGATGGAGGTATCAGTTCAGTTGCTTCTTGCTGAGACTGATGATTGGGCGCAGGCAGCGCGATTACAGAAACGTCATCACACCCTAAGCCAATCTTAACAATGCTATATAGTACCCTTCCCCTCTCTTTAAACACGGACCCTATCACTCTTATCCAAGTCCTCACGTTCATGAAATGGCAATGGGAGCTCTCCCGATCATTTTATGTGTCAAAGCAAACTGCAATGTCTGCATCCCTCTTAACGGGAACGGCCCCTGGTAAACCAAGGGCTTGCCGCCGATAGTGATTCTGATCCTTATCTAAATTGCATTTTTCCACGGCCTGAGAAATTTTATTATATTCTGTAGAATTGCTGTAATTTTATTTATTACATTAAGCTGTATAAGTAAAGAGGAATGAGCATTACATTCATTAATTGTGGGAAGTATTCTACTCACGATTGAGCTCAGAAGACGCCGTTGCAAGGGAGTCGCAAGCGAGGACAAAGAAAAGATGGAATTGATCACTAATTCATGACGGAGATTAGGACGCGATGGAATGTTTATCTGGATCAAAGGTCTGGCATTTATCTGCTTTTAGTATGAAAAATCATTTACATCCTTATAATTTATTAAGTTTAGCCCTTTTTCTATGGTATGAAAATGAGTTAAAAGATAAAAATATTTTTCAGAGTAGAACGGATGACACATGGCTGACGAAATCACGATAAATGAGACGATAATATTTTTATGGGAAAATGACATGCAAGGTCCATGTCGCTCACCAAACAATCATGACCATAATTCTAAGGCCAATTATTTATGAAATTCTACAGTCAATCCTGCCTCCCTATCCCCACGCTTTCTCGCAATCATGTCTCATCACCCGCAAAACAATCCTCACGCAGAGACACAGCAAGCCATTCATACCTGCGTCCAAACGATGACCTAAGCGGCCTTTCATTTGACATTGATCCGTAACATCCTTCCATCTTCATATATGGCTCACTTTGGAAATGTTTTGATGTGGTCACCATCCTAAATTAAACAACCACAAACATCGCAATGGATCAACATATATAGACGTGAGCCCATGCTACTATCTGTAAACAGATATAGCTTAGCACACACACAACATGCCCGATACAGGAACAGCTAAGGGAAATCTTGCAGATAAAAAATTATATTCTGGGAATCTGGTTAACCGACCGCAGTCGGTAGTGTTTGAAGAGGCCGCTGGCCTACAAGACAGAAGTTACTCAGGAGTAACTTTGGTGATTAAGGAAATATCCTTGTGTACGCATCTAATGAATTGTATACACCAAGAAAAGCGCTCCTTAATAATAGCAGCGTAAATTGCATCCAATAGATTAATGGCCGACTCTCTGCAATGACGAGATAATTTTCCTAAACTTTAGTAAATTGTTTCACAGAGTATAAAATCATCCGTTTCCAGGGCTGCGCTCGGCTATTAGTTTACCGTCAACTTGAATATTTAAAAAAATATAAAAGACTAAATTTCCGTATCAATCTGGAAATCTTTTTGCTGTTTATTTTCCATCGGAGATTTAAGAGGGGCGAGGAAAAATTAGAATTTGGGAATATTGATAAAGGAAGGAGTAAGGGAAGATTTTACATATACAGATTGATGAGAAATGACATAAATAAATTATCTTTAAAATGGAGTAACATGTTATCTCAGAGTTTTAGAAAAGCGTAACGTTGAAAAACAAGAATTTAAAGTTTTTATTCAAGAAATGTGATATGGTAAAACAGGAGTGCTGGTCGGCGGAAAATGTGTTGTAACCTCGTTTTCTGCCATGCATCACCACAAAAAATTTGTACCAATAAGCCATGAAATATAATCTAAAATTATACATCGAATAATAGCATCTAATATAACGTAATTAAAGTGAATTTTATTATTCTAAATTATTTTTAAAAATTGTCCTTCAAAATACATACATAAGAATTTTGAAAGTGGTGAACAATGAAAATGTCAAATTGCTCGCCTGCGCAGCACGGGGAAATATAACCAAAGTCAATGTGGTTCTGCTGGTTATATGCCTACCAAACATTCTCGCTTTTTTCGGGAATCCCAAACATTTGTACGCCATGAACGCAACAGTCACATTCTGGGAATTTAGGAAATGCTTGCGAACTTAATTATTTACCTTAAGTTGTAATTCAGTAATAGTTTCTTTAAAACATATTAAATGGAAAATTGTTTTGATCTTTACTTTCCTCTGCGAGGCTTTTGTATTTTTACTTTGAAAAGATAAGAGAAGTGACAAATATTATTATTTTTTTTACTACAAGTAAATTTGATTGAGACTCGATATATCTCCTCTTAGTTTTTTAAGGTTTTCAGCGGTTCTTTCCTTTCTGGGACATCTTTGAGTGATTCTTATCGTTTGGGCCGCTCTATATATAAAATCTGGGAACTTGACTGGTATATTACGTCCTTCATTGATAGAAAAGTAATGATGGATTAATCGCAAATATATACAAAAATTATGTTATTATTTTGTATAAAAATGCTCTTAATTTAATAAAACAAAGAGGGGAAACATCTTTTTCAACTGCCCCCATTGTATGAGCTAAAAAAGGAATTGGACCCATATACTGACAAATATGTAGAAAATCTATCACATACCTTCTGGTTTACTACAGTTGTAGCTTAGTTAGATGAGTATAGAAGATATAAAAAATAAATTTTCTGAACTTCACCATTTGTAATTCTTTGGGTTTTGAAAAATCACAAAACTTCGATCCTTATATTTATTTTTGAACTTCACCATTTTGTTTTTCCATATTATAAAAGAATTATTAGAAAATAACTTTGATAAAAAAACATAAGTCATAACCAAACTAAGATGAAATCATTATTCTAAATCTCAAGAAAAATTCCCTTCTTCAATTATAGTTAGTAAAGTGATGATAATGATGATGAATAGTGAATGATGAATTTATTTTGCTATTTAACTTTAAATCACCTCACCTTACAATCTACGTAATTATTTAATAAACCGATTTAAAAAGTTAAAAAAACGATGATAAAATAAAGGAAGAAAAGGACTTTTAAAGTGTTCCACAATTTAATTTTATATAATAGGTTTATCGATTTAATTTTAAGATTCACTAACTCCTATAGTTCATTTTTCAATTCGTCGGAATGACTTAATCTATCATTTGCAGACAATTAACGTAACAAAATATCGTTGTATTAATATAACTAACAATTTTATCCACAACTTTAAGGAAACAATTTAACTTCGAACGTTACATCTTCCAAAATTGGTTGATTACTAACCGTTCGTTAAAGATTACCACAAACGGACACTAAAATATATATCCCCCATTGTGAAAATAGCATAGGGTGATCCCAAAAGATCTCCGCTAGAATAAAATTTAATGTGATAAACACTTACATTAGTTATTGAAATGACATTTATGCTCGAACACAAAGATTGCTCTTACTCAACAGAATGGCAAAGACTTAACAATAATCATATTCCCCATTTCTCTTACTTTCACTGTTGGCAGTAATTTAATTTTTCGAAAAGTACATTTTGTTATTGCAAATATACGTTTGGACCCCGGATATATTGAATTCAAGTCTCCGTACTGGACTTTCGATTTTCATTTCAATGTGACGTGAAATTTATTTAAGATTAACCGAAGAAAAAAACATTAAAATGAAAAAAGTTTTTCAGAATGAAGGAAGATTTAAGAGAAATGAATACATACAACCACAAAACTTTAAAAAGTAAACAAAGATAGATACCGACCAGAAATATCTTCCTCATTTCTTTTAATAGCTTGTACATACATATATAAAATACATTGTCTTATATAAGTAGTTGTACACAATGATATTGTCAATGAACTTGGCCAAATTATTTTTAGAATTCTGTTAATAATGATCTAAAATCTTTCTGTTCCAAATTTTGGGGCATTTAACTAAAAATGGTTTTGCCTTTTGCCTATCGCTGCAAGTTTTTTTTGCAGCCTATTCCATTTTTCATCACTCACCACTAAAAATACCCGATTGCTGGGTTTTCAACAACCACGTTAAAATAATCATATTATTTATAATGCTGTGTGAATAATTGTAAATCAATAAAAAAACAAACAACATAAAAAACCCTGCTTGAAAGAAATGGGTTTACTTACATTAAATTAGATACGTCGCTCTGGAAATAAAGTTTTAATTATACGATTTCTCCTCTGATCTATTTTAAATTATGTAGTTTGGTTTTGGTTTTTAATATTTAGTCAGTAATCGGCAATAATATGAGTATTGCCTTTATGTTGTTATTAATCCACCATAGTTTTTAAAATTTGGAGGAAAAATTCGAGAAGTAAGACACTTGAAGCTGCAATTTTAACTGTAAAGACAGGCAAAGTTATTTAGATGTTATCCTAAAAGGCTCGTTGGATTTGACCAAATAGCTGTTAAATATTTTAAATATGTATTTTTAACCGTGATAGTAATATATTAGTGTGATTCTATGTGTAAAATTCTTTTCAGTCATTCGTAAACATAAGAGTTTTGTTGACACCTTTAAATACCTAAATTTTCAATAAATAATTCAATTCCACCTTATTAAACTCGAAAATGCAGAGGTTGAAATATTCTCTTCAAAATGTATATCAAAATCTTGTTTCTCACAATAAAATTAATACCTTGTCTTCAAGTGAATAAAGCCCTATTAATACTGCTACAATTACTTCAAATGAATGGGGTACAGTGTAAGAATGAATGGGTAAGATAAGGGTACGATGAGGGCAAATTTAGTGTCCTAAATAACTTATCCTTTTAAGGGTAAATGAGAGCTCGATTTACCCTTTTCAAATATGGGAAAATTATATGCATTTTGCCCTTTTATCATAAGGTGAATTTACATTCTCATATTTATCCCTTTTATTTACCCTTTCCAATTTTGGCCTTTTAGATTGTATTTTGCCTTATTTTCAGTAGGTGAATTTACATCTGATATTTACCACTTTCATTTACCTTTTTGAAGTCATTTGGTTTTCTCAACAGACACTGAAAGAAATTGTAAATTTTACACAAAATTTACTGGCATCTAGGTTGCCAAACTTTCTCTGTAAAATTTATAATTATCCGTAAACAAAAATTTCCGTAAAATTTACAGCTTTCTGTAAATGTTGCTTCATTAATTTTGCCTTTTCCCTGCTAAATATTACCAGACTATTTATGTTTACCTTTTACAGGAATTTTCCGTAATGAAAGAGGGGAAGTATTTCACACTTTATTGTATTTCATTGGAATTACTTGACAACATAATTGAAGTTTATAGAGAGTTCAACAATATAAATTTGTAAGAGATTCCTCGTAATTTGATTCATTAAGGTTACATCCTGAATCAACAGCGATGATTTTTTGACAACAGTAACCATAAAAACTCCAGTAATCTCAACAGGGTTGGCAAAACACCCCAATTTTTTTAAAAGCTCCCCCAAAATCCGGGTTTTATTTTGTATTTTTTTAATTCTCGGTTTTTGTTCCGAAAACCAACAATACAAGAATTAGAATATCATAGAAAATTAATAGCTATCACGATTTTTATAATAATAATTAATTAGTTCAATAATTATATTAAAGTTAGAACATATCACTGATCGAGAATTATGGGTACCCATCATAGCCATAAACTGTAGAAGGAAGGATAAATTATGAGCCAAATATCAGAAAAATAATCTTAATTTGATACATATTTGTTCAAATTCTAAACATAAATATGCATTTTAAATAAAATAATAATAAGTACAATTCATTTCTTTAAAAAGTGTAATTTTGTAAAAAAACAAACAAACCCTGCTTTTATTCTGTTTTTTTTTTAAATCTCAGATTTAAAAAGATAAAATATTCTACAAGCATTAAAATAACGTAGCAAAAGAATAGCTATCTCTATTTTCATAATATTAATAATTAATAGTTTAATAATTATATTATAGTAAGAACAGATAAATGAATGTGAGAGATGAATTATGAGTCAGCATCAGAGAAATAACCGTAATTTGATACATAATTGATGAAATTATAAATATGAATGTGCATTTTAAATAAAATAATGATAAGTAGCGTTCATTTCTTGACATAAAGTTCAATTTTGAAAAAAAAACCCTAACGCTAGAGTTTTTTCAAATTTCCTTTGAAAACCTCCAAAAATCCGGTAATAAACCCCAGGTATTTATGGCTGTTTTTTTTTAATTTGTCAACCTTTAATCTTACCAATATTCGGATAATGACCGTGTCTGAATAGTGACTCACTGTCCCAGTAGCAAACCAGAGAGTTGTTTGGATAATGAATAATCCGGATACTTGAGAGACTGGTGTAGTGGGAAAACATTATTATTCAGCAATCATGAGTTTTTTGTAAATTTACTAACAATATAACTACATATTTACTTACTAAAATTAAAGTTCAGGACATAGAATAAATTACATCTAATAGTGGACGTTGATGACATTGTATAAATTTGAAATATTCTTTTCTTAATTAGAAGATCTTGAGTATTACAGAACACCTGATCTGTCAAAATACAATAGTACGAAAATATTTTTCTATCTCGGTGTGGGATCAAATTACCTGAATCGAGGTATATTGAGATAAATTTACCGATTCCATTTTCTTAAAACGGTTTTATAAAAGATATAGAAGGTATTATTTAAACTGTATCTGTTTAAGATATGGTATATCAGGAATGTAACAATTAAAATATATCAGGAATGCCCGACAGAGTATTTTTTTACTTATAAAAAAAATTACGTCATCCTTTCAATATATATATATATAAATGTATATCTATTAAAGGCCCAAGGAAATGGAAATTGGTAACGCAATCCGGAAAAACGTTATGGAGAATATTACGTGAACTAATGAAAGCTTAAGAAGGAAAATGGGAGATCTAGAAACGAAAAGATAGGGCAAATTATACGTATATATATATATATATATATACACAACATAATCAATAACAAAAGATAATTAAATATATCTGTGATAAGTCAAGGATATTATAAAGTAAATTAAACTATAATTCAGTAATAAAAACAATAGAGGCTTGAAAAAATATTCCCACTAAACCACACGCTATGATGGAATTATTTGATCAATTGCTTGCCCTTCATTAAAAAAAAGAAAGCTTTCAAAAAATACCAGAATAAACCAAAGTTGAGTACATTTAAGTACATTACCAAGCATAGAGCGAACTTTCATGCGCTTCGAGTTTTCTTTCTTTTACCAGCAGACACCATCTACAATAATTACGATAAAGTAAATCTGATACAAATGTAGCATTGTTGCTTTCAGTCTTAAACAGACGATATTAGTACTTGATTAACAGTAAGGTATATACTACAAGGCAAAATGTTTAAATATGCTTAGGAAAATGGTCAAAAATAATAAATAAATAAAAAAAAAATGGCCAACTAAGTTTCCCGATAGGCATGACGAGCACATTTCTCAAGGTACAAACAATTGAACCAATCAGACTTTTACAACTACTGATGCAATCAACAAAATCCATCTGTAAGGGAGGCGGTGTGTGTGTGTTACCTATGTGTGGGTGTATTGTTCACTCGATTGCAACCAAACGTGCTGAGAGGTACAATTTGATCTGGGATGTGTTCCTGCGGGGTCAAATTTTAGGCCATCCTAAGGGGGTGATTTAACCTTGTGTGGGAACACTGATGATTCGATTTCAACCAAACTTGCTTTGAAGGTACTTTTTTAACTGGAAATTGAGCTTGGGGGCCAAACTCTAGGTGAGCCAAACTTGCTGTAAAGATATTTCTTCACTTAGAGAATGTCCCTGAAGTGTAAAACATTGGGACCCCATGAGGAGGCCTAAAGCTTGACTCCGCGTGGGCCCATCGGTAATCCACTTGCGCCTAAACTTGCCAGGTATGTTCTTCTTGACTTGGAAACTGTTGAGCTGACTTGACCATTGACCTCCCCAAAGAAAGTGTCTTCGCAGGGTTGAATTTCTAAGGCATCCTGGATGGGCGTAGCCATCTGAAGCCTTTACCCGAGCAACGTCGGGTCCTCCTAGCGGTGTATTTGAGACGACGATGGCACAGTCATTTTCAAGGTTTTAGAGCAGTCTAATCAACAAAGGTTATAAAAGAAATGATATTCATTTTATCAAATTACATAGGAATAACTGTTTTGGCTTCCATTCTGTTGAAATTAGGTTTATCAATACTTTGTTACGTTTTCTAAGTTTGAAGAAAAATCGGCCGCCATTTTGGGAGACAGTAGTCACATTGTTAATTGGAATAGCATCATATTATATATCATTTTGAAGGGAAATTTTTTCCTTAATTAAAATATATGAACAGTTTATATTAATCAACTTCAAAGAAAATATGATTGATTTAAATATCATTAGGGCGAAGGTTATATGTCTGATGTCAAGGAACGCGGTCAAAAAACAAGAGGCCTGACGGCATTTAGCAATCGGCTTTTGCATTCTAATCTGATTATGAATATTACCAGTTTTTTTAAGTTATCTGCTCTATAGGGGTGCAACCACCCCTAATAAAGTTACCCTCATTTCGAAACTACCAAAAAAATCTTTATTTTTAGCGGAAATAGCCTAAAGTAGTCGGCGGTATCGTCGTCTTAAATTAGCTCTTAGCTAGTTTATGAGATTCTGGACAAAGTCAAATGGTAAATAAGATACTAAACTACATGCAACTCTCTGTAGGGTTACTTTTACTTAAACAAACCTAATATAAAAGTGTTCCAAGATTTCTTGAAAGAAAATAATAATAAGGGTTCTTCATAAAGATAAAAGAAAGTTTTCATGAGTAACAAACCTTACCTTGGTAGATTTATTTCCGCTACACCACATCAGCAATAGCAATAATCAGGTACAGAACATTGTGATGGACTTGAAAGTACCTCTTGCAATGTTTCTTCACTTCTATTTTCTTCTCCGATCTAGATTGATTCCAACAAAATATCTGTAATGAAGGACAGTAATGTACTACATATATATTGTAAATATTGAATATTTTTTCAAATATCGTTATAAACTGCAATTCTAATATGTAAGCTATAATTATGTAAGCTATAATTAGAAAATCTATTCACTGTAAACACTGGAGTGGTTCTAGGCGTATTTAACTATATGTTCTATTTACCTTTAAATAAACTTCAGTGATGATGCAGAATCAATACAGTACATTATATTTAGGTTGTAGTAAGAAGCCGACCACATAGATAAGCCAGTAGTAAATGTAGCAATATGGTCAGTGACAACAGCACCATAAATTGACAGCATATATCGTTATTGTTACCTTGATGTTCCTGAAGGTATTAAAAAAATTAATTTAGCCACCTCTTCTAATGATTTCATGATTTACCAAACTTCCGTACCCCTAACTCCAAGATTCTATGCTCATGACAATTGTTTTTAGATATTTAACCTCCTCCACCTCCTTCATTTCCCCTCAAAAATCCCATGTAATAATAATGATGAAGATAATGATGGTCTCAACTCTTCCATATAACATAACATAATTTCATGGATGTCAAAAGCTACAAAAGCCTATCAAATATGATCCGCATCTGTCAAAACCCACCCACCAAATGCATCCATAGGATTGTGTCAGATCATGCATCTACTATATATAATTTGAACCATCTAAAGGAATGTGTCCAAAAAGAAAAGGAACATCATCAAGGCTAGTCAAAATCCAAATCAATCATAATATACAATAACAAAATCTTCATCCATAGGAATGAGTTCAGAATCCCCCCTCCCCAAAAAGTTAACCCTCCCTCCCCATATAATCATGTAGTCTGCCTTTGATAGCATTCAAGTTTGGACTGTCTACTGTCTCAGGTGGCAAACTATTCTAGTAATCTACCACTTTATTGGTGAAAAATTATTTCCTAACATCCAACCTGCACCTTTGTTTTTTTTTATATTTAAGGGGTGACACCAAGTCTTATTACTACCTTCCAACTCAAATAACTTGCTAAAATCCAACTTATCAATCCCAGATCAGATTTAAAAAGCTCAATCCTATCTCCCCTCACACACTTTCTTTTAAATCAGAACATATTTAGTACCCTCAGTCTATCTTCATATTCAAGGCGCTTCAGGGAAGGTATAAATTTGTTGCTGTCATTTGAAATGAACCGAGTAGGTTGATATCATGTCTAAAATGTGGTTACCATGCTTGTACATACTATTCTAAATGTGACCTGACATACGAGATGTACAGTTTAAGTATAACCCCTTATTCTTGTGGCTAAAATTCCTCTTAATATATCCTAGCACCCTGTTTTCTCATTCTTTTCTTCAATACACTGCTTCGAACAATTAGGTGACCTATCTACTACTAGGCCTAAGTCCTTTCATCCTCAACTGAATTCAGCCAATGCCCATCCATTTCATATCTAAATTCCCTATTATCCCTTCTCATGTTAAGAACTTTGCCTTTTTTAAGGACAAAAGTCATCTGCCACTTCAGAGCCCAAGCTAATAAAATATTTAAGTCACTCTGCACTTTAAATCTGCCCTAAACCTCTTTGACTACAGCTGCCAATTCAGTCTCATTAGCAAAAATTGACACTTTGCAATTTACAGCCTCTCCAAGAACATTTATATAAATTATGAACAATAATATCTGATCCCTGAGGCACTCTACTGATAGGGTGGCTCTACTGTGTCCTGACTCCATTCAGTATAACTCTCTGTTTCCTGTCTTTCAGCCATTCAGCCATTTAGCTATCGAATTCAAAACTTTACTATAACCCAACAAATGTTTATAGATCACAAAATACTTGTCTATCATAATTCTTTCAGTAAATATCCTCACATCTCCTTCGTGTTCATTTAATATATAGGAACCAATTCATAACTTTATCAAAGGAAAAGAAAACTTAAAATATCTGTGGAGAATATGGCAGAGACACTAAAATTGCACCAGCAAAGTGCCTCGCAAGAATAGGAAGAATTGTAAGAAATGCCCATGCGTATATATATATATTTATTTGTAAACCGGTCAAGGAACTAAGTGGGAGGGGCAGTAAATTTGGTGACAGTGTAATAAAAAAAAAACATTCTGCGTGTCAGAAATGACTAAAACGATCAACATAAATACACCTTTGTTTAATAGATTTTTAATATTGTAGAGAGAAAATTTCAGAACAAATATTTTTCTTAATTAGTAAATTGAATACTGTATTTTAATTTTGAAAAATAACAGTCCTCTACCTATTTTTTGCGCTATTTAAATACGATTGGAAAGCGAAATTTCAGTTTCTCTCTCTTCTTTTCTAGACGAGCGTGGTAAATTTGAAAATACGTATAATTGCCAAGTTTCATGTGAATGTACGCAAAATACATCCTATTTACAAAATCACTTTTATTCATCTTTTGTCTGAACACAGTCAAACGACCAAAAAATATAACAAAACACATACGATTGTATATAATTAATATGAAATTAATCATCTCGCTTCATACATTCATTATAAAAGTTTCTACGAAATTAAAATCTTCTAGTTTTATTATAAAAATTTACGATCCCTCAATGTCAAACATTTTGAGTAAGATTTCCAAGAGTAAGTGATGATAAAAGTTATTTAATGAACATGATTTTTGGAAAAGAGTGATTGAAGTTGGGAAAAGAAACGATTATTGAGTGAGATCAAAATGGAATTCGAAAGGATTAATTGAACTATACTGTATTTTTATATCATTCTCCTTGAATTTTAAAGATATACTATATATTTATTTGCTTATTATGTTTAATAAATTTTCATATGTTGTAGAGTAAAGTGGGGAATTGGATTGACGTTTACTGTAACTAGATTCTTACGATTACTCCTAATATCCATCAACAAATAAAGCTATTAGTTATGTACGAGTAATTTGATAACATATAAGATTCTGTTATTAATTTAGTTTACTCTAACCTATTAATTATCACTTCAGGGTGAATTGCAACTGCGTTGAAACTAGAATTTTAATTTATAACATTTTTATTTAATGAGAGTATAGTACATAGATAATGTTAAACAGACTGAATTTGATTAAAATAAAAACCTAAAACCATATTTATATTTTCGTCAATTCGTGTAAGCTAAATTCAGAAATTTTTTATCTTAAACACGTATCAGGTAAATTTCGAAAGATATTCTGAAATCAATTTCAATTCATAATAATCATAGATTAGGATACAAGATTTAAACCTAAAAAAATTATAAAAATAAATGTAATCAATTAATTTGCAAATTAATTTTACTCATAAATAACAATTCAATATATAATCATCGTAAAGTCAGCATTTGAAACATAAAATTGTTAAATTTGTTAATTTTCAAGTGTTTTTCCCCAACTGAACTACTTTAATTCTGCTACACATTAGATTTCGCCAGTGTTAAATTTGAGGTGTTATGAACCTTGTGGTAAAAGGAGGTTTAATAGAATATTAATAAAATTGGAAAATGGATCTAGCAAGAAATTCGTCAATTATAGAAATATTTTATCCTAGCGCAGACGATAACGATAAATAATTTAATCAAGCTAATTTAATGGGTTCATTTTTCCTTGAGGTTGCTTAACATGACAACTCATGAGACTTGTCGTTTTAGTGTGGCTAGTCGTACATTATGAGGCAAAAATGAACATTTTCCTGCACATTTAATTCTCCAATTTTCATAAAAAAAATATGCACAATGTGTTGGGCAACTTATAACTATGTGCTTACTGCCATCCAAATGGTAGTAATCGACAATCTAAATTTCACACTAATTTTATGGCTGTTTTCAAATCTGATTCTTCCATTCCATTGCTATTCCAGTTGCTAATATTAATAACTGAATTATTTCATCTGATCTATGAACCTATGATACAATTCTCTTTTCGCAGTGCACGTTTTGTGCATTAATTTTCAGCCCCCTTCTCACAAAAACCGAATCAATCACTTCACTCCACATTTCAACCTCTCTGTTAAAGTTTGTCACCAATACTAGACAAAAGACTCCAACATAGGAAACGATCACCTGACATAGTCGTTATCCATATCATATCTCCAGATGAAACTCACTCTTAATATCTATCGAACCATTAGACCAAATAGATATTGAACGTCTATGATGAGTTCACAAATATAGGCCAAATATTTCAAATAAACCAAGCTTTAGGGAAATCGATATCCCACCCTCAAACCTGAGGCCCTTTGAGGTAACCGCAACGTCCTGGCATTCTTGATGGTGTAACACTACATATTACTTAACCCGCCCTCCTTTCTTTCCTCGCCTCGAGTATCACCAAAAAGTCCTTCGTTCAACCACATAATGCACTAATCATCCCATTTCGGCTCTGGCAAACCTAACATGGTTAAACTGGCAGTATTTCCCCTAAGAGAGGCTATTTAATTTCAGCTCATATGCGAAATTAGAGAAGCGACAACCAAATGCCTGAAGGTGACTATGGGGCTATGTGAAAGACGCTCTGACAAAAACCGTTAGAGGAGGAGACTTAATTCCGCCATCTTACCCTCCTTTCCCTACCCCCAGGGGGGTGAGGATGTATATAATCGAATAAATGCAGAAAAATGAGGAAGATCGTGTTAGTCATCGAGACAAAGAATTCTGGCTAGAGGTCCGGCAACCAACGAAAGGAACACAGAAGAAGCTCATCCTTAGCCATTCCTGGTCGTCACACTGAAATTAGCATCTTGTCTCAAAAAAGATTGAGCTTGCGATTGAGACAACGAAGTGCCCGGCAATCCTACGAAAAGAACACAGAAGAAGCTCATGCTAAGCCAGTTCTTGGTGGCCACACTGAACTTTCAGTTAGCTTGTATTTAGAAACAAGCTTAACTCTCTCTCATGAGAGAAACCCCCTATCCAGGTGTACAACAAAACCCAGAGATAGTCCTCGCCATTGAGGAATACCCCAAAGTTAACTCCCCCAAGCACTCCCCTTCGTCAAAGGATTCACTCGTTTGCTTTATCGCTCATCAGTGCAAATTAATCCCAGGTTAACCTGAAGATAGGAAGAAGCATACTTTCCTGGTTCCGTTGAAATCTTCTTACCAAGATAACGTGCTTAACGCCATCCGTCGCACGCACCGAATATATCTGTGGCTTTAAAAATATTCCCGCGCCAGACAACATCTGGAGTGGCAGGGAAGACTTCCACGCGCCTGTCTGAAAACAACATTCTTGAGGCTACAAAAAAATTGAGGCCAAGGTCAGTCTCAAACCTGATTCTCGTGTGGTTTTTAAAGGTAAATGAATTCCATCATCAGTTTCTTTGCAGGTCAATTAGCTTTCAATTTAAAGGGAGCTTTGGGTCAACCATTACTGTATATTCAATTATTTAATTTAGTAAGTCTCACTCAATCTTATTTAATTCAAAACTGTGTAGTTTGTTTATTAGATTTAAATTTTTTTTCATGTTTTAATTAAAGGTCTAGTTTCTTAGAAGTATTTAATTGAATCCTCAGAACGCGAAGCATGTCACTAGAAACCCTCAAATATTAAAAAATTAACTTACTGATAATATTAATCAAATAAAGCACTCTTAGCGCAAACTTAATCACCGAGATTTGAAGGACGTAACAAACCTATACATATGTACACCACCACTCGGTCCTTGCAATGCTGCGACATAAATATTTGGTATCAGGTTTTATGGGTATCGGAAGAACTCAGTATATTTGGTTGTCTTGCTTTCCCTTCAGGAACATTAAATATCTGCCTAGAGTTCGAGGAAAAGTTGAACATAAATGGTCTATAAATTTGTGTTTAATTGCTCAGGAACTAGCCCGTTAATGAGATTAATTAATCTTTTGATTGAGTGTTATTCCAATTAGCATAAAGTGTTGGTTCAAGGGTGAGTTAAGCAGCGAGCTACTTGTTCGAGGTTGCATAATTACCTTTAGCTTATCAGTGAGATTTTGGGACGAAAAAAAGGATAAAATAGAATCGTTCGACAGATTACCAACACGCACAAGCATTGGGACTAAGAGGCAAGGAACTAGTTGTCTACGTCCAGAAACAAGATAGAAGTCGGAAGGGAAAGCGGAAAGAGAAAAGGCGCAAATGGAAAGAGTAGCGCAGAAGAAAAGAAATTAGAAAGGGAAGTAGAAAAAAAACTTAAACAGAAAGGGAAGCAGAAGAAAGAAAATTAGAAAGGGAAGCAGAAGGGAAAGAACGAGTACGCGCTTATGAAAGAGAAATGAGCAGGGATCTGGCAGAAACCAATTTCATACTATCTCGAGCTAGGGCTACACAGATAGCAGCGATGAAACTCCGAGCTTATTAAGAAATTGAAGACCTGTGTTTGTACCTGACACACTTCGAGAAGATATTCGAGTTGAATCACTGGGACATAGAGTGGATCGCCAGATTAGTGCCTCTGCTTAGTACGCGGCTTCGTGACGTTTTCATCTCATTAATTTCGGGACTTCCGTGGACTACACAACGTGCAAACATGAGCTACTCGCCACCGTCAATTTAAACATCGAGGAGTATCGGATCAAGTTTATCCTCAAAAGGCATCTCCAATTCTGGCGGGATTCAGCCTAAGTGTAGAATGAGTTCAACTCTTTCGTTGATTTCAGTCTGAAAGACCAATTGCTATGTACCCTCTTCCCAGAGATACGTGCTTTCGTCAAGCACAGACGAGCTGCGTCATTCAAGGAGTGTGTGGAGGAAACAGATATGCATGCTTCCAACCATAGGTTATACACTCGAGAGGTAAGAAAGAACCAGCCCTTGTCTCCAAGAAAGGTGAGTATCCTCCGAAACCCTTTTCTCCAAAAAAGGGGAGAACCCAGAAACCCCCACAAAATAACCCCTCTAAGTTCGTCAAGAACTCCGCACACCCTAGAAACCCCATAACCTGCTTTAATTGTGGCACCCCAGGTCACATTAGTTATAATTGCCCCCAAAATTCGAGGCTTATATTGCCCTCGATTCAGCAGGTACATAACCTCCCTGCAACGTTTGACCAAGAACAACCTTCTAATCCCGCGCCTCCTTTAAACACATCGAATTCCTCTGACCATTAGGTCAAGTTTGTGTACATCAAAAATTCTCCCGAAGGAGTAAAGTTTGAGACTGGGGCCGTAAATGGTCGCCTAGTCTCAACCTTGTTACGCGATACAGGGTGCACCTTTAACGTGTTGTCAAATAAATTTCTTCCCTCTGTCAGCCCACAGCACCAGAAGTTCGTGGTCGTCCAGGATTTCCTGGGTAGACCAACCAGGTTTCCTGTCGTCCTATGCCGGAATCAGTCGCAGTATTTTACTTGCTGGACCGAGGTAGTGGCAGCACCTATTAGATTCTGCTCAGTAATAATAGGATAGAGCGCGCAGCTCTCCCTAAATACGGTGGCTCAGCTCATAGTTGCCCGGATGCCTGCGAATAAGAGGTGCACGGTCCCGACCCCTTGATCTCCTCGTGAGACCCACGTAGACGAAGAGCTGAGTTCTCACGCCTTCGATACGGCCCCGGAAGTAGGTCCGACCCTCCCACCCCTGGAGAGGAGGCAGCGAAAATTTAAAAAGAAAGCGAAAAAAGGAGAATATTGATGGACAGAAAAATAGCGGAAATAAGAATACAGAGAGAGAGAGAGGAGGGGGTAGAAGAAAGAAGAATACAAATAAAAAGAGAAGACGAAAAAAGAAGAATATATATGGAAAGAGAACTACCACTAGCGAAAAGCGAAGAGAGAGAAGAAAAAGACAGATTGTGCGCATATGAAAGTGTATCTAGAAAGGGTCAGATGGTAGAAGCGGATAACGAGTATCCCCTACCCTCAGTAGTCTTCTCCGAGAACGAAACGTCCCCAGAGTTACAATTGAAGCCCCAATTTGCCGAGAGAACCACGCCCATTAACGATGCCGTAGTGAAACTTTTCTTCGACCCCATTAGATCGAAATCAAACCCGATCTACCAGTTTAGCTAGGTAAAGGATGACAATGGGACACCTGTTCCCATCACATATTCAACAAAGCAACAGGCCGCCCTAGCCATAGGAAGATTAAAGTTATTCAGTGGCTATAAATAGGGTAGTACGAGTACGTTGAAATACCATTTCCAGGTTGTTACATACTTGGGTAGACACAATAACCTGAACCACCGACTCATACGCTGTAAAGTATTGGTCATGGTCCTTGCAATACCACGACACAAACTATCGTGAAGGCCTCTTTTTTCTAGGCGATTCTTTTTAATTAGAAGATGGCTAGTAATGTATAGAATTAAAAAAAAAATCTAAAAAAGTTTTCAAAATAATATACACGTTTAAATGTTGATAATACAAACCTGTCTTAAGAACCACTTATTTGTTCTTCGAGTCAATAAAGTAACCATACGAAAAACAAATTCTAAAACAGTTTAATTTCTTATAAAAAGTGTTATAATTGTTCGCCAATTCATCAAATTATTAATTTCGATTAACAAATCGAGCTTAACTATTAAGACTCATACTAATGCTTCCTCGATGAATTTAATTAATGCTTATGAAATTTTGATGCCAAAGTCACTAATAAGGGTCAATTTGTCACCAATATTAGTCAATGGATGAGTATCCATTGTTTTTCTCCCTTTTCTCTCCTTACATGATTAAGACCTTGGTCATGGTCAAACTGTCGTGGATGATGATGATAACACTTCCATGTAATATTTCAAGTTCTCGCTTGATTTCTTCGACCTTAACCCGTCGTTTTTGAGGATCATTCTCTCCACACGGGCCACATTTTTACTCGTTGGTCACGTCGGACGGGCGTCCTGGACAGAGGTCATCTTCATGGGACTCACGACCATAGCATGACTCCCTATTGCAGCAAGCAATGGTTGCATAGGAAGGGGCGGAGTCGGTGTACACTCCAACCATGCATTCATGGATCTCTTTTGCAGTCTTGCCTTCCTTGGTCAAAAATCTGATCACTGCACGGTGCTCAACCTTCTTCATTGTTGAAAAATTTGTGACTGACGATCTGCGATCAGCTACTGTCTCTTAAATAGATGAGGCGTGAGAGTGCGGCTGCAAGTCTTGACTTTTCATAACTTGTCCTAACACCCCCCAAAACAGCTATCTCCCTTCCTATGTTTTGAACTACTGATTTGCAAAACTTATTGACCGCCCCTCGTATGTGTATCATACTTACCATTTGCGGCAAATTATTAAATCATTCTTTTCTGTTTCTCAGTAACAATGGCGCGTTTGAGAAGTTCCCTTCAAAAATATTATGTGTCCATGTTTCATATCCGATCATGGTAGATTAAACATTCTTTCATGTAGACTTAGAGCATTGCAACCAACAGTTTTCGAATCAGAGTGTCAATGTACTAATTATTTAAAAGTTTGGGAGTGATTGAATACTGGTGTACTATTATATATTTTTAATCAAATAGGTGAGTGTTTAATTCAAGTTAATGATTAAACAATACAAATTACGTCTTATTAACAAATCATCTATTCTCTGACCTAAAACGCATAGAACAAAACCCATCCCTATTTTTTTTCTTTATTGAGGGTATGGCAGTACTTCTATTACAAATTATATTTTTCCTAGGTGAGTCTTTATAGAATAGCATTGTTTTAATCGTTTATGTCACGTAGATCGTTTAGATGATCCAAATTGCAGTTGGCAGAGTAATGATGTTTCTAAATCTCATTTATCGATGTGCAATGCTGAATGTTTAAGATTATTTTAACGGTTTGCTACACTTTAAACCTATTTCATACTACAAAGTAAGTGACTTCAACTTTATTTCATCTAGGCAGGAATTCCTTCCTAACATGCGTATATGCTCCATGATTTCTGCCGCAATCACCACAGCTTGCTTCATTTCTCTAATAAACTACAAAATATATGGAGACAAAGAAAAAATCAAACGTTTCCACTATATATTTCATGTAACTTAAAAGAATTGCCCTAATTCTAATTCCGTTTACAATTTTATACCAATATTGATTTGCTCTTTCCTTATTTACTGTTAAAAGACTTATGGATCAAACAAGAATTTTCATCCATTCGCACTTTTACTTCACTATTCGAGAGATCACTTTGGGAAAATTATATTAAGATCTACCACTCTGATGTGAATTGCTGTTTACTTTTGTAAAAATAACCTAGACATGTTTTTTTGTGTTTGATAATTGTTTAGGGTTCCCCTCTAAACTTCAATAGAAATGAAGTTATATTTTATATTATTTAAGTTCCTTCCCTTCCCTTTTTTTACTTTGATTACTATCCTTCTATTCTGTGATTTCCTAATTCCTTTATTATTCTTAAGTTTGATTTATTACTTAATAACAACATAAACTTGAAAAGTGGGTAACCGGCACCTTTTTTAAAATGTGAATTTGTTTTTACTTACAATTTACATAAATCATCTTAGTCGTGTAAAAATGCAAAATGACCAAGGTCACGGGCTTCAAAGGACGAAATATTATATCTCTTTGTTCAATTAACGGAGATTTTACCTTTGAATTTGGTAATTAATAATGATACAAACATCTAACCTAAATTGAGATGAACACCTTAGAAATTCCCAAATATATTTTTAGAAGAAAAAGAAGCGTTTCTCGAAACTAAATATAAGAGAGGCGCAAGTACAACAATGTGTATCATTTCACAAGACCATTTGAACTTTGTTGCAGGAAAGATAGAAAAAGAAGGGGAGGAGTTTGGAAGAGAGGGTGGGCAATAGAGTGTAAAGGAAGGAAGTGGTAGTCAGATTAGTGCTCAGTGAACGGTCCATCTCCATTCTTAAGTTCTTTAATTATCTTTTAAGTAACTGTCCCACTACGGGATCTTTTTATTTTTATTATTTTTGTTTATATTGTCCCAATACCGGTTCTTTTTATTTGCTGTTATTATTTATGCTGTCCCACTACGTGATCTTTTATTTTATATTTTATTATTATCTTTTTATTGTGTCCCATTGCGGGATCTTTTTGATCCAATACCTTATTTTTAATTAACTGGTTCATATAATTTTGCTGTTCTTCTTTTACTTCAGAGTTGTATGTTGGTACAGGTTCCGCTGTGCTGGTGCTATGGAGGTATCTTTTGTATCCTCCTCCCTCTGCCTCGTGGTGAAATGCCGTTAGAGTCTCCATGGGAAGAATATTCTCTAGTCTTGCCCATTTGTCCCTTCTTTTTGTATAGAGAAATGTTTTCAATGGTTCCAGACCAATCTCTTCATGGAGGCTCCTCTAGGCCCGGGACTCGTACCACCTAGAGTTGTTAATAAAACAGAGGCCTCGATTTTGCACCCTCTGGAGACTCGAAGTGTTCTTTCTTGACGCCTCGTTGAGCGGTATACCAGGGTAGGCAGGTTTAGATCTAACTAAACTGGTGTACAACGACTTTAGATTCACTTTGCTAAGGTTTCTAAATCAAAGGAGTTTGTCTAGTTCAGTGTTAGCGTATCCAATCCGTAAGCTGACGTGTCCGGTCATGCAAGTATTGGCAAGTTTGAACTCGAGAACGGACACGGGCGGTGAGTATTCAATTTCGGTGTCTTCTAGATTGAGCGGGACGGAATGATGTCTCCCTATAGCAGCTGCCGACAATTTCTAAGCGTTGGTGTGTAACTTGCATCGTTTCTCGAACCTGAAGATTCTTTGGGCTTCAGCGTTCGTGGCTTTGGCCATCATCCTTGCGAAATTCTTCCTCTGACCACAACTTAGATGACATCGTCCGCGTATTAAATGTCAAGGATTCTTCTATCGATCTGTTTAGGGAAGTATCTCATAGAGATGGTAAAGATAGTTGGGCTAAGGCATATTCCTAGAGGGATACCGGACAATAGCTCAAAGGCTTCTCCTGTATGCTTCTTGAAGGTGATGACAGCTTTCCTGTTATTCAAGTAGCTAGAGAGGATTTTTTCGAAGTGCGGTGTAAGTCTCAGTCGCGAGAATTTTTATTTCTGGCCATCGAACGAGACTTTGTCGAAGGCCTTCTGTACATTTCTGCAAAAGATTTCCATTCAGCACAGCCTATCCAGAATCACTGCTGCGCATTGAAGCATGTGGGGTAATGAGGCCGCAGTGCCTCGGTGTTTCCTGAATCGATGCTGTTCTTTGCTCAACAAAAAGTGCTATGACAGGTCTTTTGTTAGCCTGCCGTTGGTAATCGTCTCAAGAACCTTACCAATAGCCTCTAGTAATGAGATAGGTCTGAAATTCATGACCTAGTTTGCTGGCTTTCCAGGCTTTGGGATGAAAATCATTTTGTAGTTTTTCAGGCCATCCGGAAAATATCCAATTGCTAGGGAGGAATTGACCAGGTTCAGCAGCCTAGTCGAAAGGGTTTCGGGTGCCACTTTCAGGTGCCTTATGGTGATTTGGTTAAAGCCTGGGGATTTTGACCTGAACTATGCGATCGCTTCTCACAATTCCGCACTACTGATGGAGGTCCCCTCTTCTGAGTTGCCCTGACGGTGGAGGTTTGAGGTTCCATACAGACTGAACCTGCCCTCCCTCCTATCGATGTACTCAACAACCTTTTCCTAAAAGCCTAAGTGAACGTTTTCATTTTCTTCGATAATGATTTAAAAAACAGACATTCCAGACTCCTCGGAACAGGCTGCCCTTGTTACTAGGGATGGTTTCTGTGATGCTTGCGTGCGAATTTTCTTTTGGGTCATGAGTTGTAGAATTCTCCTTCAGTCTGTTCACTTGCCCAAAATGGTTTCAGATTCCTGTCACTGTCGAATTTTTAATTAGACATTTCCACCTCTCCATTAGTTCATGTGACAGCCTTATGTTCAGCTATCTCCTGAGGTGTTTAACGAGATGTAAGTCCAGGGGCCATGTTCAGCCCATGCCGAGGATGCGGTTATAAACAGCGGAGAAGCACTGTTGTAGCATTACTCTTTCTTGTACAAAGGTTGTTGTCAGTGTGATTTTGAGAGAGATTGTCGAGAGGTATTTCGTCTGCGTTGGAAATGCAGGCGTTGATAGCTGTAAGCTCATAGTCAATACCTTCCTCGGATGTACCTTCCTTATCAGATAGGTCCAATGGAACACCCTGCAGTATGCTTCCCAGGCGGCCTGTGAGAACCCTTTCCTGGGAGCAACGGGATCTTGTATAGGGGCAGCTTCTATGGTCATCATCACGGGGAAGTGATCATTAGGCGTCAGTGGTTATGGTTGAGAAGGTGGTGGTAGGGGAAGTAGGGATTCGTTAGAACGACATCTGGCTTGGTGGCCGACCCTGGGTATAGGAAAGTAGGGAAGTCCGGCCCGATGCGTACTACCATATGCCTTCTTAGCACGAGGTCAAAATTTCTACCACTAGCCGCAGCCCTTGCGTATAAAACTGCTCCGTTTTTAGCTTTCAGGTCTCCGATGAATATTATTTGGTGCTCTTTCTTGGATAGAGAGAACAGGTCATGGATGGGTAAGTAAGGACAGCGGGGAGGTTGTTATATCACGCCTAAAGCGATGTTGCCCAGAGAGCATTTCAAAACAATTGACAAAAACGATTCGTCCATTGGGTTACCTAGTCTAAACTGCAGATCTATCTTGACTGCTATCATTGCTCCGTCAAATCATTTTCAGGTGACATTCTCCTGAAGAAAGTTGTACTCAAAGTTCTTCTGCTTGTCGTTGTCATTATTCTATTTTTTGAAAGCAGTAGATGTCTGGGACCAGTTCTGTTGAACAAAGAACAGCATCGATTCAGAAAACACCGAGGCACTGCGGTCTCATTACCCCCACATGCTTCAATGCGCAGCAGTGATTCTGGATAGGCTGTGCTGAATGGACATCTTTTGCAGAAATGTACAGAAGGCCTTCGACAAAGTCTCGTTCGATGGCCAGAAATAAAAATTCTCGCGACTGAGACTTACACCGCACTTCGAAAAAATCCTCTCTAGCTACTTGAATAACAGGAAAGCTGTCATCACCTTCAAGAAGCATACAGGAGAAGCCTTCGAGCTATTGTCCGGTATCCCTCTAGGAATATGCCTTAGCCCAACTATCTTTACCATCTCTATGAGATACTTCCCTAAACAGATCGATAGAAGAATCCTTGACATTTAATACGCGGACGATGTCATCTAAGTTGTGGTCAGAGGAAGAATTTCGCAAGGATGAGGGCCAAAGCCACGAACGTTACATAGCTGGTGTTTGTGCAGCTGCCACCCTACACGTAATGCGGTAGAATAGTTAGCCAATACCTAGTTACTATCTATATTTATGCTACTCGTGGACTTCTGGCTGTAAGGTTGGCCATACTAAAGTGTTTTGTATAGTGATGGCTCGTAGAGCTTAAAGTGGTCGTCGTACAGCTTTACTCTTTTGACTTATGTGGCTACCTTCCTAGAGGGATATCTCTCTCTTTTGTGCGGTTTGGGAGTTAAGGGTGATGGTGTGGTTGAGCTTTCTGCCATGGAATTCTTGTTCGTTCTGATGTTATGGACGCTCAGCGCTCTCCTAGTGCTTCTTAGGCTCCTCTATGGTTTTCTTCTTTGATTTCTTTTGTCGTAGTCAAAGACCTTTGTCAAGCTTTTGTCCGTTCGCTCTTGCTTCCTCCTCCTGAGGTTTTGCTTCTTGCGATGCCATGGTCGATTCAGCCAGTGCTCCCTTGGTGCACGTTGCCGGAAGAACTTTTGCCAACTGCGAGTTTTTCAGAAACCTGATTCGTTCCAGACCATTCTCTGCAAGCATCTTGTTCATTTAGACATTAAATGAGCCCGGACAGGCCAGATTCATCACGTACGCGTGAAAAATGCATGCTAGCATTTTATGTGAACTTGCATTGGTTAGACGCAGAACTATTTCGAATCTGTTCAGGTAAAATGATCATGAAGAATAGCCTTAATCATGCTTACCTAGCCTTGGCTGCCATCTTCATTTTGTGGAACGCGACTTGGTAAACATGTGTGATGTTTCTAAATTGGATCACCTCGGCTACCTTAGCCCATTTCTAGTTTCTTCTATGTATGTTTGGTGTCTTTTTCTGGCCGTTCGACTACCTACGGGTCAACTCGCCTGCACACAATAGCCTTCGCTTGTGCTAGAACTGTGAAAGGTTTGGTCCTGCTGCTGGCATTTTAGGTCAGTTTCACCAGATCCACCTATGTATGGCAGAACGGGATGTAACCTCTGGCGACTTCGATTAGACTTTTGACTCCGATCTCCCGTTCCCCGTATATCGTCTCAAAGACGTTCATTTTATCGAGTTTCTCAATCCCGATGAACCTCAGTAGGACCTTAAATTCTAGAGACTTCCCTATTCCTTTCTTTGCGAGGATGTCCCTTCATTGGTGTGGAGAGGGTTACCCCAATCCGATTTCGCTTGGATGCTTTTATCCTTCCCCACAAGCAAAATAGAAACATGCGGAATCTTCAATCAGTCTATCTCAACCTGTTTAGTCCTTGACAAGGTCGTCAGAAACAGGACAAATCTCCAATCAGTCCGACAAACTTTTGATCAGGTCCCGTGAGGTAGGGCTGACTGAGCCCCCGAGCCTCAGTTTTTGCCCGTTCCCCAAGCCAAGTAGAAACATGAGAAATCTCCAATAAGTTCGCTACTACGCAACACCGGGTGTGGGAAGAAGCAGCACCACGGCGTTCCCGGTCTTCTTCATCAAACTTAGGAATCTGTTGTCGGGGTGGAGGGTGATTTTTAGAATTTTTCTTGACGTAGGTAGGATGGCGAAATCAGTCCTTATTGAGGGCTGAGGGAGTGATTCGGACTCGTAGGATGGTGCCTGAAGTGTACCACTTGTGGTTCGCCGAAAAGTTCAGGAGGTGCTCGTAGTTTTGCTTTAGTGAGCTACTCACTGTTGCTCATTTTCTTCTTAGGGATGGAGGTGGGGAAGGGCCCCTGTGCAGTTATCATTGCCCGAGACAATACGCTTGTGTATTATGGGCTATGTGAACTGAATCTCAACTCTTAGGAAACGGTTTAGGAAGCTTCTCTCTCTTCTCCTTGCCTCCTTTGCGAGGTTATTTTTTCTGTTGATGACGACGACGACGATCTATCACTAACTATCTCCAACTCTACTCAACTTACAAGACTCGTGAATTTATTCCAATATATATTTAACTTGTTATTACACAGTTAATCACAATTTTGCTGACATATGGTTTGTGGTTGTTTTTAGATAATTTGTAGGTGCTTATTTAATATATGCCATCCAGTTTTTTTTCACATATCAGGTTTTTATTCTATAGTATACACATCTTTTATGATATAGTGTATAAATAATTGACTTAGTCAAGATAGTTTACTATATTTTTAGCTTAAAACCATAAGTTATAGTGTCAACAGCATCTGAAATGATAAATAAAATATAAATAACATCACCATATTGAATTTTCCGTTTAATTTGCAAATATAACAGATAAAACAAAACAATTGTAGAGAAGCCAACATATTTATGGAACAAGTTTCTGTTTAAGAGACGATCTGGAGTGTTTCGTGTCTACTCACTCTCTTTGGATACTTAGACAGTAGTCGGCAAATATGTGTGTCCTTTATCGGCCTGATATCTGTCCGCCATAACTCATATATTTTGATCAAACCACTCGCCATCTTCATCGCTCACGTCTCCAAGATTAGAAAGAAATTCATTAAAATGGCTCTTGTGAAAATTAATCTTTATGCTCATGTTTCAGCCTAATGATGAAAGCAATCAAACAATGTCTTCACAAAATCCTTGTTATTTACATCCTTTTTACTCCACAAAAATCATTTCACAACAGCCACAAATCCACCCATGCTCATTTTTTATTTTTATATCACTCATGAGTTTGAGAAGATTGGACACTTCATTTATCATCTGATTTGTGTCTCATAAAAAAGAACAGCCTTTATTTTATCATAATTTAGGCAGGGAAATGTTGTACATGTGAATTTGAAACAGTCACCCTCCACATTAAGAGTGTTGGCAAATCATTTCATCAGTTCTAGATTAATATGAAGGGGTGGGTAGATGAAGTTCCCTCGCTCAACAAGTGGTTGGTGTATGGAATTCTTCTCCTCAACTGTTACCCCATTTCTAACTGGTCAGAGTTTCTGCTTCAAATGTTTTTCTCTAGTTCTGCTATCCCATAAAGAAAGGAATGTTGGTTATTTTGTAAACCTTGCTTCCTGGCAAAAGTGAAATTTGACCATTTTCAGATCCACACATATAACCCATTAGTGCTTATCATACTTGAGTAAATCTAATACAACTTTATGTGTTAACGCTACTCTTTTCAGTGCCAAGAGCGACTAATAGGAATCGCAAAAAGTAATTTCCCATTATTGTGTAATACACATTTTAGACCTTTTTTGGACTATCTATAAAGAGCCTACATTCTTTAGGATCATATTGTAGGGCACGCATTGTTTTAACAGTTCCGCCACGTCACAAGATTAAACAACATCTTTTTCAGTTATAAAGAATACTAAAAGATCTTTTCCCTGTTTCGATTAATAGTTTCTGTAAAGGCTATCGTGGAACCTAGTGCACACGGCCCAACGAAAATACATATAAAATTTCTAGAAGACCAGGGATCTAAAGACCTACCAGAAATTCACCAGAATTCATCAGGAGGTTGATGAATTACAAGTTATCTGGCAGGAGTTAAATAAATAAACACATAAAAAGTATTTACAGCATTATTTACATGAAAATTAAAATGAAATAAATTGACTGCTAACAAATTACGAGGGAGTCATCTAACAATAAGAAAAGTCACAAATGCTTATCACAATCGAAGGACCACAAGTCGTTTTAACCAAAAAGATATTCACGCACACAAAAAGGGGTTCTATGAATAAGTTGTTTAAAGCCGAAACGACACGCGCCGTTGAAGATGAAATAGGCTTCGCTACTCTAGTGACAGGTGTTCCCAGAATAACCTTCTTGTCTTACGTTGCTTACCTGAAGGCCCAAAGTTACCTGAATAACACTTAATTAATTTTAAGCGGACTTAAGAAGAATGACATACTCCAAAATACCTGGTACCAGAGCAGTAAAGCAATAACTCACGTCGGAAACCAAGGCAAAAAAGGCAAAAGGCTCGACGACAATGAGTGAGTTCTACCCAAGTCGACAGGAGTGAATGCGATGGCGGTGTTCGGTGAGAGACAAACCCCACACACGGCGATATCAGGACTAAAGGCGTCGAGACCACAGGAAACGATGAATTGAAGGCCCAACGATCCGAGAGGCGGAATTAGAGATGATTAAGTTCCCCAAAGAGGAGATTGCAAAGTTTCTGGGAGAGAGCTTTTCACGTGCACAGTGTGAACGGCATCTAGAAGAAGAATACTTGGAAACGTAACTGGAAGAACACAATTCGATTCAGACGACAAAGGTTCAGCGACAACGCTGGTAGGATTCAATGGCAGAAAATCCTCGCAGAACGAAGGAATCCAGTACGGGTCTCCGAAATTGACAACGTCAAGGTAAGTGACGGATAACGATTCAGCATAGCAATCAGGCAGAATCCTCGCAACAGAATAAATTAAAAGGCCTCATGGCCCCATTTATATCCTTTAGTCCGAAGGAGGAAGGGGAAAGTGGGGCACATAGGGGGGTTGAGTCGCTTCCCGTATGCAAATTAGGCTGGTAAGTTAAAGAAGTTTAGGCCAAAAATAGTAGCCTCGAAGCAGGTCGACCTGTGTTAAACATCGTAAACTATGATGTGAAAGGAAAAGCATGGGAATCCGAGGGCCTACCCTTTACACTACCCCAGGGACAAGAATCTACTAAAGAGTAGATAAAATGTAAAGGGTAAATTATATACACCGGGAAATATATACAATAATTACATAGGGACCTAATCAAAAGGTCAGCCACTAGGTTGTCCTCTTCAGCGATGTAGACAACCCTAAACTAATAGGGCTCTAAGGCTATAGCCCACCGAAGTAGTATGTCGTTCTTGCCCTTGAATGTTGGCAAGTAGAGGATAGTCTTGTGGTCGACCTCTAAGACAAACTTCTTACCCCAAAGATAGAAGTCAAACTTGGTAAAGCCGAATACTATGGCCAGACACTCTCACTTGATGGTTAAATACCTCTTTTCCTGGTCCAGGAGCTTCCTGCTAGAATAGGCATCAGGATGAGAACATTCGTCTTGGTACTGTAGAAGTACCGAGCCCAGTCCATGAAGAGAGGCATCAGTCCTCAGGAAAAAGATAACCTGGGGATTCGGTAGCCTAAAAACCGGTTCTAAAGAGATGGAAGCCTTTAGATGGCCGAAGCGTTCCAGAAGATCCTCGCTCCAAGGTAGAGGTTCCGGGCTGGACTTCCTTAGAGTGTCTGACAGTTGGCCGGTGAAGCCTGAAGCTTAAGGGATAAAAGATTTATAGAAAGAGGCCAAACCCAGGAATTAACTTAACAACTTCTTATTGGTGGAGGAAGTATGTTATTTATAGCGTCGACCTTATCATGCTGAGGTCTAATGGATTCTCCATCAAGCACGAAACACAGGTACTGAATAGAGCTTGCGCCCAAACCGATATTAGGAGGGTTTGACGGTTAGACCGTATTCCTTCAGACGTTCGAACACGCGAGTGAGGGCTTCGACATGTTCGTCCCAGCGCGTAGAATATACGAAGATATTGTCGAAGTAAAAGCATACGTTCGAGAGACCAGCTAGCACAAGCCTCATCAGTCAAATGTAGGTCGCACAAGCTGTGATTAATCTGAATGGTATTCGACAGGACTCTATTTGGCCAAGATAAGTGGAAAAAGCAGTTAAAGGTAGGGCGTTTTTAGAGAGAAAAACTTGATAGTAAGCCTTACACAGATCAAGTTCGCTAAAGTATTTCGCACCAGAAAACTTATAGAGATCTTCGATGCTGCAGGTAGGTTCGGCGAATTTAGCTGCCGAAAGTCAATGGCCATCATAAAGTAACCATCGGAATTTCTTACCATCACAACAGGAGAACAGTGAGAGGAGGAGGAGTGCTGGATGATCCCTTGCTGGAAGAGAATCTCTACCTCCTACTCGTAGGCAGGCCTAAGGTAAATGGGTACTGGATACCTTTTTCCCTGTAAACGATCGGTGGTCGTCAAATTAATGTCATGGGATAGGGTGGAGGTACAACTGGGTTTATTAGAAAAAACAAACCGGTACCCACCTAAGAGTTCCTGGAGTTGGGATAGCTGATCCTGTTGCATTATTCCAAACTCGGGGTGTTCAGACGAGTACAATCAATACTACCATCGGGTGTCAAAAGTAGAGTGAAGTTGCCCGAGTCTCCTTCCTCAAGGATGATGTCCTTCCCTCCCAGGAGCCATGAGTTCTTCCAGGGTGGAACTTTCGTCTAGAACTTCCGCTCGCTGTACCTGGGCCCTGCGATGATATTTTTTTCAAAAAATTAGCATGATAGAGACGGGGTCCACGAGGAACCTCGATGAGATAATCTACCTTACTCCGCCTCTCAAGTACCTTGTACGGGCCATTCCAGGCATTCGGCCAACTTTTCCTGCAGCTCTATGACGTACTGAAAGCTGGTCCTGTCATCCTCCTTGTGGGTTCGATATTCCCACAGATCGTGGAGAACGGTTATTAGGCCACGGACTGAGCGGCCATATAACAACTCAAAAGCCTAAAATCCAGTTCGGTCACTCGTAAGTTCCCTGAAGGCAAATAGGTTGTAAAGAGGTACCTGTGCCACTCTCGAGGCTTCTCCGAACACAACTTACGGAGGATAGCCTTCAAAGGGGTATGAAGTCTATCGATCCTTCCGTTTTCATTCGGGTGGAAAGGTGTGGTGAAGATAAGCTTGATACCCAGCAGTTTGTGAAGGTATTTCATAAGGTTGGATGTAAATTGACTCCCACGGTCGGATAGAATTTCCTGAGGGATTTCCACTCAAGAAAAGATGGTAAGTCAGGCTTCGGCGACGGACACAGAATCAATATCCTTCAAGAGCAAAACCTCTGAAAACCCAGTGGCAAAATCAATTACAGTAAGGATGAACCTGTGACCGTCACAAGATGGGGAAGAGAGAAGTCCCACTAAATCAATGGCGATTCGGGCGAAAGGCTCAGTCACGATGGGCATTGGCTGAAGAGGCACCGGTCGCACACGTCCTTTGGTCGAGAAGCGTTGGGACTTATCACAGAAACAGCAGAAAACACAAAGGCCATATCCTATTCCAGGCCAATAGAATTGAACTGTGACCTTCAATTCGGTCTTCCTGTTGGAAAAATGCCAGCTAACGGGCTTTCATGAGGAACTGAAAGGATGACCGGGCGACCCTAACGGGGAGCAACCAAAGTCAACTTGCCTACCTTATGGGGATGGTCAGATATTAAGCATTTCCGATAAAGGAGGCCTTCAACCTCGAGGAACTGGTAACTAGTCCCGTTTCTAACTCGCTCGATCTCCCCTGAGGTGGCTTTAGCTCGAACAGCAGAGAGGGTTCCGCAGGAATTTTGCAGGCGACAGAAGTTCTCAGGTGTCAGAGAAAGGGGCTGGAAGTAGGCAGAGCTAAGGGGTGAATTCGTTTCATTTTTTCTGCCATGGTATAGACAGCACGAACATGGTTTAGTTTAGGTGAAGAGCCGCGAAAATTGACGCAAAGGCAAACCTCGGTAAGGCAAGGGCTAACAAAATCCTATGCACAGCAAGAATTCACTTCCCAGCCACGAACAGTAAATTCGCGCTCGAGCCGACCTTAATACCCAAGTGAATAAACACAACAACCTAACCTGACAATTTAAACTGGAAAAACGAAATACTGGCTAACTCTAATCCTGGCCAAGCCTAATTTTGGAAAGGTCGTGACGTATGTAAAGGCTATCACAGAACCCGGTTCACACGGCCAAAGAAAATGCACCAGGGATCTAAAGGCCTACCAAAAATTCACTAGAATTAATCAGGCCGGTGCTAAAGTATGAGTTATCCGTAAGATGTTAAATAAATACACACATAAAAAGTATTTAAAGAATTATTTACATCAAAATTAAACTGAAATAAATTGACTGCTAACAAATTACAGGGGGTCATCAAGCAATAGGAAAAATCACCACTGCTTATCACCATCAAACAACCACAAGTCGTTTTAACCAAAAAGATATTCGCGCATACATAATTGTGTTCTATAAATAAGTTATTAAAGCCGAAACGGCACGCGTTGTTGAATATGAAATAGGCTTCGCTACTATAGTGACATGTGTTCCCAGAATAACCTCCCTGTCTCACGTCCCTTACCCGAAGGCCCAAAGTCACATGAATAACACTTAATTAATTTAAAGGGGACTTAAAAAGAAAGAAATACTCCAAAATACCTGATACCAGAGCAATGAAGCAATAACCCACGTACGAAACCCAGGCGGAAAAGTCAAAAGGCTCGGCGACGATGAGGAAATTCGATCCAATTCGAAAGGGGTAAATGCGATGACGGTCTTCGGAGAGGAGAAACCCAGAGACGGTGATATCGGCGAAAGGCGTCGAGACCACGAGGAACGATGAGTCGAAGGTCCAACGATCCACGAGAAGGATTTCAAGATGACAGAATTCCCCAAAGAGGAGATGGCGAGATGACTAGGGGAGAGCTTTCACGTGCCCAGTGTGAACGGCCTCCCAAAGTAGAACACTTGCAAAAGTAACTGGAAGAGCAAAATTTGATGCAGCCTACAGAGGGTCAGCGACAACGGTAGCAAAAAATCAATGGCAGAAAATCTTTGCTGCACGAAGGAACCTATTAAGGGTCTTCAAAAATTAACAACTTCAAGGTAAGTGACGGACAACGATTCAGCGCAGCAATTCGGCAGAATCCTCTCAACAAAATATATTAAAAGGCCTCACGGCCCCATTTATATCCTTCAGTCCGAAGGGGCAAAGGGAAGTGGGGCACAAAGTGTGTGGGTGGGGGGGGGGGAAATGAGTCGCTTCCCGTATGCAAATTAGGCTGGTAAGTTAAAGAATTTTAGGCCAAAAATAGTAGCCTTGAAGAGGGTCGACCTGCGGTAAACATCGTAAACTATGATGAGAAAGGAAAAGCATGGGAATCCGAGGGCCTACCCTTTACAGTTCCATTTGTTTGTTTTTTTCCGGCAGCTTATTCTTCTCTTTATGTCTAGAAGCTAACAGTTCTCATAAGTCTTTTTAAGGGCCTAAGTCTCTAACCAAATCATTCAGTTTTGCCTAGTTGAACTTCTCGCATGGTAGTCTCTCGTTGACTTCAAACAGAGTGGATAAGCCGTGGAGTGCATGTCGTAGCATCAAGGATTTCCTTTCTTTCCCAATTCAACTCCAATGTTTTAAGGGCGTAGACCTTGACAATCCCTCTTCTCCGGTAATTTTATAACAGAACAATTATTTTAGTTCTTAAATTATCCATTTATTTTTAGCAACTTAAAACAGAGTGGAATAGAAATACGGCTTGTGTAATGAAATAATGACAAAGAGTAAAGTCCTCTCACGCAATCACCTATAAGTTCTTCTCCTATTCAGCCTAAATGAATATTGTGCATCCATATTTCTATGCAGATCGAGATGTCCCTCCTAAAATACTAGAGAAAAGAAAAAGTTATAATGAGAAACAGGCGACTTAAGCGATATAAGCAAGGCCAATGACTCTTTAATGATCTAAAACAAAGTGACCCACAGGATAAAGGATATAGAAACAAACGAGGGGAGGATAGAAACTTTGTCTCAAAAATATATGAGCAAAGAATGTATCGCAACTTCCCTAAAATGTATCTTCACAAGGTGCTTTACAAGCCCCTTATCTCAGAGATAAGCAAAAAGTGTGTGATTTAGATACTTAAATGCTTCATTATAAAATGTGTTTCAACAATTAAAAAATTATGCCAATTTGCATGTAACTATTTTATTTATTAAAAAAATAAAGTTTTAATTATTACTCTCAATTATATATAAATTGTATCATTAATTGAAAAAAATAATTTGGGAATTTTTAAAATTGGCCAGGATTTAATTATAATTGACGCTCTGAAGGATTTTAAACGACGCTCTTCTTAGGTCTTACTATGACCTAGTGTATAATTGAGCTTTTTTAATATATATTAGGAAGCTGGAACAAGAAAGTGAGAAAGAAGAATTATTTATTATTTGGACAATTAATTTTCTCTTCTGAGTGTAACTAGACGATATACAAATTTAGTCTTCATCTGAGTTTAAGTAGGAACGATGAAGTAATCGATAAAAATAGTTGCAGAGCAAGAATAGAATGCAAGACACAATTTGTGATTGTTTGGCTTAGAAAAAATGACTTATAGCAAAGCTCAGTAGCACAAAATACATAAAATTACAAGTACACCTTTCCAAAAGAAATTATATTCGAGTTTACTTTTCGGCCAATATTTGACCTCAGCTGAACTTTCGAATAGGTTGCCCTTAAAGTCCTACAGTTGATTAGGCTAATCTAAGAGCACCGTTCAGAAGTTCATCTCGCTTTATTTGACCACCAACTAGATTTAGAATTAATCAATGACGACATTTCATAGTCATTCTTCGACGCTTGTGATGCAGAGAGGAAGAAAGTGGGCCCTTTTTTTAGAGAGAGCCCGCAAAAGAAAGAATTTAGCAAAAAAATGTTTGAAAATAACAGTATACTACCGAGCAAAATATGAGAACGCGGTTTCTTTATTAAAATATATATGAAAATAGATTAAATGCATGCCTTTCTGTACCATCGAATTTCATTTAACTACTCATCATATTTTTTAAAAAATATTTTAATAATGGAAAATCTTTTTCCTATTTTGCTCAGTAGTGTAAATAGAAATTATGAAAACATTCAAATAAAATATAAAACATGCGAATTATTGCACTTTCGAAACACATAAGTACAAATACTTATGATAAGGTACATCATAATTGTGTAGGAGAATGATACTTCTTTCGTATTGCATCCGTACCAAGGGTGGTAACACGTGAGTTGGCGGCCAAGACCGGGGGTCTCTCAATCGCGTACAGAGTCATCAGTGGACATCACTTTTAGAGTGTTGAGAAGAATGCAGGTAATTTTGAGCTGATCGGGAGACAGGAAAGTTAGTAATTCTAATGAGTACTTGATGTTAAGTAGTTTTGGTTGTTTATTGCTTGAGTTATGATTTTTTCAATAACTCTGAGATAGAAGGCATTGGGTCTGATAAAATTTATTCTTCATTAAATATTAGCTAATTTTTATTTTCAATTTTATTTTTCTGTATTTCTTTTCTTTCATCTATTTAACCCGTTATTTTTCTTCAAATTTTCTTCTTTTATTTACGCTTTTCTTATTTATATATGTATGTGGTCACAAAATTTCATATTGTCCTCCCTTCAGTACATTTGATATCAGATCTTCCTTCATGCTATCTACCCATCTTCATCTTCGTCCAGCACTGATAATTCAATCACTTCATTCGTTACTGATCTTATTCAGCTTCATTACACCGTACCTAATCACAACATATCGTAACCAATACCTCTTGATTATATTTAGTTTTCCACGTTATACAACATCGCAGCACTGTACAATAAACTATTTTATACAACCATACATTCACATTTGCAAGAAAATTCTATCACACAAGATCTCCAATTCCTGCAGCGAATATTTTGAGTTTCGTTCGGATTTAATTCCTTTGATGCAAACGAATTAGGGAAGTTAAAAATTTCCACGTTTCTCAACGATTCATAACAATAAACACTTTGTCTCTCTCGAGCCTCACCATGTATAAAAAGCGCATTAAGGAGCAATACTGAGGGAACGGGGTTGAGAGCCAATGGGTTAAAGATCGGTTGATTAACCTCGCATCAGATTCATTTCTCTTCCAAATCTTACTCAAGGAACCGTTTAGCCATTTCCATCTACCTATTTCTCTCCTGTGGTCGTTTCAGCAGCTCTCCTAAACTTCCCATGAGCTAGAAACCACAATTTACTTTTGTTTTCGTAATTCAAGGTCGTTTAATGTTTAGAATTTACCTTTACCAAAACTGCAATTGGTCACTATTTAAAAATGGTATTGAATTCAAATTCTTCCACATTTATAGAAGGGATTCATCCCAATTTCCTCTTACTTTCCTCTGTCTAGTTGAGCTCTAGTTAAATATCATAAAAACTATATTTTTAAAGCTGATTATTATAGTGATTTGTTGAGTCATTAGGATTTAATTCCATTTCTAAAGACCGTTAATATAAATTTCTTTTCAAACTTGATTTTTTATGTCTTCTTTCCCCCTATTTTTATCTCCATTGTTGCATGAGCTGGTACTTATCCTTATAGGCTAGTTAAAATAGGTTAAATACGCTAAGTTAGGTTACGTTTACGCTAAGTGAAAATAGGTTACGTTAGGCAAAATATAACATGGTACTTGAAAGTACCACCCAAAAAAAACTAACATAACGTCTCCAACACATTCACAGGTAGTGTGATATAAGCTCTGCTTTTTCCTTGAATTAGACTTTTCACACTAATTAGGTAATTATCTATTGCTAGTTTTTAGACGCGGATACTAAAACTTTAAGAGTTATAATTACTTAAAAGTAGCATTTTATAAGGCATGAAGCTATAATTTGCTGCTGTTGATACTTCATAAACCTCGGGATAAAAGAGTTTCATTGCACCGATTTAAGAAATACATAGTACAGCGATGATGTCAAATTAAATCCAAGGTATAAGGTTAGGGATAGTTGAGTATATAAACAGTTTTAGTTTTATCTGTTGAATTACCAAAGGTCGAAAAGGCTATGACACGACATGTAGCTAGAATAGGTTTATGTTTGATTCATTTTACGGTATGAAAAACACCACACAAAGCATAACAATTTCCTCAAAAATAAGGAACTATAAAATTACCATAGGAAAAAGCAAACTAAAAGTAGTAATCTAACCAAACCATCACCTAACAGGCATTATTTCGGGGCTTCAAAATAAGCTATCAATAGCAAGATGGCTGCCAATCTTTTTTTACTTATAACATCATAATTAGACAATTCGGCGCCGTATTATTGAAACTACTATTTAGTATATATCTAGGATTTAAACTATATAGCATTTTGGGTAGTTTTAAAAATTCGAAGTATTGATAACAAAGCGCCTTGATTGCGTTGGAGTTGAATTATCACTCATTTAATTCTTCATTAATGCAATCTCTCTTTTAAAACCACCGCCTTACATTTAAAGCCCACATTAATCATTACAACTTAACTAATTCTAGAATATTATCCTTCACTTCAATATAAATCTTTGCTAAATATGCAATACACAATTACAATTGGCACCACATCAGATTTTATTATATATCACATTGAATGTAATTATTTTCTGAATTAAAATAAGATATGGTGATTTAATGGGTATCTGGGCAACTGCCCAACTTAAAAGAACCCGACGGACAACTTCCCGATAAGGAAAATTACCCGACGGGTAAATGCCCGATAAGGACAACTGCTCGACGAAAAAATGCCCGATATTTGAATATATACTCGTATGTAGAATATTAAGATATATTTTGCTATCATTGGATCTGGTGGTCAGTTCCCTTTGATTCGGATTAGAGTGATTAGCATTCTTTTGAGAAAGGGGTTCCATTTCTCGCTACCTCTATGAATTTTAGGATTATCAACTTGTGCATTCTTAAATCACATGTATAGGCCTACTTTTAATAATTTCTGCACCACTGAGCAGGCTGCTATATTTGTATTAGAAAAGTTGTGGGTATTGTATTTTATTTTTCGTATGGAGAGGAGAGATTCTCCACATGATCCTAAAATAAAACACAAAATATAGATTTCATTACAAATCTACGTTCAGACTATAATTTTATCTCTCTAACTCATTATTCATACGTATGAGTGTGTTTACTATACATAGCCTAAGCGTTAATGTGTCTTATTTATTATCTGAATCTTTTACTTGTTTCACAAGTTAATATTATCACCTTTTTCCTTGTGACATTTTACCTGGATTCGTCCTGTTAAATTGAACCCCTGATTAAAATTCGATTAGGTTTTATTAACCCACAAGATTAGCCAGGGTTCTCTCGGATTTATGATGGTATGAATTTGTTGAGCTTAGCCTAGTTTAGCTTGGTTTATTAGGATAAGGAAGGGGCTCATAGATGAAGGCTTCTTTGGGTAAAAAAATCATTGAGTTTTCCAGAGTGAGGAATTGTCTCGTCTAAGGTTGCACTGTTTCTCAAAGTGAAGAATTGGCTTCTCAATTCCGGATGGCAGGGTTTCCGAACCTGAGGAATTGACTCCTTAAGTGGTTACCGGTTTCTTAAAAGATAGTAACAGGTTGTTGATCCGTTATTTGTCGGTACATTAGATCATAATTTTTCATTTCTCAAAGGTCCGATGTGCTAAAGGCTTCACAAGAGTTAAAAGATGATCTAAGTAAATTTTTCTAATTTAAATGTTTTCATGGACTTCTTATTACATTTATTGAATAAAACACCCTTTGCTTTATACTTTAAAAAGGCAATTATTTTAGTTTATCAAACCTTCCTTCCTTTAACCGAATTCATTATATGACCATTGCCAGTTACAATATTATTTCCAATTTTCTCTTGAAGTCGTTTTTGTGGTATAAGGAATGAAATTAACTCGATAAATTAGTTGAACATTTATTAAATCATACATCCTTGAGTAATTAATAACCATTCGTGTAATGGTCGTTATTAGCCTCTTAGATTAGTTTTTATATCTAAAATTATTCGAATAATTCGAAGATATATTTTGGGGAAAATATTTCATCTTACAGTCCTATATGCCTTCACACTCTCTAAAATCATCTTTAACTCTTTTACAATTTAAAATTCTAGCTTTGCCACAAGATGGAGATGGGAAATATCAATGCCTGTAAAATAACATAACTACCACACCCATTTGCGTTCTAGAAACAACAAAGCTTTTTTATTTTTCAACTGTATAGCTCTGCTCAAATTATATATATTTCTATCTAATATTTTATTATGGTCTCAATACTATATATATACGCATACATTAGTAGAATTTTTGGTAGGCCCGGTAACAATGTAAATAGAGAGTAGTAGCTTCCCATACTAAAAGATACTTGCGCCAGCAAACAAAGGCTTTCAGCACAAAGATATGTATAAATAAATACATATGGCATTCGCTAGGAAGAGAGGAGAAATGTAACAACAAGGAAAGAAGGTACCCTAGGAGACCTTACGGTCCATTCAAAGAGGGTACCATTGGACTTGCAATCGAGCGGGCACAGGGCTGCTCAATTGTTTTGCGTCCCTAAACGGCCACTTTTCAAGACCTTGTCTAGTCTTGACTTGAACTGGTCAACAGATTCACTGTTGACAACTTCCACTGGAAGTGCATTCCACTTATCGAAGATACTGTAGGTGAAAAGGTTTCCACACAGATTGCGGTTGTAACGCTTCAGTTCAAGTTTGAAGCCGTGATTGCGCGTTCTGTTCTCACTTAGTGTGAAAATATCCCAGTAGTCAACATTGTCGAACCCTCGAAGTATTTTGAAAACCTCGATGAGCTGACCACGCAGTCTACGGGTTTCCAGCGAGAACAGATCTAATTCCCTTAGTCTATCCTCATAACTTTTATGTCGGATAGAGGGCATCAGCATGGTTGCCCTGGCTTGTACGCGTTCCAATCTCGCGATGTCCTTTCGCAATGAAGGACTCCAAAATTGTACGGCATACTCCAGGTGCGGTCGGACAAGTGAGTTGTACAGGCACAGTACAATCTCCTGGTTCCGATAACCAAACTGGCGCTTAATATAGCCTAGCATCCTTTGGGCCTTTTTCTCTGCCTCAATGCACTGTTTCGAGAACTTGAGGTGACTAGTGATTGTTACACCCAAGTCCTTCTTAGTGTCGGTGGATTCCATATCAGTGCCCTTAAGGATATACTGAGATTGGGGGTTTCTGTGGCCGATATGCATCACTTTGCATTTGCCCACGTTAAAAGGCATTTGCCACGTGTCCGACCACTCCCCAATCTTCGCAAGATCTTCCTGCAGGCGGGCAGTATTTCCATCCTTTGCAACGTTCATACCAAGCTTGGTATCATCGGCAAATTTGGAAATCTTCGCAACCATGTCACCTTCCATGTCGTTGACGTAGATGATGAATAGTAGTGGTCCCAGGACAGAACCTTGAGGCACCCCGCTAGTAACGGGCACCCACTCAGAAGACTGTCCATTCACCACCACCCGTTGCCGTCTGCCACTTAGCCAGTTCTCGATCCAGCCGGCTACCTTTCCGTCTATGCCAAGCGCTTGCACTTTCCGGAGAAGGCGGCGGTGTGGTACCTTATCAAAGGCTTTCTGAAAGTCTAGGTAGACCACATCCACCGCCTTGTCCCGATCGTGCTCACTGAAAACGAAGTGGAAGAATTCCACAAGGTTCGTCAGGCATGACCGTTGCCTTCGGAAGCCGTGCTGGGAACTCCTCAGTAGCAGGTTTGACTCTAAATACGACGTCACTTTGTCCACCATGATGCTTTCCATGAGTTTACCGACTATCGAAGTAAGACTGATAGGTCGGTAGTTCGATGGTTGGTTACGGTCTCCTTTCTTGAAGATAGGAGTCCCCTGCGCCTCACGCCAGTCTCTAGTAACGCATTTGGTCCGGATTGACATGTTAAAGATAGCGCACAGATGTCGTGATACTTCATCGCAAACTTCCTTCAACACTTTAGGTAGAAACCCGTCCGGTCCTCGGGACTTATTCGTCTTTAGGTCAGCGATCTTTTTCTTTATTTCTCCTTCGGTGAAGTTCATTGCCTCCAGCTTTTCCCCCGAGTAGGAATCCGTCGGCTGGGGAATGGGACCACACTCTGGATAAACACTGAAGAGAAGTAGTCGTTGAAGAGGTTAGCATTTTCTGCATCTGAATGCTTTAATGTCCCCTCCTCATTCCTCAAAGGGCCAATCGTTCGACGGATTGGTTTACGGCTGTTCACATATCCAAAAAACTCCTTGGGATTCTCTTTACAGAGTCTCGCCACTCGGAGTTCCTCAGACCGCTTAGCCGCCCATATGCTGGACTTCACTCTCCTGGCTAGCCTCCGGTATTCGTCAAAGTCACCCAAGATCTTCGATTGCCGGTACATAGTTCTTTTCTCCCTAAGCAGTTGGCCGATTTCTTGACTAAACCACTTAGGTTAAACAGAAGACAGACGGGGGCATTTCAGAGGGATGAAACGTTATTGAAGACTCATGAATGTGGTTTTGCAACTATTACACGAGTCTTCAACGGCATCGCACACTTCTAGCCTCACGTCAGTCAGTCCACCTCGAAGGCTTGCAAAGTCTGCTCTTCTCAAGTCAAGTTTCTTTAATTGACTGGCAACAGACCTTAACTTCGGGATCTTGACGCTAAATCTAACTAGCTGGTGATCACTGCCACCGAGCTCTTCTCCTACAGAGAGATCCTCAACGATATCATCCTCAGAGGTGAAGACCAAGTCGAGGATATTGTCTCCTCTCGTCGGTTCTCTGACCCATTGAGTGAGGAACTCGTTATTGGCGAACTCCAAGAGTAGCGCGCTCTCGCCACAGGCTGCTCTGGTTTCCCAGTCAACTTGGCTGTTGAAATCGCCCATAACGATGCACACTCTGCCTTGAACCAGCTCACCCAGCAGCTGGTACAGTTCCCTGTCCTTCTCAACGGGTTGGGAATGGGGTCTGTAAAGCAGCAGGGTCCTGTATCTGACAGGACCAATCTGTAGGTCGACGCCTAGGAACTCGTGGTCGGATATAACGTTGGAGTTCGTAGATTTGATTGTATCCATAACATACAACATTACACCGCCACCCTCTCTGTCTGGCCTATCTTTGTGGAAGAGTTGGTAGCCAGGAACCGTGAATTCGCCTTCAAAGTCTTGGTTTGAGGTTTTTTTCCACGATTTTGTTATGGCTACCATTTCGGGTTCTTCCGTCGCTACGAGGCCACGGAGCTCAGGAAACTTGTTCCTGATTGACCTCGCACTGAACAGAAGAACTTTCAGGGAGTCCCCTAATGTAGGACTCCCTATACTCTTCCGTATGAGTGACCAGGAACTATGAAAATAATTCTTCTAATATAAGTTTTTAATATACAAGTTCTGGAATGTATGAGCAGTGATAAACAAAATACCGAAAATAATAATTTTGAAATAAAATTCATATATGCCGAAAAGCAAGGTTAGCTTAGGATAATTTAAGATGTTATTTTTAGTGTTGGTACATCGGCATTTAAAGTGTCTAGTGAATTTGGCATTTCGGGATTTTCAGAATGTTAATAATTGTAGATTATCAGAAATATAATCATTTATGTAGCAGGCTCCCTAAGATATTTAGAGAGGTATTATGGTAAGAGGGAAAAAAAAGAGTCAAAATAATTTGTTGGAAAATTATTCCTTATTTAACAAAACTCATACACCATAGATTAGAAGGAATGACTTTAAAATTTTTTGTCATGCGGTGGCAACAATTCAAGCAAATCAACTTTAAAGTCCTTCGTAAACTTATCTCGTAGGAGAATTCTTTGTAGAAAATTATATAGAGAGACATAGAGCTCTCTTTTATCATGAAATTGTATGTACATGTTTAGTTAAAGGTTAAATATAGTAAAGAGATTAGGCGAGTCCCGAATAAAAATATACGTTACAAGTTTGGTCTCCCAAATTGCGCAACGCCAAATGTGACGTAAACAAAGTTACGATAAGGATTCAGAGAGAAATTTTGAACAAGGCCCTTTATAAGGTAATTGACAGAATATTTATTAATAAATAATAGAAAAATGATCCGAATATAAGTCCAATTATGCTTTACTCATTCATGCCTATTTAATATTCCTATATTTCAATTTTTTTCTAACACTACATTCAGAGAATTTCATCATTGCATTTCTAGGATCTACCAATATTGGTTTTGGGTGATTATCGACGAATGTGTTTTCATATGCAATCTGAGAACAAAGAACTTAAAATCCAAATACTATTAAGTATTTACAAACAATCAATCCATTGAGAACTTAAAAGTATTTTATTTGAAAGTCATAAAAATAAAAATATTTTTCCACCTTGTTGGTTGAAAGGATTTGTGAGCAAGGTAGTAGATATGGATTAAGAGCGGAACGGTACCATAGAAATTTTTTATTCGAGCGAAATAAAAACTATTAAAAAGAGATTCATTCCTGCCATAAAAGAAGCGATTTATGGTCCACGGAGAGAAATAGGAATGTCGCATTAGTCAAAATAAAAGAATTTATCTTGAATATATTAGGTTTTTTTCTAAAGTGACGCAATGCTATTTTAAGCCACTTTGATATGAAGATGTTTTTGAAAAGAAAGCCAATTGTAATTTTGCTTCCATTCCATGAAATCACTCAGTTTATACTCCAATTAATAAGAGATGAATTAAATTAAATTTTTAAAAGGGGAAAATGTTGCAATTCTTGAATATCGTGCAAATTAGTTGGCTTTTGTATAAATAGGATGAAATTTAAGTAAGTGAGAATGAGTAGTGCAAAGGCTGGCTGAACGTTTATATGATAGAACTTGAAATATTAAAAGAGAATGCTGATTGGTAGAATAACTATGTTTTCATATGGTGGAGAGGAAACGGGATAAATACATATAGAGGATAAAGAGTTAATAATAGCATGGGCAGGTGATGAGGATGAATGCATACAATGAGACAAAATGAGCTGAAACGAGTGCTTAATCAAGGTAAAAGAGCAGCAAATGGGTTATTTGGAAGGAAGATGAATGAGAATTCAGATAGGAACAGGAATTTGATCTGGAAATAACACGGTAAGTCAAGAAATCTGGATATAAAGAGTTGCATAGATATTCCAAATAGGGGTATGATGGTAGTATATGAAAAATGAGGTAAAATTACGAGATATGAGTGCTATGTTGAGTTCTATTTTGTAGTTATGGAAGACACAGCGAATGCACCTATAGTTTGATTCGCGGTGTGTAAATAGCTTGCTGTGTTAGGCTATAAAAAGATATGTATACAAAGGTTGTCTGCTATATGAGAGATATGAATAATAGAAAGCAATTTAGGTTAGATAATTTACTTGCTCATATACGAAATGTGGTGATGGTAATTGTGTAATAAAATAGGTCGCATAATATTTTAAGGGCATTGAATGTTTATCAGTGCTTTAGGATCGATAGAATATGGTACTAGGAGAATTTTACAACTCTACGTGAAGAAAGGTGAACCCTGAAATATAGTGGAATATTTTGGAGTGCTGTATACAAGTTGTATTAAATAATGATGAATCTACGTGTAAGAACTAGACTACAAGATTGATAGGACATGAACAAGGTGAACTTTTTGTTATAAATTTACCTAGGCATCTGCTACCGACTAGAATCGGTAGCAGATGTGTTGATCAAGTGTATGCACTGAAGCAACTTTTTAAATTATCAACAGAATAAACTCTTGGACGATTTCTCTGGTTTATGGATGCAGAGAAAGCTTTTGATCATATAAGTCAGGAGGAGTTGTTGCAGGTTCTTACAATGTAAAGAGTGCAGGTCAGCTGTTAAAATGTTGGAAATAAGGTATATTTTCAGATGAAGGTTGGTTTAAATAATTATTTGGTATAGATGAAGTTAGAAGCCCTGAACATGCTGTAGCGGGCCGAAAAATTTAGACTAACCCCAATCGATCCAACCCGCTTCCTACACTAATCCGGACGTGAGAAATCGAAGGAGAATGAAACGGATTGTATGTACAGTCCTTTACTAACACGAAAAAAATACAATATTTACAAAAATATGGGTAAATGTGCACCCAATGAGCCTATATATATATATATCAGAAAAAATAAATAAGTCCCACTTATAATTATTATTAATTGATTTTAGGAACAATAAGAATCAAACAACCCAAATAAAATTGGGGTTACTACAGTCAATAAACAACAAAAGATGGGCTCACGTTATACAGTCCCTTTACTTACAAAATTTTTGTATTCAAAATTGCACCTCCGAGCTTGGACTAAGATAGATAACCTTGTTAGAGTTGTGTGGCTCTAATAAGCCCTCCTTCGTTAAAGCTAAACTATTTTATACACAATCAAATAGGACAGAACATGGTCTGGAACCCTTGTCCTATACTAATGGCCTTTGGTATAATAATAATAACAGTTATAGCTTCAATTACAGGGGTAATTTACAAGTGCTTGCCCTCTTATCTTTCAAAATTATGGCGCCTGGAAAGATAAGAAAAAAATTTATAATAACATGCTAATCAATAAAAAACAAACAAACAAAAACCAAACCCATTCCCATTCACACACACATTCTTACAGAGGAAGGGAGAGGGTACTTAGAAAAGGGGTGGGAGAATGGCCCTTTTACACACACTCACATTCGCTCCACCACACCCCTCCTTCCTTAAGCCATTCGACCAGCCACTCACTAAACCCTTTCAATTACTCTTCACGGTACCACTTGTGCTCAATCGCACCCTTCTGCACCCATTCACACTCTTCTACTGGTCCCTGGCTACGCGTAGCAATTAGTCGGGGTTGTTCGTCAGTCGTCCTGTCAGTCTCATCGTCACTATTTATCATCTCATCAACCATAATCTTAGCCCTCATTACCAGTTCTCCCATCTCACGACAGAATTCTTTCATACTCTTCCGTTCAGAACCCTCACTCTTTATACCCCCATTCATCAGCTCCTCACTCACAGCTCTTATCCAACTCAAGGTACATTCTTGCGAAACAGACAGGTCACTCACATCCCCTGTATTCTCAACAGGCATACCAGAAACCCCTTCGACTGGTTCCCACCAGAAACCTGAAAAATCAGCCACTTTATCATTCACTACATCAAACTCACCCTTACTATTACCATTCATAAAACCCGAAAAATCAGCCACACTAGGTTCGTTCTGCCCAAACACACTATCATTCCTCCTGTTTCCAAAACCAGAAAAATCAGGCACAGGCAGCTCACTCACTCGTCTACTTATACCAGCCAAATCACTCACCTGTTTACGCAAAAACTCAATCTCCCTTTCAAGATCCCCCATACCAGAAACACTCTGCTCAGACTTAGTTTCATTCGTACTTGCATTCTTCCTTTCACCCTTCTTTGTACGCTTTCTACTCCTCGAGACTAAGACTAGCTCTTTCCCAGACAGATCCATACTATCACATTCATTCTCATCATCATGCACTTTACCTCTCTCTCTACACAGTCCATACACTAGATGGCTCACCAGGTAGTCAGGAGGTTCCCTCCATCTCCTTAACTGACTCTGATGAGCCCGCACTCTCTCAGTCATGCCGTCATTCAAACTCTCCAAAACATACGTTACCCCATTTTCCTAAACTCTCACAACTCTATAAGGTCCATCAAACTTCTCACTCATCTTTGATACATTCAACCTACCCTTCACTTCTTTCAACTTCAATACTTTTGTACCTAATTCAAATGAACGGAACCTTTCATGCGCTTCACGCCATACACTCTGCTCACTTTCACTCAAACGAAACCTATCTTTCACTCGCCTTTCAAAATTCATCACAAACTGACATGGGGACATTCCAGTTGCACTATGCACAGTTGAATTATACGCCCACAACACTCTCCCCAGACACACATCTTAGTCATTCACTGTCGTACTCATCATTCTCAACATCTCACACAAGGTTCTTATAGTCCGTTCAGCCAATCCATTTGAAGACGGTACATACGGAGTTGTTCTCACATGCTCCACACCATTCTCTCTCAACATTTGCTCAAACACTTCCCCTACAAATTCAGGCCCATTATCACTCAGACATCTTCTAGGCTTCCATACACACATAGGAAAAAACAACTGCTCAACCACACGCGCAACAGTCACACTCCTTTTATCTCTCACAGGCGCTGCATACACAAACTTACTTTTATGATCAACCATAACAACCATACCAACATTCCCAGCACTCGTACGCGGCAAAGACACACAATCAATCACTACCAATTCAAACGGTTCTTTCGTATCAACTTTCAACATCGCTGGTTTCACTTGCACACCTTGCACCTTTCGCTTCTGACACCTTTCAAACGTAGTTGCAACATCATTCACAACAGTTCACAGAAACGGATGAAACACACGCTCCTTCATACACTCCCACAGCTTAAACTTACCCATATGCCCATAATTATCATGCACAACATACACCAGACCAATCATACCAACTAAGGACATCACAGGTACATACATATCATCACCACCCTTCACATGCCTCACAAAATATACAACATCCATACAAACAACAAAATCCTTAGCATACCTTTTAAAATCACTTAAACACTCTGGCCATTCATTCAAATCAACACGCATCATTACACACCTCTTCAACTCACTAACAAAAGGACACATCTCTTGCATCTCTAGAATATCATCATCACTTAAAATCTCATTCTCATCATCCATGACCAACTCAATCATACCGCAAAACTTGACAACGTTCTTTGCACACTCATTCAACCTCATCACCTCACATTCACCTTTCATAAGACAATCCTTATCAGCATCCAAAGACAAATCATTCAATCTCATAAAGTCTACACCAAGCAGGAAATAACAAGGCATTTGCTCACCTTTCAGAATCACAAAGTCATGCTTCACATTCACACCATTACCCAAACTCACTTTCAGACTAACCTGTTCCCATGCCACTATCAAGCCATTCCCTAATCCACTTATCCGTAACTTCACAGGTTTATGCTCGCAACATTTAAACTCATCATACTTACTCAGAATTCTCTCATTCACTAAAGACACCTGCGCTCTAGTATCAATCAAACCACAGAACAACCTTTCACCAACTTTCACTCTCGCTTCCATCATATCGGGTCCACCATGTTCGCAATACACTGAAGGAACAAGCACACCAACATCAGCACTTATATCCACACTGTCATTTACTCCCATATCATCACTCACCACACACTCATCTTCATCCAGACAATCATTCTTCTATCTTATATATGAACACTTTTCAATCACCCAATTGTAGTGCACACCGCTCAAACATTGCAGATGTACCACATTAGGATTCAAACCCTTCATCTTCTCATCCTTGTACACAATCGGCCTCTCACCACCAAAGTGCACATAAACAATCACTCCATACAAACGACTCACTACAATCAACACTTCCTGAAATGGCGGGACCCCTTGCATACACATCGCTCTCAATTCTTTCATGAAGTTCCGCACCTTTGCCATACCAATGCTTTCAGTCTTCCTACACACTTCATTCATTACCTCCTTCCTTAAATCATCTACACTATCGGGCACTCTTACGTCTACTCCATCACTCTTTAAATCTTGCAAACCATTCCACACACTCTCAAACAAGGAATCACCACCACCCTTACTCTCTTTTCCATTCATAATCCCTTTCGGCAAATACTCAGGATCACTCACTCCACACACATTTTCATCATTCGTACCAGGATACCTTGACATCAAATCAGCCACTCCATTCCGTTCACCAGGCACATATTCAATCACATAGTCAAAGTCACTCAAATCTTCCAAAGTCCTTGCAATCCTACTATCAACCCACTTCATACGCTGCAGATACACAAGAGGTTGATGATCGGTTTTTATCACAAACCTCACACCATACAAAAATGGACGCAACACTTTCAAACAATATCTTATCGCATCCAGCTCTCGTTCCACAGTCGAATACTTTCGTTCTGCAACATTCATAGCCTTGGATACATACCCAATTATTCGCCTGACATTCTCTCCATTCAAACGCTGCTCTTGCATCAGAAAACCTCCCATACAATACCCACTCGCATCTGTATACAGTTCAAGCATTTTTGCATTTACACTATAATCTGGGTAAGCCAATTCAACATCTTCAGCCGCTGCCTCTTTCAGTCTCTCATACGCCTCATTCATCTTATCATTTCACTTGACAACCGTACTACCTTTCTTGCCCATCCACTCAGTCAGAGGCTTACTCACACCAGAACAATCACGTATAAACTTTCGCTGGAACTCAATCAAACCCAAAAACGACTTCAGTTGTTTCACAGACACCGGTTTAGGAAACATTCGCACCTTCTCAACATACTTCGGTGATTTTCGCAACCCATTCTCACTCACCATATGCCCAAGGAATTCCACTTCTTTTGCAAACCATTCACACTTCGCCACTTTCACCTTCACACCAACACTCTCCAACGTTCTCAACACATCATTCACCAATCTCATATGCTCCTCAAAAGTCTCAGTCATAATCAAAATATCATCTATAAACGCAATTACATTCTTACTCGCAAACTTACTCAACACAACATTCATTGCCCGCTGGAAGGCTCCGGGAGCATTAGCCAACCCAAAGCTGAGGTTCCAGAACTGGTAATGCCTCTTTGAGGAAGAGAAGGCAGTTACTGGCCGGCTCTCCTCAGCAATGGGCATCTGGTAATACCCCCGTACCAGATCCAGCTTCGTAAACCACTCCATCCCATGCATACTATACACACACTCAGATACCACACACATCGGAAACCTTTCTTTCACAGTCCTTTCATTCACCTTTCGATAATCCACACACAGACGCAATCTTCCATCCGTCTTACGTACAGGTACAATTGGACTATTCCATGCACTCTTGCTCTCTTCAATCACCCCAAATTGCTCCAATTCCAAACACTGCTCCTCAATCTCATCAGCAACCGGACGTGGGAAATGCCTCGGCCGCTGATAGATTGGGGAGTCCTCCATCAGGACAATCTTGAATTCCGGGAGCTTTGCAACCCCGAAATCCAGATCACCCTTACTGAGGGCTCCCTTTCGCTCAAATATCATTCGATACACATCCTCCCTTTCATACTCAGTCAAACATCCATCCAATTTCACCATGTCCTTCACCTCATTATACATCCATTCACATGTCTTTTCATTCGCAACATTCACCCTGATATCCGTACTATCATCCATACCTACCTCATTGACAGTGGAGAGGTGGTCCAGTACATCTCCGACTTGGATTCCCCTCACCTGCCCTTTCACACTGGGGTCCGCCTGCACACATACAAAAGGATCATTCATTCTCATCAAGCCATCAAACACACAAGCAACACGCCTTACCTTATTTCACGCATCCTTTCCATCCAATATCACAGTGTTCTCACTCACATTCAAACTAACATCCTTACTCCAACTCACTCTAACAGACACCCTTTCACCCTTCACAAGTCTTACATTCTCCATAGCAGTCACCTCAATACCAGTAAACACACTCCTCAAAACACTACCATCTTTCCCTACATATAACTTATACACCCCTTTTTTACCAATCTTTCTCTCAATCTGATCACTCGCAGGATGCACAACCATACGATTCGTTTTCATAAAATCATACCCCAAAATCACACCATACTCACTACTCACCTTATCAATCACAGAAAATTCACATTCATTCATCATCATACCATGCATTCGAACAGCTGACCTTATCATTCCAATCACAGGCACTCTCCTATTACCAATACCTACCAAACTACCCTTGCACTCAGACAGGAGGGCTTTCTCGCTAACCTTGTCATATACATCTTTATACACCAAGCTCGCCTTGCATCCAGAATCTATTAAAGCCAAACACTCAATTCCATTCAATTCCTCCTTCACACTCAGACACTCATACTTCCTACCAGACAGCACTTTCACACTCGACAGACTTACCAACACATTACTCACACTCATGCACCCAGAGGATACTTCACCAGGTACCCTCTTACAATTCAGTTTCCCGCTTCAGACTTTCCATTCACACCTTGCGCTCTCAGTCTAATCCAACACTTTTCACTTGAATGTCCTTCCATCGCACAATAGCTACATACATTCCTCTGGTCACGACACATCCTCGCATAATGACCAGCCTTTCCACAATTACCACAAGCATACTTCACACTCCCCCCAGCAGTTGCTCCACCATTCAACCTCGGACAATCTTTCTTCAAATGGCCTATTTCTTTACACTCAAAGCACTCTTTCACACTTTCCTGGCAATCCTTTATCATATGCCCTTTCTTACCACAACCAAAACATGCACCAGATGTCCACCTACATTCTGCCAACATATGACCTTTCCTTCCACACCGATGACATTCCACAATCTTTCTCCCACCATTTGATCTCTCGTTTGCTGGGACATACCTCGGTTTCTCTCTCATATATCCGTTCCCACGCTTGAAATTTATCTGTCCCCTTCCATTTGACCACCCTCCATTTACCCATCCATTCTGCCGGCCCAGGAAGTTCGACATCACTCCAGCTGAGGCAGCCTTCAGGGCATCCCTGTAGCTGACATACTGCTGGGGTGGATGAAAGCTCCTGCGCTTCTTACCCCCAACGTTCACACTGTACCATCCATCCTCTTCTAGATCGCTTTCATCATTAAATCGTCCATCTTCCAACAGCTCCAACACATCCTCCCACATCAACCGTTCACCTGTTAGTCTCATTCTCTCCTTTCTCTTTCCACTCAGCCATTCACTCACCTTTCGCGGGATCGTGTCCAAAAACTTCCTCATCAGTGGTTTACATTTATTTACATCATCATCACCATACCTCTTTCTTGCCATACTCTCAAGCCTATTTGCATACATGTTCACACTTTCACTTTTCCCCATTCGAGCCTTCTCAAATTCATTTACCCTTTTATACTTCACACTCTCTTTCATTCGTTTCACCTGTCCAATCATCCGCTTCTTCACCACATCGTACCTTGGTTCCCCCACACTTGTAATCACGCGGAAAAACTCCAATACTTTTCCCTCCAAACATTCCCCCAAAACATTCATCCAGTATCCCTTATTCTCCGGGTACTTGAGCTTACAATATCGCTCAAATTCCCCGAAGAATTCTTCCACACTTTTCCCACCATGTAACCTAAATCTATCTATCTTTGGCACTTCCCTTATCAAAATACCCTTTCCCACATTCACTTCACTCTCACTTGAGCTGCCTTCACTCTCACTCATATCAATCATACCATCACTCTCTCCTTCATCCGAGTACAATGAGTCCACACTCTTGCCTCTTACCTTCCTATCCTTCCCCTTTGCACCACTCTTCCTTCTTCTCTTGCATTCAACTCTCTTCCATTCTCCATCCTTCCTATCACTCATAATCACCCTATCCTCTCTAGACTCGCACACACTCCCATTGATCCCATTAGTCTTATCCCCTTCAGTCGGAGCAGGGGTCAAGGTCGAGGGTCCTAGGGCCGGTCCTGACCCCTTCATCATGTCATACAAGTCCTTCATCCGTTGGTCGACCTGCTTCTGTCTCTCGTCCATTTCTTTCCTCATCTTGTCTCTCTTCTCATCCATACTCATCACATCACTCTTCAATCCATCAATCACGTTCCTCAACATCATACATTCCTCCTCTTTCTGCCTCAATTCCAGCCTCAGTCTCACAATCTCATCATGGAGGCCCTGTTCCACAGAAGCCATCCTCCCAGGTTAGTAACAGCGATAGAAAAAGGTGAAAAACAACCAAACTACCTGCCACGCTAATTGGGTATGGACTGCAATCCAATCCCGTCACGCTCCCAGTTTCGAAGTCTCACGTCCCTATTCGGGCGCCAAATGTAGCGGGCCGAAAAATTTAGACTAACCCTAATGGATCCACCCCCCTTCTACACTAATCCGGACGTAAGAAATCGGAGGAGAATGAAACGGATTGTATGTACAGTCCTTTACTAACACGAAAAAAATACAATATTTACAAAAATATGGGTAAATGTGCACCCAATGAGCCTATATATATATATCAGAAAAAATAAATAAGTCCCACTTATAATTATTATTAATTGATTTTAGGAACAATAAGAATCAAACAACCCAAATAAAATTGGGGTTACTACAGTCAATAAACAACAAAAGATGGGCTCACGTTATACAGTCCCTTTACTTACAAAATTTTTGTATTCAAAATTGCACCTCCGAGCTTGGACTAAGATAGGTAACCTTGTTAGAGTTGTGTGGCTCTAATAAGCCCTCCTTCGTTAAAGCTAAACTATTTTATACACAATCAAATAGGACAGAACATGGCCTGGAACCCTTGTCCTATACTAATGGCCTTTGGTATAATAATAATAACAGTTATAGCTTCAATTACAGGGGTAATTTACAAGTGCTTGCCCTCTTATCTTTCCAAATTATGGCGCCTGGAAAGATAAGAAAAAAAATTTATAATAACTTGCTAATCAATAAAAAAACAAACAAACAAAAACCAAACCCATTCCCATTCACACACACATTCTTACAGAGGGAGGGAGAGGGTACTTAGAAAAGGGGTGGGAGAATGGCCCTTTTACACACACTCACATTCGCTCCACCACAATGTGTTGTTTGTCTTGTATGTTTAATATATTTTGAATGGATAGCTGAAAGAGATACAACTGAGAAAGAAATATAAGGAAGGAGATCAATGATGTATGGTATTTAATGGGTTTTGGGTGAGGTGATATATGTTTATGGTGTCGAATTTATGGCTAAACCTCAAAGGAAATGCCATTTTTTGGTTAAATCCTCCAATAATGTATATGTGATAAGTGTATAAAAGTAAATGCTATAAAGGATAAGGAGATAGTTTTGTTGGTGAGAATGTAGAGTTGTCTAATATTACACAGTTAATTTTGTGTTTATTTGGCATCGAAATATTTTAAAAGTGTGATGTGATTTATCATTGATTTTGGTCGAGATTTAGTAGATTTTTATTCCAAAGTTTTGAAATGCTTAAATTTTCAATAAGAGTTTATTATTTGAATGTCCAAGAAAATTTAATTTCAATAGGCCCGTGCTAATGTTAGATAATGAGAGTGAGGCAATGGTATGGTAGAAGTCTGTGTTAAGTTTAATTGAAGTGTAAATATCAATTTGGAAGTAGGTTTACTATGAGAAAGTCAGTTCGAGGATCGAATTAATGGTTAATGGTGATAAATAAAGCAACGGGAGTTGTGACTCTAGCTAGGATTGTAAATCCTTTGAGGTTCTATCAACATGTACGAAGAATGGTGCACTATAGACTTGTGAAGAGAAAATATGAGAGTGCATGTCAGGATGAGAAGATAGTTGGTCAATTGATTAATAATTGATGATAAAGTAAATAAGTATTTGAGAAAAACGGATACTGAGAGAGACAACTTGTGAATGTAAAATATAGGTATGGCGACGGATGGTTAGGGTGAGTGTTTGGAGCTTTCTGCCAATGGTTAAACTCTGGGTGGACGAGAGGCTGCAAAAACAGTGCTCTACTTCTCTGAAAGGAAAAATTGGGGTAAAAAAAACGAGAAAAGTTACGTTGAGTTTGATACGTCCTAAAGTGATTGGACCAAGGTAGAGTTATTTTTGAGAGTGGTAGATTGGAAGTCACTTAGTGGAATATCCTTCTTTCTCTGTGTGATGCTTGGTTCTCTAAAATTTATAAATTCCTATCATAAGACTATTATCTTTTATTGAATTATGTCAATGATAATAAAATTAATATATATGAACTATCTTTATAAAGTTATATTTTGAGTTTGATTGATTATATTTTAAGAATAAATAGGATAAAGTGGTTCTGTTATTAATAAAGTTAATCCACTTGGTCAACAGCTTCATTAACCAAAAAGGGGTTTTAAGTGACCTTAAAAGGGATGTATTGTGGGTAAGCACCGAAAGAAGAAAGGTGGAGTAATTCAATTGGAGAATAACACTGTGTAACACGCTTTTATCTTTGGGTAGCAACTGTTATTTTCTGTTTGTTTGTGTCTAAAATAAATGAAAAAATATTGATATTTTTTCAAACTTTGCTTTTGTGCCCAGGATAATGATATTTACATGAATTTGCGTATTTCCTCTGAAAGGAAATGGTGAATTTGAATCTTGATTTACATAAAGTAGAAACAAAACGACATGATACAAAAATAGCTTTTATTTATTTTATAATTGCGTAAGTGAGACAATTAAAATATTAGAAATGAGTAGTTTTTCGTGATTTTCCCTTATACTGTAAACTACTTTCACGAATTACACCCCAAATATAGTCTCCCATAAGAATTTCATTATAAGATCCTTAATAGCGGTGTCCAAAGTCAAGTAGATCCTAGTGAAAACGCTAGCCAGTTTCCTCGGAATACGCTCCCAAGTTCTCCTTAAATTTATCAAGATGGGCATCAAGAATATTGACATCCTACAACACATCTTGCCTTAGTTTCTCACCAAGTTCTCAACAATCTCTGCATAGTTTTCGGCTTTGCCATTACATAGGAAGCCCAGAACCAGTTCGATAAAGCTGTCCCACGCTGTTTTTTCGGGTCTAGTAAACTTCTCTGGATACTCCTTGTACTCCATAATCTTGATTCGTGGAACGACGAGGACGCCGGCTTCTACTTTTGCCGCAGATAGCTTATAAAGAAATTTTGGAGATACCTGAAAACAGCAGACTCTTTATCTAGAGCTCTGACAAATGGTTTCATATGGTCTAATTTTAAGTGCATACGAGGTCACAGTACTTTTTGGGAGTCCCCCAAGGCTCCCATTTGAAGTTGTTTCTCCCCACATTACATTCGGTCCGTTGTGGCCAATTTTCATGAAGGTAGTGCATTACAGGCTCCTTGCTGTCTCAAAGGCAAATATATCGAGGAAACTCGGTAAAACCTCCTTGGGAACCTAGCAAGAAAGCCACCATTTTGTAGTCTCAGATAACCTCCCAACTGTACTCTTCATATTTCAATGCGTCTAGCAAGATATTTTCACTGGGGAAGAGACGGATACATGTTCCCGTTATGAAACAACACTGCTTTTAAGCTCCTGGACGAGCTGTCAAGGGAGAGGCGGTAATCGTTGGGGCTACAGGCGATTCCCATTGCCTCAAACAGATCGGTCACACTAGTGAATCTTTGAGTCTGACCTGATATTTACACACTGCCATCTAGAAAATCCCACTGATTAAGTCTCGAAGCTAAAAGCTCGGCATTGGCTTTTTTGAGATCAAGATCTTTGGTTGAGATAGTATGGGTTTTCCCCTCGGTTGCATCTCTTTAATCTGGATCAATGAATTTATGCTCTCCTGAGCTGCTTTCCCTTTCTAAAAACTGCTGCTCTCTTTTTAGCGGATGAGGAGGGGGAGCTCAGAACTGTGTGGCACAGGCGCAGTAGATGACCGAAGGTCTGGGTACATGATAACTGGCGCATTTTGGCCTGCTCGACGTTTGGAAGGGTTCACCATGCAGAAGGAACAATTGCATGAGCGGTCAGTTTGTTTCCTCGAAATTCCTGGGATTGCGAAATTCATAGCTCTCTCTTTTCCTCTGTACCATCCTGTAAAAGCATGAAATGAAAACATAAGTATAAATATACAAATAATCCTCACTTAGTGGTATAAGAAATGTTAAAAAAATAAAAAATCCAATATCCACATAAAAAAACACATTATATTTATATATATATATATATATATATATATATATATTACCTTTCAGAGTTCTTTTGCAGAACTTACAGGTGAAATGAGGTGCTCAAGCTTTCTCTTGATCTCTGACTGGCATGCCGCAATATGCCGTGTAGGCCTTACACGTTTTAGCAGAGCTCTTTTAATAAATTCGCTGCAGATATAGAAAAATGTGTCTGTCGGATTCTTACAACCTCTTGATGCTTTTAACCCAAGGACAAGAGAGAAATAAAATTTATTATACAGTGTAATAAGTCAATTTGAAATAAACATAACGTCCTAAATAAAAAACTACACCCTTTGAGGGGGGATGGAAATTCTAGGCCGTTATTTCAAATGATAAATTGTTTTAAAATTGGATTATATTCCAACTTTCATATAGGGCTAAGCAAATGTTTATTTCACTGACCAATATTCTCTCACCTACTTTTATTGACAAAAATCTGACACATGCCCCTACTAATTTTGAGTCGGCGAACTCAAGTATGGCATTGAATTTTACTTATCACGTTAATTTTTTTTACATCATTCCTGATTTTTGACGTTAGGAATAAAATGCACCCGAATATAAGGATTTCGCCAATTAACTTATTCATGTTTTTAATTATAATGCATTTATTTGTAATTATTTACTGTATTTCAATAAACCTAAATATATTTATATAACTTAATTTATAAGATTTGCCGGTTTGTTCTATTTACATTCATTATATTTTAGTACTCCAACAGTACTCGACCAGCATGCTAATATCCTACCTTGCTAGTTCCCACTTAAATAACTCACCGAGACTTTTAATAAATCTATCAAGGTAACTATTGATAAAATGAAAACAAATGCTCTTGCTACAACTACAACTATACAAACGTTGAAACAAGGTTTCAATAAGAGCTTCGTAGTTTAGGGCTTTTATAGTTTCCTAGGAAAAGATTCACAACCGTCATTTTACAACTCCACACGATTTCTTCGTATCATTTTCAAAGCTTTTAATTGGAGATTTCTAATTGGTTTTCTGATTTATGTCCTCTCAAACACAACGGCTTTTATATGTTTTACAAAAAGCTAAAATATTTGTGCAATTGCGCTGATAACAATGATTCTTATGTTAATTTCTTTAACATACTGCTTCATAATTCATAAGATCCAGTTTGATGTAGAGAAGAAGGTTTTATCCTAATCTATCTGTGGTTAATTTATGGTATTTCTTTCTTCCAAATTTAATTCTGTTATCATCGCCAATTATTCTTTGGGTCCAATACTTACCAATATGTAAATTTTCTCAGAAGCACAAGAAACAATGTTGTTAGGATTTCCTCTCTGTTGAAAATGAAAAATGTTAACCATTTTAAGATCCACACAGATATGACCCAGTTGGGGTCTTCATTCTTGATTAACACAAAACCTTTTATGTTGGTTAATTCTTATTTAAGATATAAAGAATCAGCATTTATCACTAACCAAATGAATTGCCATCGTGAAGTAGGACATACATGAAGCTCTTTTTAGAACAGTCTAAACACAATCTCCAAATATTTGAATCGATGGGGTCAAAACTTTGTCCAAGAATGTATTTGTACACCTACTTATTGTCAAACTTTTTTGCCATAGTTCCTGAATCGCTTATTGCAGGTTTATAAATTTAGCAAAATCAAGACGAATGTATTACTAGAGAGACTTATAAAATTATATTAGTTTTGATAGAAGAATAAATGAAGAATATCATTTTACGTAAATTCTCAACCCCAAAATATGTTTTTCGCATATATTCAATTAATTTATAAGGTTCAGATTAGGACAGAATTTTCAAGACATAGCAGTAGTTTTTAAGACCTCTATTGATAATTTAGGCTAGTAAGAAATCGTTTAGAACGTTTTTAAACTCTTTTCTTTTACATCACAATTTCAACAGTCATATTCTACAAGCAATCATCATGGCGATGTCCGACATCAAAATCAGGAATAATTAAAAATTAAAATCTAAAATAAGCTTGAGGAAGATTTCTTATGAAATAAATGACATTTAATCTACAGTGTAGTCAGGGATAAGAATGTTTAATCGGCACAAATACTATCTGTTATGCTTGGTGTATAGATATTAAGGTTGGTCTTTCAAAAAACACTTTCTACAGTAAAAAGTGGAGGTGGATCTACTATGTTATGGGATAATTTTGTGAATTTTAGCCATATTAATTCACTTTTTATTACGCTTAATTAAACACTAATGGAGATGTCTCTTGGTCATCTTCCTTTGTTTTTTTTTACTAGCTTTTTGGCATGTATGCATGAAGATTTCTCTCTAAGTAAACATTCTTAAAAGTACGTCGTTTATTAGAATATTAAATTTAACAAGATTTACATTTCTTTGGCCACCTATCAGAGTTAAACTAGTGAGTCATTGATTCTGACCAAATCTATCTATTAGAGTGTGTACCCACGTCTTCATAAGCATAGGAGAATTCAACCTTTAGGGTATAGTGCAAATTTCCTCAATATTCACCCTCTCCATTGTTACTATTTCTTTGTAAATACAAACGGCATATTCATATATCTTCCTAAGCTAATATTGTGATGACAGATATGGTGTTATGAATGTAAATGCAGGCCAAATCCGTTCTCATAAACAATCCAGCTCTTTTCGATATATTTATCATAAGAATGATTTCCTTTCTTTCTTTGTTTGCTAAAGTCATTTCTAAATGCTGTATGAAATCAAATATAATCTATATATGACATAATTTGAAAGATATTTTCGAGAACAATGTTAATTTACATACAAATGGAGACTTTCGCGACAACTTGCGTAATGGTCTATTGTAAATCATCCGACATCCATCAAGTTCGAGACAATAAAACAAAGTTCGAAATGTTATGACCAAAGTTATTTCATTGAGGTCGAATTTGACTAAATATATGCAATTATTGCAAAGAATGTAGAAGAAACACAATTTATGCTTGCAAATTAGACAAAATAAAATAGCTGTGTCAAACTATATTCAACCAGATTTTGTTAAATATTAAAAATTAGTTTATTTCATTTCAGTGATATATTAAATTACTTTTATCAATGAATTTATTCTTCCAAATTAACTTGAATTTCAGGATCACTATACAATATTTCGTCCATTACATTAGCCAACAAATTTTAACTTTGTCTCTGCTACTTCAGTAAATGTTGTTGTTACTAACAAATTTGGTTCGCTGATTCCAAATTTGTAATCACAGTTGTCCTAGAACGTAAGGTTCTTGTGTTATGCAAATAGGCTCTATGGCTCATTTTGTCACCTTAGATTAATTAATGATATAAATATTACGAGTTTGAGAAGAATGAGACATTTCTGGACAAAGGTTTTGAATCGGGGCACCCTATTTGGCAGTATGTACGTCTTTTTGCCTACACAGACAAGATATTTATTACATATAAAAGAGTAAGGAATCACCTAACTATAAATTTCTTCCAAAATATTTGCGACTCTTGCTCTTGCGCTTGTACGTGGATATAGGATCCTCCCGTTGTAGGAACTAGTAGTAGTCACCCATCATGTTTTCTTTGAACCGGCTTTGATATCTGCTTTCCATCATTGCGATATCTCGGTGGAACCTTTTTCCATGTTCGTCACTAATATCACCCATATTAGATCGAAAGAAATCTAGATGCGAATGCAAGAAATAGATCTTAAGAAACATCTGACGCCCCATTCGTTGATAGGCCTTTAGCATGTTTTCCACTAGTTCTTCATAGTTTTCCGCCCTATGATTACGAAGAAAGTTTCACACTACAGGGATAAATTAATCCCATGCTGCCAACTCAAGTAGAGTTAGTTTATTTAAGAACTCCCTCTCACGTATCAATTCTCCGAACTCCGGTCCTACAAAAGTGCCAGCTTTAAGTTTAGCATCGGTTTTGTTTGCACCAAATTTATCTCTGAGATACTGGAATCCATCAGAATCATGAGCCATTGCCATAAAAAAATTGATAATAGGGCCAAGTTTGATATAAAGTGTTGGAATGTAGGTTTTCTGTGGCTGTACCAAAAGCATGTCCTTCACATTGTATCGGCTAACTATGTGTGCTTCTATTTCGGGCCACATTTTGACAATATAATAATTCCTGTCGTCATGGCTGTTCCATAAGCATAAGAAGCACATATTCTTTGTATATCCTAGCTGCAATCCAAAAAGTAAAGAAATTACCTTTAGATCACCACAGATATTCCACTTATGATGCGAGTAATGAGCACCTTCCAAAATAAATTTCATTGAATCATATGTCTCTATCATCATAACAATAAGTGCGACAAGAATGGAAGGTTTTTTGTTACTATTGTTTAGTAACACAGCTTTGTGGCTAGCAGTTCTTGAATCGATGAATAGTCTCCTAGCTGACTCATGATGCCATTAACATCAGTACAGAAACGAGCACCATCTTCTTCTTTATAGAAGGCAGCTAAGGCCTCATGGCGTTTACTGAAAGTAGATATATTTGCACCGTCCTCTAGAAGATTCCATTGCTTTAGTCTTGAGCCGAACAGTTCTGCGTTCTCCTTTGACAATGACATATCCCTCACCAAATCATTCGATCTTTCTTGATTTATCAACTGGATCTTCTTTTCCTTAAAATCATCCTGATACATTTCTTCGTCACTTATTTTACTCTTCAGGCAATGAATCATCTTCTTTAACTGCATTAGCTGATGGAGGAACTGGGTTCGACTCTCCATATTATGGGGGCTGGTTTTTCTAGCTGACCCACAATCTGGATATACAACTTTTGACTTGTTCTTATTCGAGAATCCCACAATATTTGTCATAGAAAAGTAGCAATCAAAAACATGATTTGTTGGCTCACGCCACACCATTGGTACAGCCAAAGGTGTGATATTTTACCACTGTGTGAACCACGTATAACAGGCAGTACAAGATTTTTGAGGTGCCCAGGGCTTGTATTGGTCACTAACTTTACAACCAAAATAATAATTGTATGCAGTTTTCACTCTTTTAGCTCAATTCTTCTGCTGGTTGATTGGAGTATATCTTCCACAGATATAAAAAAAGTTGTCTGTGCTATTTATACATCCTCGCCGATTCATTTTTGCACTTATTTTGTATATATCCTGTTATATACTTTTTTCAATTTTATTTAGTTTATACATTAATTGAGTGGAAAAATCTGAAAGAAAAATGCAATTAATGAATGTATGTAAATGCCGTTTCAAGATCATTACTATAATGGTTAAATTTGACAACGTCATAAAGCAGGAGTATAACACATGAACCAAACACACACAACATATCCTTTCACTACGGTTCACAGGTAAGACTGCCCATATGTGTAACAAAGAGTATGTATGCAACTCAGGAACCTTACGTGCTAGAACAATTCTGAACACAAATTCGTAATCAGCATTCTAGATTTAGTATAAATCACAATCTAGTACCCAAGTAGCAAAATCATTGTTGGCTAGTGACTTATTAATATATAAAATTAATTTGAGGATGCAAAATAAAAATAAAATCTTATTGAACTGGATTAAGGCTTAAAAACCTATTTTAAACCTCAATTAATCCCTTTTCAAACCTAAAAGGGAATGAACGCTCTTACACACGGTAATCACAAGTCTAACGTCATACTTATCTCCCTTCGCATTTGAGTGACGTCACACTTCTATCCAGCAGAGTATTCGTACCTCCCTTCACCCTAGTCTTCTAAGCAGAAGATTCAGGTATTGGAGACATACGACACCTCCTCGACCCTAGTCCCACAAAAGCCATCTGTTAAACGATTTTTAACACAATTTCGTTTCTCTAACTTCAACATGAATTTACTTAACACGTTCCGAAAAAATGCCAGCTAGAAAAGCCCTCGTTGGTTCTCACACTTTAATTTTTTTTGGAAAATAACCATTTGGTGATTAATAGTAAACCCAATACTCCCCGTACTCACGGTCTTTTGCCTACTACCTTTTTCCTATTCTTATCCGTTCTCTTTATCCGCCCTTTTCATGTGACTGCCTCTCTCTTTTATCGCTTTTTAAGTATAAATTTCCTCGTTCCTTTTATGGTCTTTAGAAAACATAAATTTTTGATATTCCTTCCCATGTGACCTTTGAGAGTGTGAGATACCCACCTTATTTTCGATAGGGTTTGATTAGCAATTTTGACCAACCAAAAATCAACCTCGATTTTCCCTATCCTGATCAAGTTGTCTATCCTGATCGAGTTGTCAAGACCAGGTCAGATACTCGCCCTGTCGGAAAGTGGACGAGCACTCAACTGGATTTTGCCAAGATTGTTGCGAGGCCAAACTGTCAACTTTGTGTAGCGTTTTCGAGCGATGCCCCAATAGGTGGAAAATGGCCCAAACTGTTAAGTCACTTGAGATCGGTGTCAATTCGATTAAGTCGACATGCTAATTCTAACTCGATTTAGACGTTTCAAGCGTTGGCCAAGCTGTCAACTCGATTTAGCTCCCTGAGAAAATGGAACAAGCTGTACAATTCGATTTAGCTAGATCCGATAATGAATTTAGCTTTTAACTTGTTCTATCTCGCCTTTATTAATCAAAGCTGACCGATGGATCTTGATCATAGTTCGATGTATTATCGTAATGCGATTGGCCAAGAAATCCAATTGTTTTAGTTTGGCAGGGCTTCGATTGAGCTCGTTTTGTTGGATGATTATACAAGCTAAAGACTCGAATTAGCTCTACGGACACTGAACCAATCTCTCAATATTATTGATCTCTTTAGGCTCTTAACTACTGTCAATTTAATATAGATGGGGTGAGCCATGGACTAATCTGTGTCATTATAGGCTATGGCAAACGTCTCAAATATCAATAATTTAAGGCTAGAGATGTCAACTCCTGCAGTGGCTAGAGAATACTTTATTGCCGCTTCTCATTTAAAGGATTACAATCAATCAGTTTGAGAATGTAAATGTTACTAAATAAAGAATATACGATAAAAATGCAATATATCCAATTTTCCTATTTCCTTTTTCTGCACTGAACTAATCTCGTCCCACCACTCCCACCCAATCTCTTTCTTCGACTCGCTTCTAGGCAATCAGTGGGACAGTCTATTCAGAGATATTTAAACAAAACTTTGGAAGCCCATTTATAAAATTAGTAAAATTTATTTTGGGATGACTTCATTTAATATTTGATTAATATTAGTGAAAACCTTTTTAAATATAAAATATTAATGTTTAAGTATTATTTATTCTGATACTGTGCTCTAAGCTGCGGATCGTATGAGGAGTCTATAAAGGGCCCGTTATATTATTTTCAAATTAGCCTACATCAATATATATTCTTGCATCTTATTTATTACATATTGTAAGTTACGCGTCATATAGCGCCACTAAATATGAATGCATACATATGATAATTTCCCAAGATGCCCGGGGTATTGGAAGAGTTTCCAAACTTTCTTCTGGATGGGATATTTCATGTTTCATTTTCGTATCTTATCTGCCTGATTCTCTCTATCTGAAATGTGAACAAATTGAAAGAATTCTCTCGTTCTCTGATAGATTTCCTATTTTTCTATCCTCTTCCTACGACAATATCTTAGATACAACCATCACTAATCTAAATTCATTCGTTCGAACTGAGAGAAAACAAAGTCTTCTCTTTTCACAAATTCCTTCAAATTTCAATTTTTGGATTGAAATTGGTCGCCACAAAAATCCGTTTATCTACGACATTATCGAACCAGAAAACCTCTGATTATTTCGCTGAGAAAAGGGCATCAGGAAGCCTTTAGATATTAATGACAACAAGAGACCTTTGCTTATAAAAGAACAACCGGAGGCTTTTGATAATAAAAAGGCAAAAGGTGACAATTGCTTATAAAACGTGGAAATTGCATCTATGGTTGCGCTAATTTCCTCAGGGCTACGTGACACGAAGTGTGTTGCAAGGTTTTTCATTTGGGTCGGCGCTAAATGCATATAAATGAATTCTCAAATATTTTAAGGAAGATGCAGTCAAATATTATATCTGAGTAAAAGTCAATTGTTATACCTTGTTTTCAGGTAAGTTAAAGGGTACTAGTATTTCCTTATTTAGATATTCAAGTTAATAATTTAGTTTTCTATATTGACTATTAATTTTAAAGTCAAAACTACTTACGTTTTAAAAGAAAACAAAGTGAAGAAAATTCTCCCCATATTCAAGATTCCAAATGGACTTTAATAAGTCACCAAAATCCAGGTTAAATATCAATGAAGTGTAGAAGAGCAAACACCGATTAATAAATCGTCCTGGTACTTAAGCGGTTATAGAAAAATGCCGACCATTTAGAAAATCAATTAAATGCCGACTAAATATTAAAAAAAATTCTGAGGTAGAGGGGACATCAATAAATTATTGACCCATTAGTCATATTGTTCAACAAAATATTTCAGATAGAACATGAATATGTGACTCACGAGCAACAGCCGAATCTATATGTTGCCAACGAAATGAATCAATAAAGACATGAATAAATTAACTAAAAGAAAAGTCCACATCAATATTTTCTCAATTGTTTTAGTTAGCATTAATAAACTATTCCAGGGCCACAGTGGATATTAATAAATCTTTTATGAGTAGCAACAGACATCGATTTGTTGCCCATGAGCCACAGTGCAAATTATTAAATGGCCTAAAGGCCACAGTGATTATAAGTAAAACGCTCACTCGCCACATTGGTTATCAAGATATTGGCCACGATCCAGAAAACACAATAAAGGATTGCATTCGAGCTACATCAGTCATTAAGCAAAAAATTACCCCGGAGCCACAAAGGATATCAATACATTCCAGATGAGCCTCATTGCACATCAATAAATTTCCCATGAACACCATTTGTTATTAAAATAACGCCCAAGGAACTATTATAGATTAAAATGTTTCCATAGCTCATAGCGGACATAAAAAGATGTTAAAGAAGGACTCGCACATTATTTAACTGCCAAAGATTCATTAAGCACATTAATAATTTGCTCATGAAACAGAGAACACAAATAGATATCTCATGGGGCACAGCGGACATCAATTAATCGGTTACGAGCAATCAGGACCTCATGAATTGCCCACGACTCAAAACGATAATGAATAAATTTCTTGTGAAGGCAAGGTTTTTTGATGTCCACCATGAACGCCACTGGCGTCGAGAACTGCCTCAGGTGTAAGGTTTTTAAGGACAAACACAAGCCTTCTCTGTTTGACATCTTCTTATTGCCAATGATTGCGAGTAAAGTGGCAAATAATTTTTTATTACATATTTAGATTAAAAAAGAATAAGTTTTTGTAATCATAATTAAGAGGGGGTATTTTAAAAGTTAAAACAATCGACTAGATGGATGGGATATTGTTTACGATACAGTTATGTTTCCATGTTGGAAGATAAATTCGCCATTTATCTGTGAATGGAGACATTACAAGAAAAACATTTAAGTGTTAACGAAGAAATGATAAAAAACTAGCTGGGAAGAAGATTATTAGCTTAAACGATTATTTGCTTAAACGAAGTGTTCAAGCTGGTGGCGGCTATTCCGTCTCGTAAGAAAGACGAGGTAAGGCTAACATAAAATTTATATCATTATTAATTAGCCGTTCATAACCAAAGGACACAAAGTAAAACATTTGTTTTAATCACAGAAATACAGTTGCGCGCATATCTATTGGCAACACATCTCAAATTTTGTAATTTACGAATTCTTATACGTTACTAGTTCAAAATGTACATATTTATATTATATTTAATTATATTAGCCTAAAAGCAATATATCATAATGTATAAATGCTAATAAAACAAATTATTAGCATTAAACATGGTGTTTATAAGAAAAACACATGAAGCAAAAGTATTGTTACTCATGCTAACATATCATTCCAATCTATGTATTCCTTCTAACTAAAAACCAAAGATTATCACACGACCATAAATAATGAACCCCAATAATAATATTTATTCTTTCCCTCTCATCTGGCATTTAGATTCTGTTTATAAATTTAAATTATAATTTTTGCTGATGATTCTCAGAAGCATGAAAAGAGTTTCACAAAAATACAACTGTTTTTAAGAGAGCTTTGGCATTTTTTAATATTTGTATATAATCTCTACAGATAATTTATTAATATTACCTTACAAATTGAACACGTTTTTAAATCAATAAAATTTGTTAAGCTAGAAGTAACTTTCTTAGATAATTATTGAAATAATTGTCTAATTTGAAGATGAGCAATTCATTTTGTTTATTTTTCTTACCTTTGGGAAATCGAGGTCCAGACAGAAGAGAATTTGATTTTATAGAAGAAAATGGTTGATATGATTTTATGGATGCTTTTTATTGTCACAAAATTTATCGTTAATATTAATGAGAGTATAATAATAATAATAATAAAACGATAATAATTATAATGATAATAATAATAATGATGATGATAATAATATTAATAATAAAATATGAAAAATTATAATACTTATTATTTAAAAATTCGAGGTGAAAGTAAATTTAATTTCGATTCTGAAATTCAATCAATCGTCACTTGTTAGTAAACGGTCTTTCAATAAGGTCGCTTGATTTTAAATGTGAATAAAACAAGTTGTGTGTGATAAATGCACGCAATTTGTATTAAATTTGAAAGTACATTTTATGGCATTAAGTGTGGATTATGACGTCGTTCAAATGTCGGCGCTGCTTCTCTTGGTGGAACATATTCAGGAGGCCCAATTTTCGATGACTTTGTCGCATAAATTTGGCTGAATTTGCTGGATGGTGTTCGTAATGTTGAATTTGAGGACATAAACTGTTAGCGGATTATTCGCAGGGACCTGCGATTTAAGGTAGCACCAGAGAAAGTAGTCTAATGAGGTTAAATCGCATGATCTCGGTGGACAGTTGACGTCGCCGCCGCGCGAGATGACCCTTCCCTGAAATCGCTGGTGCAAAATGTCTATCGTGGCATGCGTAGTGTGGCAGGTAGCGCCATCCTGTTCAAACCACATGTCGTTAGTATCCATATCAGTCATATAATCCAGTTGAGGCCAAAAGAAGTTGCTTATCATCGATCTGTAGGTCTCGCCGTTTACGGTTATGGCAATTGCATCTTCGTTCTCAAAAAAAAAACGGACCGATGATTCCGTTAGACGAAAATCTGCACCAAACAGTGACTTTGTTGGGATGCAATTGGTTCTGGTGTATCTCATGTGGATTTTTTTTGTCCCAAATCGCACAATCTTGCTTGTTTAAAAATCCCTTTTTTCCAAAAATGGGCCTTGTCGCTGGCGAGGATAGAAATCACGTAATGCGCCGAACGTTTGTCGAACGGAGCACTGATTTTGATAATAACATTTGATGATTTTCACACGCTGTTCGACGCTCTAACCTTCGATCCTGATTGGCCAAGTACTACTGAACAGTTCACAGTGAGGTTGCCAGAGGTCGCTTTAACAACATGGCCACTCTCTCTTGACAAAGCTCGAGCATCCCCGTTGAAAGACCCTATAGTTACACTTTAATACTACTATGATAGTATTATTTATTAATACTTAGATAATGCTGTCATTATCAACTGGAGGAGTTTTTAATTAAGTAGAATTGAATACTTCCAAGGTTGTACTGCGAAAATAGTTGAGAAGACGATGGAGTGTAGGAAAATTGCATTCCACTCCACATTCGGATTATATCAGTTTTGTGCAACATACTTAATTGCTAAATCTAATATCCTCTGATTGTTATATTTTTTAATTAAATGTTTATTTCTTTTTTACATGTTGGTGGTGCTGGAATATTGTGATAACAAACAAATTTCTATCTCTTCTACCCAACACACATCCTTCCTTGCACCTAATTTTCTATCTCACAACTATCGCGCATTACATCTTTCTTGTTACCTACAACGTAAACCTTTTGCAACTATCCGTTACCCGTACCTTTAATTTCAGGCATCACTTCCACAACTCATTTATTTCTTATATCCTTAAGTGCACGTTATTTCTCAGACCTATCCTAGACCACTTACAGTTTATTTATGTTATTTATTTATTTTATTATAAAAAATACAATGAGGCAGATAAGGGTATCGGAAAAAAACTCGCTCTCGTGACGTGTTTAAAATAGTTTAAACTACAAGAGAGTATTTTTAGCTTTAAAAGAGAAGAATCGAGAAGTTAATACCTGTCAATTGTGTAACGGGATTAATATATTTGGCAAATGTGCCACGGTGAAGTCATTGTCTCGTACGCTAGGTATAATACGAGGCCCAAATCCGAGGTTACTTAGGGGCAAAATAAAGTGATTGCTACGCGCCTAAAAGGCCATTTTGTAAATAATGAAGAAGAATTTGCCAGATAATCTACCCGTATGGTTATACTGATATACCTGCAGTGACAAAAATATCAGTATACAGGAAATTACCCCGAGAATTTTGGCCTAAAGACGATACTGGCTGACAAAGACAGCCGGAATTTTTTACTGGTTATTCCTAAAAATTTCTTCGCTTCAAGGCATGAATGGCTGCAAGACTACAACACCGTCCATTAGCATCCATTATTGAAAAGGACTACACAGCATGAATATATGAAGAAGACTGGGCCGGAGGATGCCTTTGCTCTCTTATGCTCACAAAATTAACCGGCTCCATAGGGCGAGTAGACATAACCAATGGAGATTTAGAAACGATTTATCTAATCAAAGGAATCAAGATTTTGCTATTATTTGATTGGGACCCTCCGTCATGTACCTTGTAGATACATAAATCTTCAAGGAATCATACTTAAAGGGTGCAGCTCAACAAAGAGGAGGATCTATAATGCATAGGTTGAGGTGAAAAACAATTTGGAAAGCATGTTTGCATTTAACTCATAAACGACCAGGTATTGTCGTTTGTCCCTCATCCTAACGTATCATTCTAATTCCTCTCCTCCTAGATGATAACTTCCGCGTTCTCTGGATTAGAGACAACCACACATCTTGATTAGCCAGCAAAAGGCCTGCAACTGAACCCCATCTAAAATGTATGGGACTACTTCAAACAATTTGTCAAACGTCAAAACAGCATCCACGCCATCTGGGCTAATTGAACAATTCTTTGATGGTGTTATTTAGGATCCTGGAGGTATTACACGCTATTACGTAAACATGTTTCTAAAGTGATTAATATTTTGTCCAGGGAGCTTATGTCTGGAAGATTAAAACCAATCAATATAGGGGAAAGTGAGGATATGTGAAAGGTAATTCTTTCAAATTAACACGAGTCTGGTTAAGTGCACAAGTCAGCTAACATGGTAAGAAATCAATAGGTAATTGACTTTATTCTGAATGATTCATCAAATTAGACGTGAGTTGTTTATTCAAAATGTTGAAGAAAATAAGCCATCATGACACAAGCTGATAATTCCTAAGGTTCCTTCTTTTAATTTTCCTAAATGTGGCCTTATTTTGAAACTTTATTTTACCATTCATTCCCATAACTTTTATTACTTTATATTCTTAAAATGCATATCTATTAATTCGTTTTGACTTTCTAGGGACTAAACCAATAACTGTCTTTGTTTATCACTTAATTCCATTCTGTTCGTAGATTTTGTTCATCTTCATAACCACGGAAAGAAGCAGAATAAAACTCTGCATTTCATCAAATATTTGATCTCTCATAATTTAAAAAACCCTGATTAAGGGATTTGTTAGGCTCTTATAAACCTTTTGGGTGGTATTAAGTGAACCAGTGAGGTAGAAAAGGAATTTAATGGGCTTGTGAGTCAATTATTGACGATTGGATCACAGGATTTGAACCAAGTTAGCTAGAGAATTGGTATTTCTTCATAGCCCACTAGGGTGAATTTTATCTCTCCCAAAAATCACTATTTTTTTTAATAAAAAGCTGAGAAAATAATTTTTGTATATAAATTGGTTTCCGTTCTATAGCAGAAATCTTTATCGGTGATTTAGAAATGAGGATAACTCGGTAACCAATGGTCCAATTTGAATCAAAATTACGTTGTTCTCTTTGCATTTCATTTGCTGGTTATCTCCTTGTCACATGTTTTTCCATATTGTGTGCTGTTTTTGCTCTAACTAAATAGAGACTAGCCAAAAAACAATTATTTTTAGTGTTCCAATAAAATATAGATCATTGGTAACAAGAATCTGCACTACACATATACTACACATAACCAACTTATGCACAACCCATGCATAAACTCGGAATTATTTTGTTTTTCATTCCTTACCTTTCAGTGACCTACATATACTTGACGCATTCCTTTCTTATCCGCAGACTACTCATATCCCTAAGATTAACCATATGATGCCCTTTAGTACCCTACGTTTTACCCCTGAATCACCAATTAGTAAATAATCTATGCCCCGAAAGCAGGGGGCGAGAATATAGAATACAGGTGCATTCTGACGTGAGACGCAGTAATTAAGGCGGGTTTTAATGAACATTTGCCATAAATAAATTGATTATTAATATTTATTTATTTTTTACTATTGTAAAGATTCTACCCTCACTCTCTATATCTTATTTTATCTCTCTCTTTTTCGTCATATCTCTCTCTTTCTCTATCCATGTAGTTTCAAGCATATGTTAACTGAAGCCATCAATCTCCTTAACCTTTCACTCCTGTCTGACCATCCCTGCAATATGAAAGATCTTTCTTTTGAATAGCCATAGATTACAGGGAGTTGGACACCAATGAACTCTCTATCGTTCCCTTGGCTGGATACTTTAACGAGATATAAGGATCATTTATTATCCTTTTGATCATTTAATAAGAGTAATAACTATGATCCTGTAAGAGGATTTAAAGAATATTTAGTCATCCATGAGTTAGTATAATACGATTTAATGACCATTTAATTAACTTTGTGATTCTTTATAAATATAAAAGACCATTCTGTTATCCCCGTTCTCCATAAACTTGATCCACCCAACTTTTGGTTATCTGAAGGATCTTTAATCAGGATTTAACAACCAACCAGTTATACTCCACACCCTTTAACCAGATTTTGATATCTTTCAGTTATCCTTGATTTAACGACTATTCACTTATCATTGGTTCTTTAATTTATTGGATTATTAGGAATAATTGGTTGGAAGAGATCAAGAAGATAAAGGCATATAGGAAAACACAATAGAAGTTAATAAATCTTCGATGCGATTTAATATTAGGATTTTGACACACTGTGGTTTCTCCAATCTGAAGAATTTTTCGGTATTTTTTGACATAAAAATTGTTTATCTCTCTTATTATTTGCTCAACAGAAAATTTCTATCCAAGGATTTTTATTGTGGTTCTCTTGATTTTCCTTTCATTGATTCTGTTTTAATATCTTTCCCTAATATTTTATTGCAAATAAAAGATGTTATTTTAACATAACGACATTTTTAGTATTAAGCCCCAAACTAGGACTTATTTGGAAGCATCAGGATCCATTCTTTACCTGAAAAAACCCTGAAAATCTTTTACCTAAAATTTCTTTCATACAAGGGGAGAAGAATGAAACCCAGCAACAGCAATATAAAATATTAATCATTATATTATTCAACCCCCTCCTGAGATACCTAGAGATAAAAAAAACAAGGAAGAAATATTTACAAAGAGGGGTTTACTTGTCATAATGGTTAGGTGATTCCTATCAGAAATGTGATAATGAATATAGTGACATGATTAAAGTGGAAGTTCTTTTATGAGAGATCAAAATTTGGGAGGGAATCAATTAAAACCGCTTCATCTACCTGTCGATTGAGGCAATCAGTCAATGAATAAATAAATTCTGCTTTTTTAACTGATCCTATGATTATGTGAGTTTATGTTTTAATAAAACTTGAGACGTTTGCAAGAATATTTGTGTTCCAAAACCTTTCAACATAGGCTACTTTCACTTAGTTCTGTGTATATTTTTTCGCATTTCTTACATGGGATTTTATACACACCTAGTAATTGCATACACACTTCTTTCTCTTAAAAAAACAGCTCCTCATTGGCATAGAACTTTCAACGTGTAAACTACACTATTTCTCATATTATTAAGTTATTTAATGCTTTTGAACCCCACCGAAGTCTTGTTGTGAGAAATTCCTACCTTTCACATCAAGTATGGTGTTGAGATTCTGGTATTTTTACGATTTTAGGATGTAAGAAATTAAAGCTGGTTTTATAAATAATTAAATCAGGACAAACGTAATTAACTGATTAAACGGTGAAGAAATAAATAAAGAAATATGGAAATTGACCCTGCCGTTTATAAAGTACAAACTGAATGGCCAATTGGCAAGATGGTCGCAGAAATAACGAGGAAATATGGAATTTGAATATAACGTAATGAACACGAATTTAAAAATGAATAATAGAGACTTACACGGAGTGAAACGAAATGGATGCGTTTAATTAACATTGATTTGAAACGAAAATTACTTAGATTATATTTTCGTATTTTTATGCACAAACCTAGACACGTTAGTAAACGCCTCTGCGAAAGGCCACTTTTTACTATGTATTACCATCGGCCTCAGCGCCTTATTTGCATTCCAATCCTTCGGATTTATTTCTCCATTATTTCCATTTGCTTTAAGATTAAATGCATGTAGCCGATCACTTTGGCGAACGCGACGGCGGCAGTTATTTGTTTCTTTTTATTTGGAATATAAGAAAAGATTGAATAGGTAAGATTGTCCAATAAAGAATAACATTTATCTCAGAAAAGCAACCACAATTTGTCTTAAAATCTAGTGTTTAAATTTAGTATAGCGTTTAATAAAGCAATTTGATTTACATAGCCATAGAGACTAAATATCCTACCCAGAGTTAAACCGATTACACAGGGGAACAATTTTAACCACATTTTCTGGTGACTTAGATTTATCTACCAATTTTAATTCGTTTTTTCATACTGATTTCAGATATATAATTCATTTCTACATACTATAGTTATTCTGTAATCTCTATTTTCTCGTTTCCCCGAAAACTGCCCTACAGAAGGACAGAGAATGTGCTTGTAGAAAGCAATTACTTCACAGTACATAGTAGTAAGATAGTAATAAGTGTTATTGTGCAAAATATTAACATTATTGTTTTTTTTCAGGTCGCATGTTAGAGTGATGACATCCTCAAGAGTAAATTGAGTTAATGATCCAGACACCATCTGCTACATATGTGGCTGTTACATGCTAATTCGTCAAAGGCGCAATATATCAAATTTTGTGAACCGCACTTATAAGGCATATTTTGCTGTTCCTCTTGGCGATCAAGATAAGAAGTGGGCCCCACATGCTGTTTGCCATAGTTGTGTGGAACAACTTCGTGAGTGGACGAAAGGAAAGAGAAATGGTCTTCCTTTAGGAATCCTCATGGTGAGACGAGAGCCAGAGGACCATGTATTGGAGTGTTATTTCTGTTTGGTGAATACTAAAAGGATTGGCAAGAAAATTCTGCACAAGATCAACTACCCCAGCATTCTCTCGGCGGTCCGGCCAGTACCTTATTCTGAGTCTTACCAATTCCGATTTTCGGGGGATATGCTTTCTCCGAGGATAAAAATAATGTACCTGATATGTATGTCTACGGAATGGACTTACAGTTTGCAGATGCATCATCAGATGCTAAACAGTCATTAGCTCCTCTCTGTTTCAATCAAGAGGATTTGAATGACTTGATACGTGATTTGGTGCTCACCAAGGAAGCTGCAGAACTTTTAACTTCCAGGTTAAGTGAAAGACATATGCTTGACAGGTCGGTACGTATATCATATTACCGAACAAGGGAGCGTACATTTGTTAAGTATTACACTGAGGACAAACAATCTGTAAACTGCCACGATGTTCCTGGTCTGTTTACCGAGTTGAGACTCGGCACCTATAACCCTGCTAAGTGGAGACTGTTTTTGGATAGCTCCAAGCGTAGCCTCAATGTGTCCTTTTACATAATCGCAATGACTTTGGTGCAGTTCCTCTTGGTCACTCTGTCCATCTGCGAGAAACTCGCGATGACATAAGAATGCTCATGGATTTAATTAAGTACCATGAACACCATAGGATCATATGTGTAGACCTTAAGAAGTTCAACTTCCTCCTTGGCCAGCGGAAGGGATATACAAAGTTTCCATTCTATATCTCTATGTGGGATAGTCGAGCCCGTGACAAACACTGGTCCCAAGAAGGTAGGCTAGTTCGGGAAACTTTGGAAGCAGGAATGCCAAACATTATTAACGAGCCAATCTTACGACTAAGTCGAGAGAAGATCGTTTTCCTTCCACTTCATCTCAAACTGGGGTTGATGAAGCAGTATGTCGAGGCGTTAAACACAAACAATGATTGTTTTCAGTACATAGTATCAGCGTTTCCTGCTTTGTCATACGAAAATTAAAAGTAGGAGTATTTGTGGTCCCCAAATATGAAGACTTCTGAGTGATTCTAGATTCGTGAACACCATGAATGAAAAAGAGAAGGCAGCCTGGCTCTCATTTTCTGCCGTTGTTCGTAACTTCTTGGGAAAGAAAAAGCGCATAACTACGAGGATCTGGTTACTAAAATGCTTTTAGCATATCGTGATCTGGAATGCAACGTGAGTGTAATTTATCTGGCGACTGCCTACTTGGGCATTAGTCGCCGTATTAAAAACTGGTCTATGACTAAGCTACTTTAAAATAAAATTCAAGATAAAAAACCGACCCCTCCCTCGAAAAAAGGGAAAGGGGCGCGAGCAGTAAGCAAGCTCCTGCGTCGGGGGAAGTCCCCCCATGCGCAGGAGCGTTCGACCTATGGGGGAAAAACAAAACAAAAGCAAAAAAAAAATAAAATAATATAAACACCCCCCCCCCCCCCCCATAAAAAGGCTGGAAAGGGGCGCGAGCAGTAAGCAAGCTCCTGCGTCGGGGGAAGTCCCCCCTGCGCAGGAGCGTTCGACCTATGGGGGAAAAACAAAACAAAAGCAAAACCAAAAAAAACAAAAAATAAACAACCCCCCACTAAAAAGGCTCAAATAATAGCGTGAAGGCTGGCCTCCCCCCAAAAGTCAACAAGTCTATCAGTCAATGTGCACGCACTCGTCCCGAGCACAAGGGACAGGCAGTAGCGACCGCGCCCATCCCGGGGTACCGAGACAGGTAACGTGCGCGAAGATCACCCACACTGAAACATTCGAAAAGAATGTGCCGAACAGTCTGGGGGACAACGCAGTCATCGCAATAGGGCGCAGGCGAGTGCTTCATCAAATAGAGATGCGTCACACGAGTGTGTCCGATTCGGAGACGACAGAAAGAGAACTGCAGCCGTCGCAGCATTGGGGAATAGGTCCATGGGACCAGTCGCGGCGCAATGGCACGCAACTTTAAGTTCCCTTCGACCGTCTCCCATCTTCTTTGCCAAGCAGTCCGAAGAGCTGCCCGTATTCATGCCATGTAGTCGGTGGGAGGAAGAGCAAAACGCTGGTCCGGTCGCAGAGTCCTCTTTGGCACCCTCATCAGCGCGCTCATTTCCCGCAATTCATACATATCCAGGAACCCAGCAGAAGATAATCTTTCCGGGTCGCAAAAACCATGGCGTCACGGATATCGCGAACCAGGTGGTGCGGAGATGCCAATGCCCAGAGAGCACTCAGGGCAAACCGGGCACGCCACGTAATCTCTCGTACCGAGTGGTGTATTGCCACCAGCTCGGCCGTGAAGACAGATGCAGCGCCTGGCAGAGATCCGCTGACTTCAAACAGAGGGGATAGGGCGTGGAAGCCGACCCCATCTTCGGACTTGGAGCCATCCGTATACACTGGAACGGTTCCAGCTTGACACTAGGTGTGCTTCAGAAAGGTCGAACGCAATATTCCGGGTGCTGTACAAGCTTTGTGAGCAGACGTGTGGTGAAAAATAGCCAAATGTGGTACCGTCCAGGGTGGCGTCCTGGGCAGAACCAGGGGCACCACCTGCCCAAGAGTTATACCTAGCTCTCGAAGGAGTTTCCTGGCCGCAAACCTAAAGGGCTTAGGGTATAACTGGCGTCGATCGGCGGCATAGGCACCGTCGAAATCAGCTGAGAATGCCGTGAGAGCTGTTGGCGACTGAGGGAGGCGCTGGGTTTGCGTGTACAGGCGAGTAATGCACTGCACACGGCGTAGAGCCAGTGGCATCTCCCCAGCATCGTTCAACAGGCTCTCAAGGGGGGAAGTGCGGAAGGCACCGATCGCAAGGCGGAGGCCATTGTGGTGGATCGAGTCCATCTTCCGCAATAAACGCTAGGCTGCGGATGCATAAAACTCGCATCTGTAGTTGAGCTTCGAACGAAAAAACGCTCGATAAAATAGTAAGGCACTAGCCCTATCAGCACCCCAAGCGCTGAACGTCACGGAACGGAGAATATCCATCGCACGGGTACAAGATTCCCTAAGGCTGCGAATATGAGCCTCCCGGGTGAGGCGTCGGTCAAATACAAGACCAAAGAAACGGTGCGATTCAACACCTTCAAGGTGTACCCTATTAAGAAACAAGTCTGGGTCGGAGTGGAGTTGTGAATGGCAGCAGAAGTGCACCACCTTAGTCTTGGCAAAGAAAAGCCGTAACCTTTGCGCTTCGGAATAGCAAGAGACGCGGTTCAATGCCTGGTGGAGTCGATGCTCAAGAGTTGGAGTTGGCATCTGGGCCACGCCAAAAGAGATCAAAAGGTCGTTCACGTAGAGCGTAGCGGTGCAAGAGGTGCTTACAGGCCTTCCAGAGCAAAGTTCTGCCATTCAGGACCACGCCTTCACCTGGTGGCCTGGCAGTCCATCGGCATGGCGGCTCCACCTTAGACACGGCGTAAAACTGAGTGTGAAGAGGAAAGGAAAAAAGATGTGAGGAAGGTATGGGTGGGAATGAAGCAGGTTATAAAAAAAAAACCATCCTAAACCGGAACTCAGGGATTAGGGAACGTTGTCCCCTCCCTCCTCAGCCCCAATCCGGGATGGTTGGCTGAGAAGAAGGTCAGCTTCTACCCTGTGAAATTATAGGCTGACCAGAAAAGTTGTGGGAGAGGTTGTATAAAAGCGACGAAGTAGCGGAGAAATACAGGCTACAGGAGGAAGGAAGAGAGGCTAAGCTGCATCCGGACGGATCGCTGGATCCCGTCAGCACCGTGGCCAGGATGGCAAATCGCCGCGCTCCTTACGAGACGTGAGTGTGATGTTGCATTTCCTAAATAGTCACCTCGACTAATTCCCAGAGAATGTGGGAGCCGTGAGCGATGAACAAGAAGAACGCTTCCATCAGGACTTGATGAAGATGGAAGAGCGCTACCAAGGTCACTGGAATAGATACATGATGGCGGACTTCTGCTGGACGATTAGAAGAGATCAGCCAGAGAAGACTTAAAAGAGAAAGAGTTACAAACGCAAATTTTTGGCCGATTGAAAATCAAGAAGATGTCCTCCAACCTGATGTACGCTCATTAATAAATTAGCATCAATTTGATTACAGTATTTGTAATCCTAATGTGTAATTCAAGTTTCTTCTCATATGCAATAAAATGTTTGTGCAAAAAAACCTGCTTTACTATAAATAACGCAAAAGGATGATTCCAAATTACTTCAGGGCATGATGATAGGCGTGATAAAATGAAAATTATTGTATAATATTTGTTATTGATAATACGAAAAATCTGTAGCATTTAGAGAGAATCTGATTTTAAATTTTAATTCAATATGCTCGAATTAGGTAGGAAAAGGTACTTTTGTCAATTAACCAAATACATTGTTCCCCAGTGTTATCTAGTATCATGCATTTTTTCTTCTCGTTTCCCCAGGTACAGAGGGCCACTAGAGATTTTTCTTTCCTCTCATAATTCAAGACGGAATTATTTTAGGGTGTAGAGGCCCTTTATCCTGACCATAAGTTCAAATTCTAAATAAAACAAATAGTTTAGTGCTGACATTTGACATTTATTTTTTATCAACTAAAAATACGAGATAGAAAACGAGTAATATTTTTTTTGACGTTTAGAGTAATTTAATATTTTGCATACACGTTTCTATTTAGGACGAGAGATCCTTAACCAAATACAAAATAAAATAAAGTGAGTACAGAGAAGAAACGAATGATATTAGCAAGCGCGATCAGCCTTTGATGATCTGCAAGGACTTTTGTGCTCGTGTCTATCAGTCTAAAGGAGATACAGAGGGTGGCCAAATTATTCGAGGCACGCGTAAAAAAATCTGTGAATTCTAAATATGAATTATTCGTGAGATAAAAAAAAAGAGTTTAGTTAATCATACATAAATTTATGATAGTTTCAGTGATGGTAGTCATTTAGGGCGATAAGAAATGCAGTGCGTTGGTCAGAGGGGGGTGGAGACTGGTGGATAATCAGTAGTATCAAAAGTGTGGCTGCTCCGCCAAGCTTAGTGCGCATGTGGCATTGAGAGTGGAAGGTTGTTTGTGCTGTTCTCACCAGTTTTTAGTGAAAGTTGATCTTATAGATAGGTTAACTAACTATTTATATATGTTTATAGGTGTTCGAAAAGTGAGTGGGACATTAGTAATTTGATATTTATTTTTCCCACGGGAAATTCATTTAGGGGCTAAAACATTTTTTCATTAGTCACTTTTAAAATTCTTTCGTTCAAAATTCGCATTTTTGTTTTTATAAATCATTTTATTGCAAATTTTGTGCACTTTTTATGGTAAAATTATTTTTTAAACAACATGAGGAGATCATAGTGAAAATGATGATAATGCAAAGTTTATACATTATATTTTCAGTATCATTCGAATATAGATTGACCTAAACTCCAGGACATTCAGAACACCACTACTATTCACCTAACACCCCCTTTCCCAATTGAGAACAAAACCTATAGTTCACTTTATCGAAAAATATAGGTTTTAGTCCACCATTAACACAAATTTTAATGGAACCTAAGAAAACTGATTTCAAATAATAACTAAATCATATGTGCATCTTTTGGTCTTAAATTAAGTTCGAATGCTTAATTCTTAGTAATTCTATAGCTATTTATATGATATCAGGTTTCAAGGTAGAGGTTCTGAAAGAACTGCCTGTATCTTAAAAACGGTGCCATAGTTTATTATGATTTTCTCAGAAATAAAAGCCTTTTTATTGATCTTTAATTTTTTATATGATAACCTAACGTATTAAAAGTTGAAAAAAAGAATGTGGTATCCCCTTAATTGTCAGTGTTTTCTTATAAAAATTGGCAAAGCTACCGATATATCACCTAAAAAGAAGGTCACAATTCATGCATTACTGAAGGAAATAGATTACTCTCATAGAAAGATAGCTGAAAAGGTGAAAGTGTCGCGAAGTACTGTTGATTTGCAATTTTATTAACAATTTGGGGTACTATGGTTGACTAAATATGATGCAAGTTTAGGCTCTTAAATGGATCAGCACATAATGTGTCACAAGCTCTCTAAAATGTATATGCACAAAGTATTTTACAAGCCTATTATATCAAATACATAAGCACAAAATGTCTCTTAAGCTCCCATATCAATTGTTCTGTTCAAAATATGTCTCAAGTTCTCAAATGTTTCATGACAAAAGGTGTTAAAAAAAAACGAAAATATATCCTGTTGCTTTATATTAAATTATTCTATTTAACTAAAAGAATATAACATTGATTGCTTATCTCTCGCTCACAATTATTTATAAATTTTATTAATCTTTGAATAAAAATACAATGTTCATCCAATATTGTATTTTATCTAATAATAAAACGAAGGTGTGCAAATATCTGGAACTTACAGGTAGAAGTAAATTACACCTAACCATTAAAAATGGTTGCGAAGGAGGAATCTAAGTCTTATTGCGAAGTCCTAAATCAAAATCGAGACTCAGGCATCATTCCTCACCTGTTGATTTGCTGACATGAAATTTGGTGAAATGAGATCCTTCATTTGAGATAGAATTTTGGACCGATAAGACGCCTCATCTTTTTCTCTATTTTGCCAGGCAGAAACATTTATTAGAGAGGAGGTCAAACAGTGAAATTTATAAATCCTTTGAATGGAAGACACATAATGATATTACATATGTATAAGGATTTATAGGGATAAAAATAACGGATTGAGTTAGGTGCAATTTTATTGCTCATAAATTTTAGAGGCATAAAGTTAACATTTTAGATTGGTGACCCTAATTGAAAACATTTATTGACTCATTTTTGAAACATTCTACCCTAAATGAAAGTTGTAGTCCTAAAGTCAACATTAAAAAATTGCTAGAATTTTTTCCATCTTAGCAGTAAAGATTAATTGACATGAAATTCAAATCATCTCTTCACACATAATGGTATCAATTTCCTTGTTTTCTTTACTAGTGAGATAATTTAGTAAAAAAGAAATTTAAATCCTTTAACCATCAATTAAATTATCACAGAGCTCAAAAAAGAAGGATTAAATATTTTGTATTCTCTGGATTTTCCCATGTTGGGGGCTGTAAATGGAAAGTGTATAAACTACAAACGTGCGGGGGATTCCCTAAACCTTTCCTCGTTCCAAAGTGAAAGCTGCCTCCAATCAGGGAATTCTGGCTGTCGGATTTTTATGTCTACGGTGTGACACAGTGTCAGATTCGAGAGACTATCTTACCGACTCCATTCATAGAATCATGAATAATTCAAATGCAATTTGTGTCCTTCATTCTTTTTAACTTAAATTGTTTTCTTAATGAACGTCTTTGTGGTGATATACCATCGCTGGTCTTCACTATATTTGATTAAGGAGCTCGAATTAATCTTGGTGATGAATGTGCTGGCTGCTTTTTGGCAATAATAAATTGGTTTAAGCACTTTTCATGAGTATTATGGAAGGGCGAAGTAGGAAAATAACTTTTGTAAGCATTAAAGAAGGGCTGAGTTGGAAACTACCTTTTGCTTCGTGTTGAGAACGTTGCCCGTAGTGTTTTTAGACTTCGTGTGCTAATTATTACAAACTATCGCTGTGCCATATAGCGCGCTATGTAGGACCACTGAAAAGGGGGGGGGGGCGTGCAGAAACCTTCAATAAGATCCCTAAATCTTTGAGCGAGAGAGAGAGGATCGTTGTCTCAATATTATAAAACGCAAATTAATGAGGGCATCCGCGGCAGAAAAATCCCAAGAAGGAAACTTTGAAGAAAAGGGTAAATTTAGAGGAAATTAAATGTGAGAAAGAATTATAGTTGCAAAAAACCTACGGGAATTAGGCATGGAAATGACGCAGTCTTCTAGAAGCTAGCTGTTACATAGTTGTCCATGGACCATGTGAAACGAATCTTAACATGCTCCTTTAGGCACAGTTGCCCTGCGCCCTTGTGTCCGAATTTTATTTCAAAGTTTTGCTCAGGCAATCAGTTATTTACCTTTCTTATTTTCATTTTATGGCTTTACTCATGAGCAACAAATATTCACTTACATTTTATGGTTTTCTTAAATTAACCACATTAAATACATAAAATGAAAGGATGGTCTTTATGAGAACAAAGTGCTCTCCTTTTTTCCCTTAACTTTACGGAACTCTTGTTTAGTTAATTCACATTGCAAATTTAGTAGGCAGAAAGAATCAGTTTGACCCTGATGTTTTTTGTTTATTATTTTCCGCTTCCTCTTCTCTGGATTTATACTGTCTGAAATCACTTTCCACTAAACAAGTAAGCTCAGAACTAAATGATTATTCACCCTCGCTCAAATTGTTCACTATATAGTCAAATAAAGAAACATACAACCAACCAAATCCCCCTGCCCCTACATAACTTTAATCCTGGCTAGTCCCAATCATAGTAATCAGTCGATATCATCAGCTCGAACAAAATAAGGTTAGATTCTGTCTAAAAGTTCTCAGTTTCATTTTTATTCTTTGTGTTCATTTTTAAAAAATTGGCCCCTTACATATAAAAGTTTTCCCTTAGTTTCATGTCTTTCATTCTTATTTTGTTGCTTCACTATTGATTAATTAAGTTTTACAATTTCGTTTCCTAGTTTACTCGCATTTATTGATCGTTTAAATTAGCTTTAACCCCTGTATTCAACTGTTTTTTATCTGTATTTTTCACTATCATATATTTTAATTTTTAATTTATATTGAATTGTTTGCTTTGCTCTTTGTTTTCATTTCGGATTCCTGTTTTTTTTTTATTTTACTTACTTTTCATTTTTCATTGTTCACCCTGTTCTTAGAATTTTGTCGGGTATTACTTTAAAAACAAATTTCTTGTATTCCTACTGAGTTTAATTCATGTTTATTAATCATATTTGTTATTGCTGTGAATAGTGTTTAATTAAGCTCCAAATTTTAAATTTTCCTTTCCTGGTCATCTCGTATTCATCGATCGCTTTATTCCTTGCATTCAATTGTTTTTAACATATTTTCTCTATATCATATATCTGTAACTTATATTTAACTACTTGCTTAGCATTCCTGTTTCATTTCTGTTTGAGTTTCAATTATTTTTCATATTGTAACTAATATTGAATTGTTTGTGCTATTTTTGCAATTTTGTCATCTAATTCCTAAAAATTTCTTGTATTCCTATTAGAGTTCAATCCGCGGAAGATAGTCATTGTTAATGACCAAAATGTCTGTAAAGTTAATGTATGGAGCTATCACGTGAGTCTTCAAATTCCTCCGTTTATATATATATATATATATATATATATAGTTTCTTAGTGCCTGGTGGTGAAACAGCTCCTTACAGGAGCATTTAGCTCTGGATGTGTTTAATCAGTTTATTAAACCTCTCCGAAAAAATTCCCGTATGAGATCCAATAGAACGTTCATGTTTATTTTTTGGCCTTCAGGATGCTACTCAAAGAGGTCTTGAGATCGAGGTTATGAAGCATGTGAATCAATTATCATTGAATCTTTACAAAAGCCTCAAATGGTGGATGGGTTTGAGTGTTTCAATGATTCCAAGGCGATGCCGTCGGGTGTTTCAAAATCCTGACAGGATCATCCAAGGCGATAAGGTTGAAGATGAGGTTCCAGAATGCGTCTCCAAAGTGATATTCGAAACATAAATCACCTAAAGAAACCGCATTCCAGACAGCGAAACCGATGCTAAGACACGAGCCGGAGCTGACGACGACAACGAAAAAACATTTCTAATGGTAGTTTTATAAAGTTTTAAATAAACTTTCGATTAATCACTTTAATAAAAGCGTTAAAACAAAAAAAAACAGCCCTACTCTCTAATTTTATAGATGAATACTAATTTTTTAAGACTGGAGGCAATAAAGACATCAGAATTCTTATAAAATAGGGTAAAGAGAATCCATAAGGTCATTTTATCTTTATTTATCTTAAGGGAAGATATATTTTCTTCCCTTGAGAATGATTAAAATCGAAAATTTATCTTTTCTGAAAAATATTCGATGTAGATTCGAATATACGAGAAAAAAACAGCTCTAGCTTAATTTTCCCCCAAAATTCTGAACTTTACCAGTTGTAATACTTTTTTGTTTCAAAAAATAGAAAGGAACATTTTATAGTGATTTTAATTTTTCTGTAATTCGCCGTTTACTACGACAACTTATTCATTCATTGAATCATGGCATCACTCGCGTACGAGTATAGCTTATCCCGGGGTTCTATCATAGATGTTTCATCATGTGGCTTATCAGCCCGGTTCTAGTGCCAGAGATTTTATCACAAAGGGGACGTGCATTAACAGGTAGCTGATGTTGTCGCAGACCAACTAAACGGGCTAATCTAGCATCTCTGCGGACTTCCAGCTGTTGCCTTCGAATTGCTTGAAAAGTTTTAATTCCGCTATTTAGCTTCCGTCTAAATGCGTTACTGTCCACATATTCTGTTCCCCACGTATTGTACTCTCTCAGCCCAAAACATAAATAAAGAAAGTTACAACACGAAGGTGCTTCCTCAAATGGATTAAATAAATACAGTGCACAAAAAGATCACATTAAGTAAACCTAGTGCACAAACTGGTCACATATTAAATAATTACAGTGCACAAACTAGTCACAAATATCACAAGATTAAACCACCAACCACAACACCTCGTTATAAAATAAGCACTCCTACTCCAGATAATCGGTACACTCATAAACGCCCGTCATACATCTTTTATATATAACTGTAGGTCTCGACAAAGAGAACCCACAAATGGGACGTAAGATGAAAAGAAATACTCTAAATATCTGTCACGGAAGTAGTAAGGCACTACACAGAGGGTGATTGTCCTGGAAACAGGGGAGAGTTTTAAGGAGCCCAGATGTATCCAACTTCCCAGTGAGAGCGAGAGAGACGAAAAAATCGTCAGCTTGGAATCGGTGCAGGGCAGAGATATTAGCGACAAGTAATGAAAAGAGTTTGCAGGTAACAGTAGTTATTCGGTGTATGAACTCCTGATCGGCAATCCTTCTTCGAGTCAGGGGGTCTTATTTACATATAACCTTCACCATGAGTGTCTACGTGACTAAATTCATGCTAGCTTTCAACTAGGAAACCCGCACTTTCCAGCCACTAGGACGTAATTGACTAGTGCGGCGTAAACCACGTATTAGGTTATCCTTACACAAATATAAACTAAAAATGGAAAAAGAAAAAAACTCGAAAACTAAAAACAACAATTTAAAAGGGGACCTGCTCAAGAGGTCGGCTCCTAAGTTGCCTTTTCCAGTAATATGGACACCTCTAAACTTATATGCCTGAAGTGCTAAAGCCCAATGAAGTAATCTCTCCTTTTTACTTTTAAAAGTGGCTAAATACAAAAGAGACATGCAGACCAAATTCCTTACCCTGAAGATAGAAATAAACCTAGTGATGGAAAAAACAACTACAAGACATTTCCTCTCTATGTTGGAGTATCTCTTCTCCCTGTCAAGAAGTTTTCTTTTGGCATAGGCGACAGGATGTGGCCATTCCTTCAGATATTGTAGCTTAATAGCTCCCAGTCCATGAAGCGAAACATCAGTCCTCAAGACGAAGGTCACATTGGGATCAGGCAACTGTAAGAGAGACTCTAAGGATATGGCAACTTTCAGATGGCAGTAGCGCTCCAAGACATCTTCGTTCTAGGGGAGAGGTTCCGGGCTAGATTTCCTTAGCAGGTTGGACAAGGGGCCCATGTAGTCAGAAGGTCATTGGATAAATATTTTGTAAAAGGAGACTAGTCTAAGAAATGCTCTTAGTAATTTCTTACTTGTCGTTGAAAATAAGCTTGTTATAGCCTCAATATTGCTATGCTATGTTCGCAAGGATATTCTATCCAGAAGTAAGCCGAGGTATTGGATGGAGGTAACCCCAAACCGACACTCTGACAGCTTGACGGTCAAGTGTTGATCACCTAGTTGTTCCAAGACTACGGTTGAGAGTTTCAAGGTGTCTATCCTAGCACGCAGAAAACAGGAAGAAGTTATCAAAGTAGAAACATACGTTAAGTAGTTCAGGTAACACAAGTTTCATCACGCGGATTTAGGTGGCACTAGGAGTAACCAACTCGAAAGGCATACAGCAGAACTCCATCAAACCAAGATTAGCAGGAAAAGCAGTCAAAACCTTTGCTTTTCAGAGATTAAGTTCACTGAAGTACTTTGCGCCAGAGAACTTGTGAAGATCTTCTTCCATGCTGCAAGTATGTTACGCATGGAACACGGTGACATAATTCAGTTAGCGAAAGGCAATGGCCATTCTGTAAGAGCCATCAGTTTTCCTTACCATGAGGACGGGTGAACAATGAGGAGAGTAGGATCGTCTGATAATCCCTTGTTGGATTAGTTTTTCCACCACCTTCTCGAAAGCAGGGTTTAGGTGAATAGGCTTTTGATATATCTTGGCTTGTAACCTGTCGTTAGTTGTTCAAGTAGTGTCATGTAAAAGGTTAGAGGTATATCTGGGTTCATTAGAGAGCACATCCTGTTACTTATTTATAAGTTCCTGAAGATGGGATTGCTGGTCCCAGTTTAGTGTTCCAACTTCAGGGCGGTTAATTAAGAGAGGGTTAAGCATACCATCTGGTGTCAAGGGCAGCTGAAAACAATCAGTGTCTCCTTCCTCAACGACACTCCGTTTCTCTTTACAGGAATGGTAAGTTCTTCCACCTAGAAGTTTCGTCCAGTGCTTCCATCTGCTGCACATAGGCCCTGCGGTGATACTTTTTTAACACATTAGCATGATAAATCCTGGGTCCCTGAGGAACATCAATAAGATAATCTACCATACCACACCTATCCAGTATCCTATAAGGTCCGTTTCTTGTAAAGAAGATTTTACTGGTATCACTCGGCAGGAGTACCAGCACTTTGTCTCCCCGCTTGAATTGACGGTCTTATGACTTAAGATCGAAGTAAGTCTTGTACCGTGAACTGCTTATGTCAGCATGTTGGGAAGCAATCTGGAAACATTCGGCCAGCTTCTCTTGCAGTTTTATGACGTTACTAGAAGCTTATCTGATAGCATTTTTGGAGAGAGCGATTTTTTCACAGATTTCTCAGAACGGAGAGTGGACCACTGACTGAATAAAAATACAGTAGTTCGAAGGCCGAAAATCCAGTCCGGTTGCTTAAAAGTTCTCTGAGGGCAAATAAGGTTGGAATAAGATGCCTATGCTACTCACGAGCCTTCTCGGCAAATAACTTATGGAGAATAGCCTTCAGAAGTGCGCGTACACTCTAGATCCTACCATTTCCACAATAGTGAAAAGGAGGGGTGAAGATTCGTTTCAAACTTAGCGGCTTATGAAGTTCATTCATCAAGTTGGACGTGAATTGGGTCCCACGATCCGACAATATTTCTCGAGAAATCCAAACCCTGGAAAAAACTGTCAACAATGCTTCAGCGACGGATATGAAGTCTATGTCCCTTAGGGGAACAGCCTCTAGAAAACTCATAGCAAAATCAATGAGAGTGAGGATGTACCTATGTTAGGAAGATGATGCTCGAGAAAGTGGTTAAACAAGTCGATGGCAATGCGGGAAAATCGTTCAGTGATGATAGAAGTGGGCTGTAGTGGGACAGGTTTTATTATATATTTCGCCAAAAATCGTTGAAAATTGTCTCAGGAACGGAATAAGACTCTTTGTCGGTTCGCATGTAAGGCCAATACAAATTTTATGCGACCTTCAGTTCAGTCTTCCTGTGGGAAAACGGCAACTCCAGGAATATTACCAACTAAGATACTAGCAAATTTTGTTTAATCTCTGATAATGCCTGTCCAGCTTTCGTAATAAGGGCATCGAAGGTAGCAATACACAAGATGAAATGCATCAACTTGCCACAAATATTCGGCAGCGAAGACTTTTCTCCAGTTAGAGATATCAACATCGGTTAACACATCTTCCGAAACAACTACACATGAGCAATCGGTGTCTCTAATGATGGCCGACACCCAAGCCCCGTTGATAGTAACAGATGCGTTAAAATGAGAAACACTTTGGTCAGATAGGAAGAATCCCATCTGATATGGCTGCGCAGCAAAAGGTTCTAGGATTCCTTGGGCAACCGGGACGAATGTGCCCAACCTCCCCACAGCTACGACAAGTCACAGGCGATGAAGAGTCTTTTCGGCTGTTAGCAGAGTTAGGTGCCACTGCTGTTACTATAGAAGACGGCTTGGATGGTAGAGCGAACTGCTTAGAGCTGAGACTAGAAGTTTGGGGAAGCGTAGGGCGAGCAGAGGTCCAATCATCAGCTAGTTGAATAGCTTCCATTAAAGCAGTGGGTCACCGTTCTTTGATGAAAGCGCAAAAACTGGAGGGAGAGATGACAAGAACTGATCAATGATCATAAACTTCCATTCCTCAGAGTTGTTATCTTTTCCAGAAGTTGAAACCTTAGCACTTCGCTACTCGACACAGTAAACATCAGATAGTCTTATTAAATCCGGTCAGTAAGGCTTTCTTCAAAAAACCGTAGTTCTTGGTGATATCACAGAAAAAGAAGTGTAAATTTCAGAAGCCTTACCGATAAGTTAACTTCCTAGCTTCACTGCATAACTCTCAGGGTTTACTTCGAGTAACTCAGCAACTCGTTCGAAGCGGTTGAGGTAGGAGATAATTTTTTCTCCATCCTGCAATAAAGGGAGCTTAAAACGACTCACCCTAACATTAAAGTGAGCAGCCTTAGCGGATGCACTTCTACAGAGATGTAGAGATGCGCGCGAACTAAATCTCCTTCTCTGCTTGAATCTTGGCGAGTTGGAATTTTGACTCTTCTTCTCCTTCATAGTTCCAAACTGGGCTAACACGACCCTTTTGTCTTCTTCATTATTCTTTGTTTGAAACTCAGCGATCTGGAGCCTGTTTTCGCGTTTATTTTCACGCTCCTCACGTTCGAACGCTTGCTGGTGCAGAACATAGTGGCCGATCTCTTTCCCCATTAAGTCCAACTCCACAGCTTGTTCAATGATTTCTTTAATAGAAGACATCGTAGCAGAAAGGGACGAAATATAAACGGAAATGTAATATATATCTAAACAACTGTGAAAAAATATACACTAATGGCTATAAACTACAAACCCAGCATACCTTATATTACCAATAAATGGAAAGTTAATTCTGAAGTAAAGAAAATACAACAAGCAGATTTAAATAAAGAATACAAGCAAAGTTAAATAAATGACTCATAGAAAGTTAACTCGGCATGAAAAGTAAATGAAACGAGCAAAGTTAAATAAATGACACAATGTAAAGTGGCAAACCTTACTATGACGCGACGAAAGACGGGCAAAATCACAGCTGTGTATGTAGAGGAAATCAACATGCCTTAAAAGCAATAAATATCACATCCTGCAAAGTATCAAATTTAATTAGTACTCAAAAAACAAAGGAAAAGGCACAGCCATGTTAACAGTGGCAATCAACAAGCCTCAAAGGCAGAAAAGGCTAATGAATCTAAGCAAACTAGGAATTCACTTCCGGCCACAGACAGTGAATGAGCACCAAAGGCGACTTCTAAGCCCAAGCAAATAACGTCACTAATCCTGGAAAGGCCACCACTGTAAGGCATGACTAGGAACTAAGTGTGCTCGGCCCAAAACATAAATAAAGAGAAGTTCAACAGGAAGGTGCTCAGATATCTGTGATGGTATAATAATAAAAGTGATGCTTAATCAAATGGATTAAATAAATACAACGCAGAAACAGTTCACATTAAGTAAATACAGTGCAAAAACTGGTCACATATTAAATTAATACAGTGCACAAACAGGTGACAAATGTTATATGATTAAACCAACAACAAGAACAAGTCATTATAAAATAAGTACTGTTATTCCGTACATTCTGTACAGGAATATACTCCCGTCTTTCGTCCTTTATAAATAACTGTAGGCCTCGACAACGAGAACCCAATAATTGGACGTAAGATGAAAAGAAATACTCCAAATATCTGTCACGGAAGTAGTGAGGCACTACACAGAGGGCGGTTGTCCTTGAAACAGGGGAGAGTTGTAAGGAGCCCAGATGTACCTGATTTCCAGGTGATAGCAAGAAAGACGAATAAATTGGGAGCTTGTAATCGTTGCAGTGGCAGAGGTAATAGCAACAAGTACTGGTTGGGCTAGCGTATGGTTTTGCAGGTCCTCGGTGTACAGTAGGTACTCGGTTTACAAACTCACCTGATCGGCTCTCCTTCATCGAGTCAGCAGGTCTTATTTATAACCTTCACCGTGATTGTCTACGTAACAAAATTCATGCCGGCTTTCAACTAGCCCATCCGCTCTTCCCAGCCATTATGATGTAATTTACTAGTGCTTCGTAAACCAACTTGTAGGTTATCTTCACAATGAGGAAAAAAACATTTATAATTTTTCAACCATTCCAAAATTTTTCGTTCTTAAAATATAGTGTTAGAGATTAGGTATGAATAAAAAAACATTCGGTAATTGTTATTTGTTTTAATAATTGAGTTGAACGAAAAATGAATAGCACAGAACAAAACTCAAAAGATACAAATTCACTTTTCCAAAAGAAATTCTATCAAAGTGAAATCAGGGCCAGCTAATTACAGAATAAGATTACCTCCATCTTGATTTACAATTGACCATCGCTGCCATTTCATATTCGTTCCTCGACGCTTGTGATATGGAAGGAAGTGAATAGGACCTTTATCTTGGAGGAAGCCAACAAAAGAAAAGGAATGGTGTAAAAAACTGTATAAAAGTGAAAGGAAAGTGCAAATAAATTATTATTAAAATTTTATTTCCAAATTTCGACACATACACGGACGCGTTCCCATATATAGAATTAGGTATATCATGTTTATGTGGGGGAATGTTTGTGAGTTCATATTAAATTGGTATGCGGAGTTATTTTGAGGTGAAACCGTGATTATGAGATGAAAAATTTTGGTTTTTATAGGAATTATTCTTCTTTTTTTTACTCCTCTATTTTATTTTCGTTTTTCCTTTTCTTTCGCATATTTGAGAGTTCCTTTTACTTTTCTTCACTCTTTCCTTATTTCTCAATTATTTTCACTGAATAGCATATTCTTCTCTCTTGAGTAATTCTCCTATCTTCTTCTCGCTATTGCTTTCTTTTTTCTTCCTTACAGTTACAATGCAATCATTCGTTCTCAGGCATTGATAAGTTGTCACTTCCTTCTTTACTCTTGGTGTTCTTTCCTCATTCCTTATTTATTGTAGCATCGTTACACCGGAAATTCTTCTCGACATTCTCATGAACACGATTTCTAATTTCCCTTGATTATTTTTAGTTGTCGATGTCATACAAAATTGCAGTACAACAAATAGTTTATACAACTTACCATTCCTTTGCCTCAAGCTTCTATCATAGATCGGCCCTGAGATCTTATTCCAATTCCTTCAGATAAATTGATTCTTGTAAGATTTGGTTGGATTTAATTCATTTGCTGCAACCGAATGAAGGTAGATAAAATTTTCTGCAATTCTCAACGAGGTGCTTCCCTTGCACTTCGCTCTGCATCAAAAGCGGTTTGAGAAGCAATATTTAGGAAAAGGTGTTGCGAAACAATAGAATAAAGGTGCCCTAATTAATCTCATTTCAGATAATTGTGATTTCTAATACCAGTCAAAGTACCGCTCAGGCATTTTGTCCTCTTCCTTCACCGTTGTTGCTTCAAGCTGCTCTTGTAAACTTCGGCTGAGCTACGAATAACAATTTATTTTTGTTTGCCCAATTCAAGTTTGTTTAATGTTTATTATTTGACTTCAACAAAACTGCAAATGTTTAGTATTTAAAGATAGTATTTAATTTTATATCTCCTCAATTTCTAGAGACATTCAATTTACTTCACTATTTGTACCCCCCCCCCCTTCCTCCGTCAGGAAAATGTATTAAAATCTGTATTTTTAAATCTGATTTTTGTAGTAATTTGTTTTGCCATTAGGATATATTTCTCTCTCTACAAATTGAGTTCAGGATTTCAGTATAAAGCTGTTTTTCAGTTTTCAAACGTAATCTTTGAAATAACAATTATTTCTAATGTTATGTTTTTATCTTTCCTTTTTCTGTTTTTCATTGCAGAATGAACTGGTGTGGTGGAATGGAATCAAGTAGAGAAACGCGCTCATAAGAGAGAAGTTGACAGCTTATCTTACTGTAGAAAAATGATTACATTAAGCATCCTGAAGGAGTATATTATATGTACATTAAAGCCCCTCCCCGCCACTGTGCAGTTGGAGCTAACATCTGTTTTAAGGCGACCACCTAAGGTCCTCAAACGACGCTCTAACGATCCAATTACCAACGAGACCCATAAGCCCGTGGTTATGGAAAAGAAAAGCCGTGCGAGTCCAAAGGCACGCCAAGTAGCGGTGCGGTTGCGAGCCTCTAATTAGCGAGCTGACTTGGGCACCCCAGTGCCACCTCAGCAATTCTCGATCTACCCAGATGCTAACTCACCATTCGCACCCCCTCCCCCTCCCTTGCCTCTGTGGCCTGGTCACTTCCTCCTTTAGATGGCACGGCAATCGCCTATAAATAAGCCCCGCAAAGAAAAAGAGGATTATTATCAGAAGTTGATACGCCAGAGTAGGATTAGTTTGTGAAGATCGATCCTTCTGCCCGACAAGAAGATTATTATCAGAAGTTGATACGCCAGAGTAGGATTAGTTCGTAAAAATCGATCCTTTGGCCGGACAAGAGGATTATTATCAGAAGTCTATATGCCAGAGTAGGATTAGGTCGTGAAGATCGATCCTTCGGCCAGACAAGAAGATTATTATAAGAAAGTTGATGCGCCAGAGTAGGATTAGTTCGTGAAGATCGATCTTTCAGCCAGACAAGAAGATTAGAAGTCGATACGCCAGAGTAGGATTAGTTCGTGAATATCGCTCCTTCGGCCAGACAAGATGATTATCAGAAGTTGATACGCCAGAGTAGGATTAGTTCCTAAAGATCGATCCTTCGAACAGACAAGAAGATTATTAGAAGTCGATACGCCAGAAGGAAGATTAGTTCGTGAAGATCGATCTTTCAACCAGACAAGAAGATTAGAAGTCTATACGCCAGAAGAAAGGTTAGTTCGTGAAAATTGATCCTTCAGCCATACAAGACTATTTCCGTGAGAAACGATAGGATCAGATTGAGAAAATCGATGCCCCCTTTCAGGGCCGTATTAATCTAAATAGTCAAGCTTTATATCGGTGCCATACCCAAGAATCCTGTACAGACTGCAAAGAAGTCTGACTGAAGAAAAGCAAAGCCACTCACTCTCGAGCAACTCTCACCTCTCAAGCTCCGTAAGAGTAAGAGGAGAAGAATCCAGCCCCAACGAGCTCCCGTTCTTTAATTACGTTGAAGAATCAGCCCCCAGCACAGGCGGCCAGCTAGCCTTCCTTGACGAAAATTTCGACCCCCGGACACAACATTTCAAAGCGAGAGATAATTCCTCCAGCGACATCCGGCAATACCTAATACCTTCTGTCATGTAAGTTAAAAAAACATTTATATTCATATTGCGATAGTAGAAGTTTAGTACGTCTCACGTTTTAAAGTAGAGTAGAAACCATTGTTCTTGAACCAAGGTCATATGTGTTTGTTTACAAGAGTACTCTAATTTAATGATTAACGCTAATCAAATAGAGTCGTGATAAAAATACTAATCGGCAATTGGTATGTTTATGGGAAGCCTATTTGTTTATTTTGGTAATCATATCCGTGCGAGAATTCTAGCTGCAAAAGATAGAAATGTATTAACTGTTGACTTATAATAGTTAAGTGTTTCCTTTAAAATACATGTTTATTTTGATATATATCTGGTATTTCCTCTTATCCTTATGTGTTTAAAATAGCTCTTCCTTATAAACAAAATTACTGAATTAGCACTCTTAAAACAAAGCCTACTTAATCATAGAAGTAACTCACGCACCACAAAGCATACCGCTTCAAAAAGGGTGTCAAAGTTTATAGTGATCAAAATAGAGGGTCATTCTACGACATATTATAAAAGTGGTGTCAGGTCTATATGTTTGATATTAGAAAGAACCCAGCAGTGTCTAAATAAGGAAGAGCTAACACATAAAAGGAACACCGGGAATAATAGAATATTTGACGAGAGGAAAATTGCTAAAGTTATAGGTGGATACAATCTAAAGGTAATTGTTAGGCCAAGTGGTAAGTTTCGGTGGTGTAGTAGGTCAGGCTTGATTAAAAACAAGGTAGATGACTGACATAAGCGCGATGGCATTGTTTGACCTTTATCGAAAGTAAGGTCCAAGCCTCGGACTGAAAGGAACCGATCAAACCTCTTTTATTCAGGAGAAAGAAAGAAACAAAAGAGAAGAAAGAAGAGGGGAACGTAAAATGAAAATGGAAGCTGATGAAAGAGAGAAGATATGGGCCTACGAAAGAGCTCTTAGCAAAGACCAGTTAGAGGTGCAATCAGTGTCATCCAGAACAGGAGTGTCAACAGCGGCCAGCATGAAACTCCAGGAGTACAAGGACAAAGAAGATTCATGCTCATATCTCTCCCATTTTGAGAAAATATTTGAAGTCAATAATTGGGACCTAGAAGAAGATCGGGTTGCCAGACTGTTACCGCTACTCAATCCTAGGATGAGAAAGATATTCGTATCTTTACCCTCAGAAGCGCCTGTAGACTATTCCACTCTCAAAGCCGAACTTATCTCAGCAACAAACCTTAACCCGGAAGAATATAGGACGGAGTTCAGGCAGGCTCGTATAAGACCTGGAAAAACATACAAACATTTTAGCTTTGAGCTTCGTCGAAGCCTACAGTTTTGGATGGAGTCAGAAGGAGTAGAGAACGAAGTCGCTGCTGTCGTTGAGTTAATGCTTAGAGATCAGTTACTAAGTACACTACCCCAGGAAATCCGTGCATTCGTTAAAGACCGAAAAGCTTCTACCTTCAACGAGTGTCTAGACGATGCTGACCTCCACGCGGTAAATCATCGTTTATATCCGAGGGAGTACAAGAAAGAGAAGGCTCCCTCCCCAAAGAAAAATGGTCCGCGACCCAGGCATTTACAGAAGAAGCCCTTTAAGTTCTCAGCAGCAAAAGGAACTTATAAACCAAATTTTGGAGGAGAAAAAATCAAAAAGAAGTTAGGATTCCACAAGGATCATACCCTAATACCGGCACGTATCCCAGGAAGCCCGTCACTTGTTATACCTGCGGGATAATAGGTCACCTGAGTTTCCAGTGCCCACAGAACTCCTGACTGAGGGAGACTTCAAGGCAACAGGTGCAAATCCTGACTGCCGCGATCCCAGCAGGACAAGCTGATTCGTCCTACGTCCCCGCGCCAACATCCAAAGGGCCCCATTAACAGGTAAACTTTCTATTCAAGAAAAGTTCACCAGGGGGCCTACAATTTGAAGAGGGCACTGTTAATGGGTGCCGAGTATCCACTTTAGTCAGAGACACCGGATGTACGTGCATAGTGGTATCCGACAAGTTGCTGCCCCCAGTAAACCCTAACCATAAGAAATTCGCAATCGTCCACGACTTTTTAGGACGCGACAATCGATTCCCCTTCGTGAGATGCCATATACAATGCAAATAATTTACCGGTTGGACGAACGTGGTAGTAGCCCCAAATAAGTTCTGCGCAGTACTAATCGGCAAAACCCCCTAATTTCTCAGCAAGAAGTGGCCCAACAAGTAGTCACCCAAGCACAAGAAGCCCAGAGGAAAGAGCAACCTGCTAAGTTGACCCCGAGGATTACCCTCGAAGACAATGGGTTCAAATTAACTTCCTTCGCCATTGCTCAAAAGGAATGCCCCACTCTTAAACCGCTATGGGAGAAAGCTATTAAAGATGAAACTCTCCAAGTGAAAGGAAAAAAGCCTATCCAGTATATGGTAGAAGACTCACTTCTCTACCGTACTATCAGCGAGGAAGATAAGGAGGACAAGAAAGCACTGTGTGTACCTCAAGAATACACGCCAAGAATTTTGAATACCGCGCATGATGGAATATTAGCCAGACACTTTGGGCACAACCAAACGGCGCAGCAGATATTCCGACACTTTTATTGGCCCCAGGCCACCAGGGATATTGTGGCTTATTGCCGATCATGCGACGTGTGTCAGAAGGATCCCTCCAGAGGAAGGGTACCTCCTGCACCCTTACAAAAGGTGCCCGTTATAACCGAACCATTCTTTTGAGTGGCTATTGATTTGGTGGGACTAATTCACCCCCCTTCAAGCTGAGGGCACTCCTACATCCTCACCCTAGTGGATTGTGCCACCCGGTTCCCAGATGCCGTGGTACTACGGAAGATTGAAACTTTTTCCTGCACGGAAGTATTCATTTCAATTTTTGCACGAGTAGGCCTGCCTAAAGAAATTCTTTCGGATAGAGGGCGCTAATTCACCTCAGAATTGATGGAGTATTTTAATAAACTACTGTTAGTCAAGCCAATTTTTACAAGTCCATTTCATCCATCCGCTAACGGAATCTGCGAGAAAATAAACGGGACTCTCAAAAATATATTGAAGAAGTTGTGTCAAAACAACCCTACACAGTGGCACAGATACCTGCCTGCAGCCCTTTTCGCCTGCCGAGGAATACCTCATCGGACGTTGGGATTTTCGCTCTTTGAGCTATTATACGGGAGAAATGTGCGAGGTCCTATGAGTATTCTTAAGGAATTATTTTTCAACGCGAAGCTCGAGCAAGAAATCAAATCGTCTTACGCCTACGTGATGGATATGCGCGAGTGCCTAGAATACTGCTTTGGCTTAGCTCGAGAGAACGCCGAGAAAAATTTAGCCAAATACCGGGACTACTTCGATATGAAACCAAAGGCGCGAAAATTAAAGGCAGGAGATGAAGTCTTATTATTACTCCCGACCGAAAATAATAAGTTATAGGCCCAGTGGAAAGGACCGTTTGAAGTAATCGAGGCACGGGGTCCAGTTGATTACTTGATAGATATCTCAACAGGGCGAAGAACCTATTACATAAACATGCTAAAAAAATATCACCGCCACGCGTGCATAAAGAATATTACCCTTCTCCACGAAGAAGAACCGATGGAGGCCGTTCGCCCGGGTACGCCCCTGCAAGTCATACACACTGTGTGTGTGGAACAAGACGAGGAATACGAACTTCCATCTCTCTCACCCACCCCAGAAGACCCTCGGGTGGATTTGAAGATAAATTCCAACTTAGAGATTCAACAGAAAGCGGAAATGTTGAACTTACTCATAGAATTCCCAGAAGTCATTTCTGAAACCCCCGGATGTGCCAAAGATTTCATCCATGAAATAAAACTAAAAACTAATTCAGGTGCGAAGCAAACCATATCCTTTACCGATCCACCTATGAGAAGCCTTCAATAAGGAAGTCCGGAATTTATTAAAATTGGGAGTTTAGAGCCATCAGATTCCAAATATTGCTCCCCCATAGTAATGGTTAAGAAACCTGATCAATCGTTTCGGTTGTGCGTGGACTTCCGAAAATTGAATTCAGTGACCGTTTTCGACGCCGAGCCCATCCCGCTAATAGATCAAAATCTCCATTTATTTGAGACGCTAAATTCATCACCGAATTGGATTTGTGTAAAGCGTACTATCAAATACCCCTCGCTAAGGAGTCCAAAAAACTGACGGCGTTTGCGACTGAGAGAGGTCTGTTACAGTTTACCAGGCTTCCCTTCTGACTTCTTACAGCCGGTAGCAATTATAATAGGATGATGAGGTGAATTATCGCTGGCCTAAGTGACGTGTTGTTTTACTTCGACAACGTGTACGTAGCTACCCGTACATGGGAGTCACACTTACTTGCCTTACGCTCATTGCTGGAGAAATTAAAGGAGAAAGGTCTAACCGCCGGGCCGACCAAGTGTTATTTTGCCTACGAATCCATTGACTACCTGGGATTCAAAATAGGACAAAAACACTTGACTACCCAGCAAGAAAAAGTGGACGCCATAGTCAAGATGCCCCGGCCGAAAACAAAGAAACAACTCTGACCCTTTATGGGAGCCGCCTCTTTCTATAGGCGTTTTGTGCCCCACTTCCCTCCCATTGCGGCCCCCACTGAATGATTTGTTAAAACAGACAGCGTCAGACCCTGTCACGTGGAACCCCCATGCAATAACTCAGTTGGAGGTTCTAAAAGGAAAACTTGTAACTGCGCCCATTCTTGGCTTACCAAATCCCAACAAGATCTTCGGCATTCGCACGGACGCTAGTCAAAACATGTTAGGCGGAGTATTGCTTCAATACGAAGATGACGAAACAGCCTATCCCATAGCTTATGTCAGTAGGAAACTTTTAAGTAGAGAAAAAGTCTACGCCACAATCGAAATCGAAGCTTTGGCCATAATATGGTTCATAGGTAAATTCAAATATTATCTAATAGGGCGCGAGTTTAAGTTGGAATGCGACCATAAACCGTTGTCATACTTAAGTAAAAATAAGAGTAAGAATTGAAGAAGACTGAGATGGAGTTTACTCTTGATGGAGTACCAGTAATCCATTCACTATATAAAAAGATCCAACAATTGTATGGCCGACTCGTTAAGTCGCAACCCTGTCGACGATTAAGGAGCAGCCCAACTATTGTATTATAGCAAAGTTAAGTGTAAATCATTAGAATTGCAATTAAGTAGGGGCGAGTAACCCCCTAGTGTTAGGTAAGAAGATCCTAAGTTGGCACAGTAATATAGGAATTAATGTAAGGTCAGGTGAAATGTTATTGAGGCATTCCCGAGTGAACTAAAATTTATTGTATAATATAATGTTCCGTAAGTTACCCATGTATATTAGTGTAAGCATCGGATTGGAATACTTCCCCCCCGTTAATTTCTTTAGGAGGTAGGTAAATGTAGAGAAATGGTTCCTTCAAGCATCCTGGAGGAGTATATGTACATTAAAGCCCCTTTCCCTCATGAGGAGCAGCGTGGAAAAGGTAGCCGGCGAATAACCATAACTGCTTATCTTGTTTGATCTCCCCGCCGCTGTGGGAAGTTGGAGCTAACATCTGTTTTAAGGCGACCACATAAGGTCCTTAAACGACGCTCTAACGATCCAATTACCTACGAGACCCATAAACCCGTGGTTATGGAAAAGAAAAGCGGTGCGAGTCAAAAGGCACGCCAAGTAGTGGTGCGGTTGCGAGCCTCTAATTACGAGGTGACTTAGGCACCCCAGTGCCACCTCAGCAATTCTCGCTCTTCCGAGATGCTAACTCACCATTCGCGTCCCCGCCCCCCTTGCCTCTGTGGCCTGGTCACTTCCCCCTTTAGATGGGGCGGCAATCCGCCTATAAATAAGCCCCGCAAAGAAAGAGAGAGGATTCTTATCAGAAGTCGATACGCCAGAGTAGGATTAGTTTGTGAAGATCGAGCTTCGGCCCGACAAGAAGATTATTATCAGAAGTCGATACGCCAGAGTAGGATTAGTTTGTGAAGATCGATCCTTCGGCCCGACAAGAGGATTATTATCAGAAGTCAATTCGCCAGAGTAGGATTAGTTCGTGAAGATCGATCCTTTGGCCAGACAAGAAGATTATTATTAGAAGTCGATACACCAGAGTAGGATTAGTTCGTGAAGATCGATCTTTCAGCCAGACAAGAAGATTAGAAATCGATACGCCATAGTAGGATTAGTTCGTCAAGATCGCTCCTTCGGCCAGACAAGATGATTATCAGAAGTCGATACGCCAGAGTAGGATTAGTTCGTGAAGATCAATCCTTCGACCAGACAAGAAGATTATTAGAAGTCGATACGCCAGAAGAAACATTAGTTCGTGAAGTTGGATCTTTCAGCCAGACAAGAAGATTAGAAGTTTATACGCCAGAAGAAGGGTTAGTTCGTGAAGATCGATCCTTCAGCCATAAAAGACTATTTCTGTGAGAAACGATAGGATCAGATTGAGAAAATCGATGCCCCCTTTCAGGGCCGTATTAACCTAAATAGTCAAGCTTTATATCGGTGCCATACCCAAGAATCCTGTACAGACTGCAAAGAAGTCTGATTATTATTATTATTAAAGTTCCAAGCCACAACCCCAACTGGAAGAGCAAATAGCTATAAGCCCAAGGGCCCCAGCGGGGAAAGAAACCTGGTATGGAAAAAACGAAACAAAGATCAAGAAAAACATAATAAACAAACAGAAAATTAAAAAAAAAAATTAAATGCTATAATGTTAAAAATATTATAATATTATATATGTGTGGATAATGAATAAAATATTAAAGTTATAAGTTTCTGTTAATTAAAAATGTATTAGCACCCACTTTAAATTTCTGAAGTTCCAAGGACTCAACAACAACACTAGGAAGTTCATTCCACAGTTTAGTTGTGTTAGGAATGAAACTTCTTGAAAACTGTGTTGTGTTGAATCTCATAGGCGTAAAGGCCCTACTATTGGCATTTAGTACACCTCTGGTAACTCGTTGAGGGGCATATAAATTGGGCAGATCGTGATGCAGTGGATGATCTGCATTGTTAAAAATTTTATATAAGATGCATAAGGAGCTTATTGCTCGCCTGTGCCACAGATCAACTTTGAGGTCAGGAATTAAAAATTTTATTGCTCTCAAATTTTTATCTAATAAATTAAGATAAGAGTTGGCTGCCGAACTCCAAACAGGGGCGCAATATTCAAAACACGGAAGAATAAAAGCATTAAAACAATTTTTAAGAACAGTCTGCTCTCCAAATACTTTGTAAGATTTCCTCAAAATGCCAATTTTTTGAGCAATAGAGGAGGAAATAGATCGAATGCGATTCTCAAAAGTAAACCTAGAGTCAAGCATAACTCCAAGCAACTTAAAAGAATCACATATGGAGATGGGAATGTTATTTATTAAAAGATCTGGATGGGGAGGATCTAGTGTTCTGGATCTGCTAACAATCATACTCTGGGTTTTCTTTGCATTTAACTTCATGCCCCATGAAGTGCACCAAACATTTATCTTAGCCAGATCTCTATTTAAAGACTCTGCAACCGATGCTCTCAACTCAGGAGATGGGACTGGGGCTATTAGAGTAGCATCATCAGCATAGGCTATAAGTCTATTTTCCAGTCCAAACCACATATCATGGGTATATAATATAAACAGTAGAGGACCAAGAACACTGCCTTGTGGTACACCAGATAGCACCTCTCTCTCATCACTAAAATTATTGTCAACATAAACCTTTTGATGTCGATTTGTTAAAAATTGTTCAATAATATTTAAAAATACACCACCTACTCCCAACTGCTTCAACTTAAATATCAGGGCCTTATGATTGACACGGTCAAATGCGGCACTGAAATCAAGGCCAACTAAGCGAACTTCTTGACCAGAGTCTAATGATTTTTGGACAATGGTGGAGACTGTGAGAAGTGCATCACAAGTGCTCAGACCCTTACGAAATCCAAACTGTAAAAAGGGAAACAGACGATTAAGCTCGGCAAATGTACTTAAACGTTTAGCTAGTAAACGTTCAAAAATCTTAGATAGAACAGGAGTTATAGAAATGGGCCTATATTCAGTAGGGTTAAAACTACCACTTGCACTTTTACATAGTGGAATGATGTTACCAATTCTCCAACATTCGCAAAAACTACCACTCCTCGCCAGCTTCCGAAGAATAACGGAAAGCTTGGGAGCCAAATACTCTGCAGTTTTCTTAAAGAATAAAGGGAATATACCATTTGGGTCAGTACCACCATAAGCATCCAGATCAAGAAGTAACTGTTTTACTTCACTTGAACGGAAAGCAATCTTGTTTAACCTTGGTTCAGGGAAACAAGTGTCAGGTAGAGTTAGATTCTCATTACTTTGTTTATTATCAAAAACATCAGCCAACAGTGTTGCCTTTTCTTCAGGACTATGAGTAATGGAACCATCAGGTTTAAGAAGGGGTGGCATAGATGAATCATTCCCAAAAAGAGCAGACTTGAGAGTGGTCCAGAATTTGTGGGAATTTGCTGTGCGCTGAAGAGTTCCCTTTGTGGTAGTATTGAATTCAACTTCAGCATTATTATATACCCTCTGAGCTGCTGTTCTGTAGTGCACATAATTATCCCATAGAAAGGCAGATCTACTCCCCTTCCACAGGTTGTAGGCTTCTTGTTTCTGCATATGAGCCCTCTTACAGTCATCATTAAACCAGGCTTTGTCCTTAGTGCGATATCTGATCATACGGAATGGAACATGTCTATCAATAATTGAAACAATTTTATCATTCAAAATACGAACTGCTTCAACCTCCTTATATATTAGTGGCCAGTTGATCCGGGAGATATCATTTAATATATTGCACCAGTCTACTTGAGATTTGATGAATACTTTGCTTGTATGAGCTATATTAGGAATAGATTGCTCAATACAGATAGTTATAGAAATTGCACAGTGGTCAGAAGTTCCCACAGGAGGATCAACAGCACTTGTAACGACTCCAGGGGAATCAGTGAAAACCAAGTCAAGGCAGTTCCCAGATGAATGGGTAGGCTCCCTAATGACTTGCTCACAACCCGACTCACACGCAAAATCATAAGCCCTGATACCATGACAGTCAGTAGGGGAGACAGAAGACAGCCATTGCCTATGATGAGCATTGAGGTCTCCCATAAATACAAAGCAGGCTTTCCGGTCATTTTCCTGTACCTTGGCCATGGCAAGGAGCAGACAATCAAAAATAGTATCATCTAAGTCTGGATTGCGATAGACAGAAAAAAGATAAAAATTATTTTGCTTACCACATACTTTCATAACTTGCATCTCATGGCAAGAACAAGCATAGGAGGTCTTTGAAGCAGAGTAACCATTCCTGATGTAAACTGCCATTCCTCTAGCCCTAGGAATGGCATCACGCCTAAGTAAAATTGGTTTTTTGAAGCCTGGTATAAGTAGTTCAGAGACATGCCTCATATTTGAAACCAGGGTCTCTGAACAGAGCAAAATGTCATGAGACTTGGATGAAGCAGTCAAGTCTTTAATATTGGCATGTAGGCCCCTAATATTAATATAGAGTAGACGACATTTTATCTGACGAGGATGACCAGGTCCAGGGTTGAGCTCAATATCTCCTGATAAAATTAAAATCGATATTAAAAAAATAATATTAGCAACAAGATCTTCAACAAAAATAACAATTTGTACAACAACAACAACAACAATTTGTACAAAATTATTCAATAGCAAAACTTTCATTAACTGAATATTATATGTTGGAAAAAAACTGGTCAACATGATGGAGCCGACACATCATGCAAGGCAAAATTCCCTTCAGGACGCCACAACAACTGAGGGAGGACAGTAATGATGACTTTGGAATGAAAAAGAATAAAGAAAAGAGAAAAGAAAAGAATAGACCAAGGCAACCTCTTGAAAAGCCATCAGAGCCTCTTTGCTCATCTATTAAGCCTGCCCTACACACCATTTGAGTAAAACAAGAGGAGGAATGAAAAATAGGAAAGTATGCCTAAATGTACCCTTAGGCAGGGATCTCAAACACAAGAGAGTGGAAGACCATGGTACAGAGGCTATGGCACAATCCAATGCATAAGAACACCTTTCTGTCAGGGAGGTCCCTCAGCCTTTGACTAAGTGTCTATCCACAAGACAGTGGAGGGTTTGGATTCAGAGTTATCCCTCTCCTAGGCGGATTGTCAACCAAGACTTCGAGCTCCACCTGCCCGGGTTTGAGTTCGGAGTTGTCCCTCTCCTAGGTGGATTGTCACACAAGACTATGAGCTCCACCTGCCCATACCGTAACCCTGGTATAGGGTGGCTACCGAGCGCTACGCCTTGCCAAAGGGCGACTCGTGATTTTGTCCGGGGCTGCTTATTCAGTTTATTCGCAACTAACCTCTATATCTAGAGGCCTTCCCCCGATCCGCAACCTGGGGACCCGATGGATGGGAGTTGTCATCTCCCATCCAAAGCCGCTCACTCTCAAGCGACTCTCACCTCTCAAGCTCCGTAAGAGTAAGAGGAGAACAACCCAGCCTCAACGAGAGATACGTCTTCCAGTGACATCCGGCAATACCTAATACCTTCTGTCATGTAAGTTAAAAAAAACATTTATATTCATATTGCGATAGTAGAAGTTTAGTACGCCTCACGTTTTAAAGGGGAGTAGAAACCATTGTTCTTGAACCTAGGTCATATGTGTTTGTAGACGAGAGTACTTTAATTTAATGTTTAACGCTAATCAAATAGAGTCGCGATAAAAATACTAATCGGCAATTGGTATGTTTATGGGAAGCCTATTTGTTTATTTTTGTAATCATATCCGTGCGAGAATTCTAGCTGCAAAAGATAGAAATGTATTAACTGTTGACTTATAATAGTTAAGTGTTTCCTTTAAAATAATGTTTATTTTGATATATATCTGGTGTTTCCTCTTATGTTCTATGTGTTTAAAATAGCTCTTCCTTCAGAAAAAATTACTGAATTAGCACTCTTAGAACAAAGCCTACTTCATCATAGAAGTAACTTACGCACCACAAAGCATACCGCTACAAAAAGGGTGTCAAAGAGTATAGTAATCAAAACAAAAGGTCATTCTACGACACTTACCATCTGTAAATAATACTAATTCCTTATTTTTAATACTAAATGATGGAAATGAATAAACTAGCCTACAAAACAGACCAACTTACCTTTGTTGCAGGAGAATGAGAGGCTTTCGGGAGTTTCATTTCCCCTTGGTCTTTAGCCCACTAAATTTTCCCTTGAGTAACGCAAATCCCACCATTTTAAATTTCCTAACTTGACAAATTTCTATACAATTTTGTTTAAAAAGGTGCTTTCGATAATTTCCGCATTAATTTTGGAATATAGAGAGATGTTACAGTATATATAATGCGACAATTTACATTACATTACAAAATAATTATCTATATTATTTGTTACAGTATATATAATGCGACAATTTACATTACATTACAAAATAATTATCTATATTATTTGTTACAGTATATATAATGCGACAATTTACATTACATTACAAAATAATTATCTATATTATTTGTTACATTATATATAATGCGACAATTTACGTTGCATTACCAAATAATTCTTTATATTATTTTCTTGTCTCTATATGAAGCGGATTAAAAGATTAAATGTCTGCATGTCTGGAACTAGCCGTAAAATTGGGATCGTTTAGAAATATAGAAATGATTCAACATTTTTAAGAGGATTTAATGGGCAGGTTAGGTTAGGGTAGATTACTTTAGGAAAGATAGGGGGTGCTACAAATCATGTTTGGTTAGTGAGGTTAGTTTACTAAATTAAAATAAGAAAAGAAAAATACTTATAAAATATAATGTTAAACATTCATCGGAGCAATAAAATCGAAATAATCAAATCTTAGGATCAAAAGCAAACCATAAACTCTTTATCAACTAATAAAACAAACAACCACAGACAACTTAACCTCACTTATCATACCAAACAGTCTTAGCCATTCAAATAAAACGAGCAACTAAAAACAACCAGATCCAACTTTCTTCAATCAGCTCCAAACCATAGACTAAATATAACACAAACTAACCTAAATATTTGCTTCAGACGCCTTTAGAGCCATTTTGAGAGAGCCACGGTTGAACCAGAGCGACGCCAGATATCCTTCGAGAACTCATTTAAATCCTGGCAATAGCGAGCTGCCTTATAACCTTAGAAAACCTAACCTAACAGGGCCTAACCTAACCTAACTTAATCAAACCTAACCTATCAGAAACTAACCTAACCTAACTTAACCTAACAGAATCTAACTTAATCTAACCTAACCCAACCTAAAATCTTAACCTAGTCTAACCTTCTCTCGTTGGACCAATAAGGTCAAAGATATAAAATGTAGTCAAAGGTATTGCGGGTAGGGATGAGACCAGTATAATCATCCTTATTTTGGATCCTATAATACATAGGGCTCCATCCGCCGGGGGATGAACGCTGTTCGAAGAGGATGCTACGAGCCCATAATGCCTCACCGCTATGAATGGTGAATAAATGAGAAAAAGATTGGTTGTTTTGTGCTTAATCAGGACAAAAAGGCAGGGAGTCCTTTATGAGGCGTTGATTGCAAATCAAAAAGATGCTTATCCCTTTGTTTGACAAGAGGATCGTGGAGAATTGAGGAAGTTGAGAGAGGTGAAAACTAAGAAACCCAAATAAGAAACCCAGCTTTTAGGATAAGAGCGGACAGCACCCAACTCTCCGGGAACTTGTCCATTTCGCAGGGAATTCTGCGCTTCTTGGCTGAGTAACGAAGGTAAGTGGAACATAAGACATGTTTCACATGGTGAAAACAAATCAACCGGATCAGATTAATTCACTGAATTCACTAAAACAAAAATGATTCTCAGGAGCTTAATAATGTCGAACCTGTGTAGTGATTTACTTTTTAATTCTTTTATAACTTTCACAACATAAGCACAGAGTTACACACATTATTGGTAGTTCCTTACTTTTTAGCTTGTGATTTGCTTCAAATTTCATTCTTTTTTTACTTCCATTTAGTCACCTGGAAGGGATTAAAATAGTCCGTTCAACTTCCCTATTTGGGTTTTCAATCTAACTAATTAGTCGAACACGAACAATTTAAGCAGACTTAAGAAGAATAATAGCATTATCCTTCATACCGCTTAGCAAAAAAAAAGCAGGACACAAAGGGTTGACAAGCAGCTTTTCGCCCATCTTCCTACACTTCAGCGAAGGCCTCAAGATAATGGTCTGCTCTTTCTTCCACTCTTGCTCGCATGCTCCTGCCTATATCAAAACATAATACTCCGAGGCGATTATCGCTTTTTCAGGAAAAATCATTGATGTGTTAAATTATTGAGAATTAACGCAAAGATTTGTTAAGATCTTTGTTTTCAAGCGAGGATTACATGTTTTTTTATATGTACATATGTATTTATAAGAAGTAAATAACAAAAACATTTTTTCAAGAAAACACAATTTTTTGGCTAATCATTACTGTACCTTTAAAGAAATTGAACAAACTAAAGTTTTCAATGGCTCTTGTTGTTTTGTTTGCTATAAAGCTTTGTTGAAGAAGAAAAGGATAAGAGATCGATAAAGAAGACACAAACTTTTAAAGCAAAAATATAAAGTCCTGAAGTAGATAGGATGTTGAAGGAGTCAAAGATATTTAAGCCTAAGATGAAAAACATCAAACGCCTAAATGGCAAAAAAACAGCTTCCAGGCACAGAACAAGAGTAAAGCACCCTAATGATATTCATAAAATTGTGACAACAAGAAAAATTGGTAGTCATTATTTTGATGCTCATGGTCTAGAAAAGAATGGCAAGATAAAGATGTAGCGGCTATAAAACAGAAACGTCTTGGTAAAATAGTAAGTTAATGGAAAGGTATTTAAAATCCCAAGAATTGTCATAAAATCGTTCAGAATCAAACGCATAGCATTGACGATGAGTAATTTATCGTCATTTAGCGTATCTTACATTACCGTTCTCGCATTTTCCCTTTCGATATTTAATAGCGTTTAAGGTAGCATCTCCATCTCAGGGGAACCTCACAGTTGAGGTAAAGTATATATGCCTTATGTCTCTATTGAACTTGTCAGTAGGTGTGGCCTATTGAAGGCTGGCTTGACTATAACTAGCACAGCTGAGCAGCAAATTCTATAATCTAAGCTAGTGCCCAGTTTAGGATAAAAATGTGGGAGCCCTAACTCGAATTCCTCCCTCTAAATAGCCTTAGAAAAGGGCAATTAACATTAATAATGTTTAACTTACGCAGCATTTATAATAAATAACAGTAACTCACACAGAAATGAGCACTTTCTCTCAGACCTGATTTTTTTCGCATATCAGAAAATTGTAGTTTATTTTAGTTTTGGAACGTCAACTATGGTATAATACTGAATTTAATAATTATTGCTTAGATTTAACTGCATTTGAGACATGTGTCTTCTAAGTTAAATTCGATCGCAATGGTATAAAAACTGTTTTATATATATTCTATATTATTACATAACTCTTTCTAAATAGCCGAATATAAGTATGGCTTAAATATGAAATATAAATACAAATGGATCTGAAACGGTTCATAGCAGCATTTAACACACAACATTGGTCACAGTATTTCACATGATCATCAACCTCTTGTTTGTTTGGGCAAATGCATTAATTAAGCTGTTTATTCTAACATCAATTTTGTTATGTACATCGATCAGTGCCAAGCCCAAGTTAAGAGTAGATAAATCATCCTCGTTATGTTTGTAGCTTATGTTTGCAGAGGGGCGTTCAGTTTCTTTCTAACGTCGTATCTCTTACAAAAGATCTTCCGAGAACGAAGATTTGGTGTCTTTGTGAGACATTAAAGCTAATATGCACAATAAATATCTGTAAGACGAATATGAACAGGTACACACGCAATTTTGTACCCAAGTTTTCAGTGTATTTTTCTCACGTAAACCCTATAATTCAATATCAAAACTGAAACCACCAAAAAAAAACCGACCTATTTTACTTTGGTGTTGGCGAGTTATTGAGGTCAAGTCCTCTGTATGCAAGCAGTGTGTAAGCATAGAGTGAAGAGTTGTTTCAAATTAATATAAGGTAGAGAATTGATTATTATTTGTGTCACTTAACACGTTGACCACAGGTTGGGCCATATATGGTATACTGGTAGTCTCAAATAAATTCCCCTTGCCAGATTTTTTTCATATCACTTCTTAAGTATTAACACATAATGGCGCTGTTGATAGCATATAATTCATGTATAACTTGATCTTACTGTAGCTCTTTGAAAGCTTTCACTGTCAACGTGTTAAAATTAAGAAGTTAAAGGACCGCTGGAACTTTCGCCAGAACTTGTCTAAGGAGCGAGCTGTAAGTAAAATGGCAAATATAAAAGAAGAAAAAACGTAGAAGAAATATAACCACGGATCTACATAGGGAGTATGGCCTAGAGGAAACTCTATCATCCAGATTTCAGGTCACCTAACTTTACTAGATGCCATGGATTTTCTCAATCGTTCAGTGAACGCATAGACAAAATCAGTATTCGATTATATATTTGTCAGTGTCAAAAATTATAAGAATATGCATTAAAATAAAAGTCATTAGAACTAACAAAGCTCCTTTCTGTTATCTTCCTTTCCTTACCCAAGTAGATATATTTAAAAGATATAAAAGTACTAATGTACTTATGCGCTGAACAATGATGATATTAATTAAGTATTATTAATATTTATCTTTAATTTCTTTAGTTATACTAAAACTTTGAATTAATTATATTTTAGTAGATTACACCTAAAAACGAAATTAACTTTTATTTCCGCGGGTCAATTAATCTTAAGGCACCATTTTGACATCTCTCATGGTAACTTACACCTGCCAAAACATCCCTTATTACGCCCAAGTCAGATTGTCCCCACCGCTCCTAAGTCTGTCCTCTTAGGTGACAAGCTATTTTACATTCGTTCTGGATTTTCCATCGCCTTTGACCTTGGTCATGTGCATATGCCCCTACGACTTCACTTCAACTTTTTTCTCTCGCCAACTTAACTCCAGAGGAGGTAATCTCCCTTCTTCTCTCCTAAAAATAACGTTTTAATTTCCAAAAGTTTAAGCAAAATTTTAGAATGCAAATTTAATCTAATTGTAAAGGATAAGCTTAAAAGTCATCGAAAAAAAGTTATTGAATTATTAAACTTTGACCTATTTTAATATATTTACATGTTAACTCTATCTTTTCTTGTTGGGTCAGAATATTGGCCATCTTACCATGTACATTCTGATTGTGCCTGGTTTGGACAATTGATATTAATGGTTATAGAATTTGTTCCCAAGCTCGAGGATTTCTCTACTCTGCTGTTTTTAGTTATAAACCAATAGAGACTTTCGGGTTAACAGGTTGAATAAACATTGATGGCTTTACAATAGACTTCCCATGACCCTGATTAAGAACATGAAATTTAAATTATTATCCTTCCGTTGCATCATGGCTAAAAAATCGTTGCTCTTTAGACGCACATGTTTGTTTGCGATTATGTGCAACAAGTTGCATGTTTATACCAAGTAGATAGTCTATATTTTTTCTCGTTTATATTCTCTTGTTTTAATGATTGTTATAAAATTTAGGGCAAATAATTTTGTCTGTAAGTGAGATTGAATTTAATCAAGGCAGCCAATTTTTATAAGATCCCCTGCAAAGCTTGGCATATTAATCAAATTTTTATTAAAGGGCTATTAATTTTTTTTAAAATGATAAAAAATCACTAATAAGAATTATAGGGCCTATAAAGTATAGTATGGAGGGTATTTATAAAATTTAAGAACTAAGTTGCTCAACAAAATTAGAAACTAAAAGCATCGCACCTTTTTACAGAATCCATCTCGTTGTGATAGACAGAAAAGACCAAGAGAATTGCTTTGCCCTCCTGCATAATTTTAAAACCGGGTGTAACATTTATTCTTTCTATTTTGGATTAGCAAAAAATATGTAATTATTGAGAAAATTAAAACAAAATTGAGCGTTTAGAGTTCAACTCGAATGGAGTGGTGTAATAAAAGCTATGATTTTTAGGTATATAACAATATTCTGAAGAAAAACAGCAAATATAGTCAATCTTTATAGGAAAAGAAACAGAAAATGTGACTAAGAATACTCGATAAGGAACAGTGACTATTGAAAGCCATCCTTGATAAGTAACAGCTAATTTCGATGTTACAAAACCCGCAAAATGAAGGTAAGTGGCAATGAAATTGATATGAAGATCGCATCAAATAAAACCAGCTCTACCACTTGGACTGTTGGTTTATAGTCTGGATTAGCGAAATAAATCTTCTGGGGATCACTAAATGCACCTGATTACAAACGAATATTTAGGAAGACTGAAACTGCCATTCAAAACGCCGTTGATTCCACACATTCAAGATCAGTAATCAACCAATTAGCTAAGTCAATCATCAGCTATTTTATTACATAATTAATAAACTGACCTTAATGTAAACTTTATAAAAGGAATGATAAGACCATACAGTTCCAGACTGCAAACAAGGTTATATAGCACTAAAAATACCTAACTATACCTTACCTACCCCGAAACATGGGATAAATGGGGCTAAGTGAGGTGAAAAAAACTATTAAACAGCAGTTGCGTAACCAATCCACAATAGCTAAAGAGCTCACTAAAGACAAAAATTATTAAAATTCACTGAATAATTTTGGAGATGAATCCTTAGAAGTGAAAATGAATCAAGAAAACACAAGAGGACACAGAGGTATATGGAGCAAAAGAAGAGAGTAAAAGCTTCACGGGAAAAATAGAAGTATATTTTAGTTAACATAAAGGTGTTGGAGTTTAGGTAGATGAGCTCAATACACACTAGTAAGTTTGAATAGTGAAAGGTCTAGAATTAAGTCCTAAGACCAGGCCTTAATAAAAACGGCTTTAAAAAGGCGGATGAAGAATGATGTGTACATGCAGCATCAGAAGAAAGCAAAATGAACGGATCAGAAATTATGTATTTTCTTATAGTAATTGTAAATGTACATGGGTTAGAATACAGATCCAAAGAATGAACGTTTAGCACTGCCCACACACCACCAGCGGCAACAGAAAATTATCTATATATTATGCATGATAAAATCATCCCCAAATAGACACACTGGCACACACTCATCAAAGTGTTTCTAAATGGCTGAGGGATTAACAAGGCAGAAAGGGAGAAAACATCCCAATATCAGCTGTTTCTTCATGATTTAAACCGAAATTGGTGGCTGAAATTTGTAGACATCATACCTCTTATCATAGAGACCAAAGAGGTACTGATAAACAATTTTACTGATTACCTATCATTTCTAGCTTAGAATCTCAATATATTAGTAATCTGACATGTAACACTAGAAGTAACAATATCTCTTGTCATACCTCTTACCATAGGGGCCAAAGAGGTACTGATAAACAATTTGACTGATTACCTATCATCTCTAGCTTAGAATCCCAATATATTAGTAATCTGAAATCTAACATTAGAAGCAATGATATATCTCATAAGCCGCATGAGCATCCATGAATAAAAATGCAGAATCAAGAGTTTAAATCAAGAATTGTAGTCCAGAGGACTCTGAGTCCTTAATTTGACCTACTAATCCAAGCCCATCATCTGTCACCTAATTCTTCTCTCTCATTCTACAAATCGATGTTATTTTTATTTTGTGGAACCAAAATTATCATCTAATCTCCATTTTCCTGGAAGCTGCGTTAACATCCTTCCGTTTCCAGTATCAAATTTATTTCCTTTGTATGCAACATTTTTACATTCTCGCATATATGCAAATTTACATGATCTAATACATCCTAAGTAGAGAGCACTGTATTCTTCCGTTAACTCGAAAGCGTAATTTTCGTTATTAATTTACATAAATAGCTTTTTATGTTTATGATTACGTATATTATTATAATTATAACCGATCGGTTGACTTTCGTTTTCTTGCTTCTTCTTGGAATGATGGTTGTTAATTCGCCTTTTTTATTATTGTTTTTTTTCTGAATTCCGTGAGTTGTGAAACAAACACGCTGACTATATTAACTTGCTTTGGCCTACATTATGGACAAGCATATTAACTTTAGTTATACTGAATACCGTTGCATCCGATCCTATCTCTCCTTTCTTATCCTTTCTTGGTCTGACCTGCAGTGTATCGTTGTGCTTTGGATATTTACTTTAAGGATTTTCTCCGAATTTAGTCTTGGCTGAATGCTTATTCCATTAATCAATCAGATAATGGAAAAAGTTCGGACAATATTAGCTGTGCTTTTAATTAAAATTCTTATATATATATATATATATATATAGATTAAATCCTTAAATTTTATTAACTTGGAACCATTTTTTACTAAATTGACGCCACCCAACACAAACGGCCTCCCAGATTCATGCACCATCTAATGTAGATAATGATCACAGTACTCAAAAGAAGAGTCAAAGGGTTTCAACCGGAAATGAGTAATTCGGGTCGGCAGTTTCTGTACTGTGAGCAGGAAAAAACAAAGGTCGTTTCATATTTAATCGGATAAGCTTCAATTCTCGTTGAAGACGATGAATTAAAGTTTTCTAATCAATTAAATCTACTACCTAATAAATGCAACATACTACTTGTCTTTCTCTCTTACATCCTTATAATATACGCAAGTAAGAATAAATCTATAGATGCCTAAACAAAATTCCCCTCTCGAATATTTTTAAATGATCACAAGTTAAAATCATGGTTTATTTTATTATAAACTTACATTGCTTATATTAGATGCTGTGTCTTGGAACTTAAGCTCTTCACTCTCAAATGATCATCCTGACAAGAAATTTCAGCGATAAGATCTTAACCTTTTTCAAAATAAAGTGTTGGGTAAAGTATTCTTTAGTGAAATTATATAACATAGATTATGATGAGTTTGATAAATTATCTGAGTCGGAAACGTTAGTCAACAGAAACATATTAATGATTATTTATGTCTAACATCAGTATTTATGGTGTTATGGATGTAATATAACTAGCAGCACTTTGCGCTGCTCAGGTTTAATTGCAACTGTCTAGAAGGTACCTTGAGTTATTCTTATGAAATTTGCTGTATTTCTTACGCATATATCCCGCCGTTTATTTTGGCATTTTCGATTTCAGACTTGAACTAATCAGAAAGAGGCTCTAACCTACAATTTTATTTTTAAAACTGTTCAATTTTGAACACTTGAAGGCATTATCACCCATTCACTTCTCTCCTTATTTCGAAAGCAACGAATAAATCCGCTTCGTCTTTAAAAGACTTAAGGGTGGAGTTGTATTTAGTAACAACTTAACACCTAAGCTCGTCAACTAAAGTAACCTTCTCGTCTCACGTTTTCTGTTATGGCAGCAATACGCGAGATTGCCCTGCATTAACTCTATTATTGTTATTTACTACAAAATATGTGTTAATATCTCTCATGTAGTTGAGGACAAAATGTGTCAACAAGTCACAAAAAAATTTCTATTAATTTAGATTTAATTATTATTATCTAATTCAGCATATGATATTTACTCAGCACGATTATTTTTCATTATTTACACTTTTCATCAACTTTCATTAAATTGCAGAAACTGATCAATGATTGCTTCTTAACGTCACACAGGAAATTTGAACCAACCGATTCGACTGTTTAACTCTGTTAATAGTGTTTGGATCTTATGGTTTTGTATGCGTTACAAACTCTTCCAATATTTTTAGAATCTACCATCGTATATGAGTAGAATAAAAATCTTTAGAAACTTTAGGGTATAAAAATTTGCTTAGCAATTAAGAAATATTGCACCAACCTATATTATTTAAATCGCTATACAATCACCCTCAAAAGGTTATCCGACTTCCCTAGGCAAATAAAGATAATTAAAATCATTCATGATACTTTATCCCTCTTAAACTTCATAGCTAACACCACTTTTAAGTGGTGAACTAGTGATGGTAACCATTTGAGCAAAAATAATAATAGTACAACAAAATCTCATTGGTTTCTCCATACAAATGCTATAACAGTGTTGAGATTGAGGAAACTCTCCGAATTTTGAAATTTTTTTCAAACGTTTCAGACAATCTTGAAACTATGTCGATCCATTTTGTTTTTATTTGGCCCATAGAAAGACAAACTGCGCAAATTTTCCTCCAACGGAGATTCGATCTCTTCATTTGATAATGCAATCAATTGAGGGTAAGTCCTCTATGGATTAAGGGATTTTCCTTTCAATACAAATTAGAACTTTATTGATTTTAAGTCTGGTCGATGGAAACTTCTTTAGAAATCATAAAAACAAAGAGGTTTTAGTTTATTCCTCTATACTCTGGTCGTATGAGTACAACTTCAAGATCTGACATTACCTTATAATTGAGGAAAAGTGTGCCCAATTTTTCTGAGGAGAAAATTATAAACAAAGCTGAGTGGAGTCTGGCATACTCAGGATTGAGAGGTGTTTGGGCGAGAATGATATTTGCCAATACTCTCTTATCTGGATTGTAATTATGAGACGAAATAGTTTTGATCATTAAATGGACGTAAGAAAGTTAGAAAACTTTAGTTGTGTTAACAGTAAGTAAAAGCTTCATGTAAAAATATATATTAGAATGAGTTACAAGTAGTTGTATAAAATCACAGCTAATATTTACAGATCACTGTGTTAGAGAAGATAACTAAAGGCAAAAGATAGTGCAGCACTTTAGCGGGTTATAGATCCTACTACAAGGCCTACGAAAGCTAAGGATTAGTGGGAGCGCTGTGGCTCAGGAAAGAGCATCGGATGAATAAGATTCAAGTAGACAATAATATTATTCTGTACGGAAAATGATTCAGAAATACATGTCTGTAGTTTGGCACCTACCATGTTCTCTCATTGTGTGAAACGCTTCTGGTTGACCTCTAACCGACATGAAAGGTGGTATTTGGGTATGGCCAAAGCGAGAAGAAGAATGCTGTTTTCCTAATCAGGCGTTTAGCTCAAGGTGAAATAGGTGCGCGATTGTGACAAATTTTTGTAGCGGCGCGTGGAATGCCTTGATTTGGTGTAGGTCATATGTTTGGAGAAACCATATGCTTCAGGAACGACATATGGGCGAGTTGTCTTGATAGGCGGTGACTCCTATAAGGCAAGGTCATTGTAATTCATTTATTTTTATATATAACGAATCACAGAATTAATACATAGACTTCAAAGATTTTTAATTAAACAAATAATATCTCTAATCTGTTCCTTCTTGTTCCTTATAGTTCTATTTTCATTTTATACATTATCCAAGTTTCCACATGTTTTTTTCTGTCACTATGTTTCTCATTTTTTTTAACTTCCAAATGCATTTTCTATCGTTTACTGCTTCCATATCGTTCCCTATGCTTTGATCTATGTTTATTCTTTACTGGAATTTGTATTTTCGTTCTATCCTTTATTCTGTTTACAAGCACCTTTTCTGTCCTTCTCCATGCTTCTTTTTTTCCCTAAACTTCATTGTATTGCCTTGAATATCCTTATTAGAAAAACAAAATTAGTTTGCACAAACTATTTCACAACTGCTAACTCAGAAAATTATACATCTAAATGTTCTTTTTTCATAGTATTTTATCAGAATTAGGTTTTCAATCACTTTATTCCCATTGAAATGAACCTATTTGAAAAGGTTTGATCGGTCGAAAAAACCATTCGCAAGAGATTTCCATCAAAAGAAACCTCAGTTTAATAGTGCAACTCTTCGATTTGACCCTTCGTAAGTGGCTTAAATTGTTTGCTAATCGATAGTAAGCAAAAAATGGTATTTGCCTTTTGGCTGGTCATAATTCAGTTTCAGGTGAATCTAATCCAAACAAATTTACTAAATTGAATATTTGCTCACGCATTCAAGCGGCAAAAATGAATCTAGGAGGATATTACGGGAAGAACGAATGGGACGTGGATATCAGAAAATAATTTTATTCGTTTTTTGTTGATGCAGCACAATTAAACGGTGTGTAGGGAAATCAATGTCCCACCCTAAAAACAGAGGCCCTGTTCGGTTACCACAACGTCCTCCCACTTGGCAGCGTAACCCGCTAAATTACCCCCCCTCTCTCTTTCCTCGCCTAACCGACCACCAAAAAGGCCTCCCACAACCACACGATGCATGATTCATCAAATTTCTGGGCCGGAGAGCTTAACATTGGTTAAACCAACGCAATTTACCCTCAGAGCTGGTATCTAATTTTACGTAGGCGAAACTAGGGAGCGGCGACCAAAAGCCAGAAGATGCCTTTAGGGCTACGTGTAATACGTTCGGAGAAGAGCCGTTGGGGGATAGAGGCTTACTTCCTAAGAAATCATCCCCCTCCCTCCTTTCCCTACTCCCAATATGGTAGTCAAGTATATAGGCCGATAACCGAAGGAGAAATAAAAAAGATCGAGTTAGTCATCGAGACGACGAAGTCTGGCAGTGCCCGGCAATCAAAGAAAGGCACGAAGAAGAAGCTCATCCTCAGCCAGTTCCTGATGGTCACACCTAAAATTAGCAACTTGTCTCGAAGAAGATCGAGTTAGTGATCGATACAACGAAGTCCGGCGCTGTGCCCGGCAATCAACGTAGGAACAGAAAAGAAGTTCATTCTTAGTCAGTTCCTGGTGATCACACCGGAAATTAGCCCCCTTTTTGTAATGAGGATCACTCTCCTAAACCTCTTGTCAGAGAAACCCCTATCTCGGTTTGAAACAAAAACCAGAGATAGTCCTCGCAATTGAGGAATACTCAAAGTCAACTCTCTCAAACAACCCTCGATTCGTCAAAGGATTCAATTGTTTGCTCAGCGCTCGTCAATGTGAACCATTCCAAGATTAACCAGAAAAAGGGAAAGAGAAAACCTTCATAGTCCCGTTGTTTAAATCATCTGACTAACAAAAGGTGCTTAACGCCATCCGTCACCCGCACCGAAATCACCTGTTGCATCAAGCCAATCTCCTCGCCAGCCAAATAGCCGGGGTGTCTGTGAACACGTCCACGCGCCTGGCCTCAGAAAGATTTTTGCGTCTACAGAAAAAATTCAAGGCCAAGGACAGTCTCCAGTAAGATTAACGTGCGGTTGTTTTAAAGGTAAATAAATTCCATTATTCTTGAAGGTCAATTAGCGTCCAATATTAAAGTGAGCTTTGGGTCAACCATTAATTTATATTAATTTGTTTAAATTAATAAGTCTCCCTTACACTCGTTTAATTCATAGCTGTATAGTTTTTTTATTTCGTTTTTTTATGTTGTAATTAAAGATATATTTTGTTTAGAAGTATTTAATTCAATCCTCGAAACGCTGCTCTTGGCACTAGAAATCCTCAAAGATTAAAATAACTCAATAGTAAAAATAATATAGCACTCTTAGAGAAAATGTAATCAAGGAGTTTTGAAGCCTGTAACAAACTTATGCGTACGTTATGCCACCACTCGGCCCTTACAATACCAAGACACGGTGCTTTAGTGTATACTTTACAGACGTTAACTTGTATACCCGTAATCAAATATGGACACCTAGAGCAATGGTAATTATGGACCGCTCCATCGTTTATTAATTTTCTTTAACTCTATCTGTTTTCTCTTTTCCTTAACCAAGATTTTCACTCCCTTTAACTTTTCTACTTTGAAGTGATGCTCTCTTAGGTCTCAAGCTGTTTACTCTTTCTAAATAAATAAAAAATCTAACTTCCATATAAATAAATAAAAGCTTGACTTTGACTTGAATATTTTAACTCAAAATAAGTTAAATTTAGCTGCTGCATCTTTGTTCCATACAATCTCTCAACAGACAATTGATGATTCAAAACTGCATAAAATTAACAAAGTGATGCAATGCTATTTGAAAACTTTAAACTTTTCTTACTTCTAAATAGAGACTCCTTTTTCTTCCTGTAATGTTTGAAACCTGCATGCGTAGCTCTTCTTTATTTACATATCTACTATTACACTTCTAGGATTTGTTCCAGCTTAATGGGAATTAGGTCCTCCTTTAGGTCAATGGATTACTCGATGAAACTGGAAAAGGAATGAAAGACGTCAAAAATGTTGTTGGATGCTTTGTGGACGGCTTTGCGAGTACGGCTGGTGTACTGCACTAGATTACTAGTGAGCTTTACTGATATTCGAGGATATCGTACCTTGAGACAAAAAAGATAGTAGCGCTCAGCTACAGAGACATGATTAGGTACAAGGATTGATTTCGTCTTGATTTAATCCGGTAGCCACTAGAAAATCAAGGAAGGTGAAGATGCTACAAATTTATTGTTATTTTAAAAAATATATGAAGAAACTAATACATAATCGACCCACTACTATTTGATGCCAAATATATTCAAAGAGTTCTGAATTTTACTTTTTGATCTACATCTCTTCACACCTCTTCATCTACTTAATGGGCTTCGGAAATTTCTATAGTTTGCGAGCCTTTCTCCCATTACTCGTATCCGCTTCATCGAGGGCACCTGCAGGGGTACGGGACAGAAGTATCAGTGACCTTGTATAGTGTCGAAATTACGGAAGTATGCGAAGATTATTTGCAATATAAATTCACCACTTTTCTCTATTTGTTTGTTTCTTTGGCAATCTCTGTGCGTCTGTCTGTTTCCTAATGCGAAAATTTTATGCCCTTCTTGTAAAAACTTTTCACAATTGTATTCACAATGAATATCTCGTGAATTAAGTGTTTATCGAGGTAATCGTGAATGAAGTGTTTATCGAGATAATTGTGAGGGAAGTGTTTATCGAGATCATCGTGAATGTCTTGATAGGACCTAATGCAGCAATGAATCTAGGTGACTAATGCCCGAAGTTTGTTTGGAAAAAAAGGAGGGAGGCAAAAGAATTGCAAAGAATGTGAAATAAATAATTACAAAGTAAACAATGTGTAAAAAGGGAAAGAAAACAAAGCTTCTTAAGGTGAGAGCAAGATCAATAAGGGAGATAGCAGGAAGGAAAAAAATATAAAATGTTCAAAAGGATAGAGAAATGAGAAGGCAAGAGGTAGCGTGAGAATTGTGGAATGTGAGTGGAAAGGGGTAGAGAGACAGGCGATGAAACGCTGGAGAAAGGGAAAAATGAGTGGAAAAGAAAAGAAAAGAAAAAGACGAGTAAAAGAGGAAAGGAAAGAAATAATACAAGTGAGGGGGTAGAAGAGGAAAGGATGTAGGAATGGGGGGAGATATTGTGTAAATAGCTTAAAGAAAAGGAAATAAGAGAATATTAGGATAAGGAAATTTAAGGAAATGAAAGACAGGATTATTGGTGAAAAATAAATAGTAATAGAGGTAGATAAAGCGGGTATATTGAAAATAGGGAGGAATTAATTGGAAAATAATTAACAGAACAAGATCCTGTCGTGGTACAACCGGTCTATACCATACAGCACTCCAAGATTATGTGGGAGGACTAACTTAATCACTTACTGCAACGCGAACCGTTGAAGGACTGTTCGCAGGGATTAACGATCGACTAGGAGGACACACTTGAGGCGTTGAGTTTCAAATCCTTAATAATCAGACAGAGTGCATAACTGGTTTTCGAGATTTACTTGAAGAGGCCGAGAATATCGTTGAAGGTTAGTTAAAGATGAGACAACAAAAATATAATTTTATTTACAAACATAAAAAGAAGAATTAAAAAATGGAAAAAGGGAATTATTTAAATTGATCCATTCTCTTGATAATTATTATGAGAAGGGATTCTCAGATATAATTAATTGATTAATGTTACTAGGCTCAGAACAAAGGGAAGAACTTGACAATACTAATAATGGAGGGGGTTTCAGTTTTACGGGTCGGTGACTTCGAGGAATGTCCATCTTGCGATTAGGTGAGTGGGGAACGATCTGATGTGGCAAGTAGGGCACGATGCGATGAGGCATGTGGGGCACGGTGCGATGAGGCAAGTGGGGCAGGGTCCGAATGAAGCAGGTGGGCCACGATCCTTACCAACCTTCTGATGAAGATCGACCATCTTCAAAGGTGATGTTCGACGGGAAATGTTGGATTACTCGTAATTCCACTGGAAGAGGAAACCTCTTTTCCTCAAAGGTAATCGCTGAGGTTTTCTTCGGTTTGATTAAACGAAGGGAGACTGTTGCGCAAATCCTAAAGGCTTACCTTTCACAGAAGCTACCAATTGACTAGGGTAGAATCACGGCTGAGAAAGTCTTGCTTGTCTGATAATGCTCACCAGACTTGACGATGAGGACGGCCTTGATATGCGTTCTGGACTCCTCGAGTTACAGTAAAACCCGAATATTTGTATGCCAGAATCTGAGAGGGAAGGGGCAGTTTGGAGAAAGGAGTCACAAGCTCCCGGCATCTTAACCCGGAGACGGAGTCGATTAATCATTTATCAGCACGGTGCGACAAACCGCGGCTCTTCCTCGCCTCGCTACGAGAGCGGGAAGGGGGGGGAGGCTTGGGCCGAGTTCTCAGGATTGGGAAATATTTCCCCAATGCGCTCAGGAGTCGCAAATTCTTGAATGTTCGAACAAGAAGTGACGTTCCTCATGGTGGGATCCACTTGCACGTGGTCTCCGATAAAGTGGGTTGGTGGTGGGGAGAGTTTGTTCCTTTACAGAGCCATAGAATATTAAAAGAAAAGAAAAGGCAAGAATGAAAAAGAAAGAAGAACAAAATGGGAAATTATGGGAAATGATGGGATAAAGTGGGAAAGGAAGGAAAGAGATGACCTGGGTATTCACGACATAGTCTTGCAGGTGGGGACAAAATAAAGGTTTTGAGAGGGCAAAAAAGGAAAATAGAGAAAGATGATGGGGAGAAGGAAACAAGACAAATCCTGAAGTCAATTGATATAACGAACCTCTTACACTCCTTTGTGGTTGAGAAGCCCCTTTCCTTGTCTCTCTGAAAAAATGTGGTCGTTATTCACCCTGGAGTTTTGGTATCCGACACATCAATCGACAGTAAAAGCGCGGTGTAAAATATTATTATTATTACTATTATAATTATTTTTTTAAATTAAGACGCAGAAATCAACCAAAGAATCTCCTCGCAAATTAAGACGACAACCCTTAAGAGTGTTGAAGAGGAGAAGAAACTCATTCCACCAGATGTTAGCTGGCATCCAGTTGCAGGAAAAAAGAGAGAGAAAACGAAAAGTTTCCATATGTAAATGTATATTTCTGTTTATATGAATATATACGATATTTTTGTGGCATAAATTTGAGATATAAGACCATTCCTTAATATTGTGTTTATACAATTGTTTTTTCCCTTTTTCTAATTGAGAAACTTTCACGAGATTCAGTCCCAAAATGCTTCCATTTCTCCGATATTAAGTTATTGTTTGTGTGTTTGGTTGTATGTAAGTAGAAAAAAAGGCGATGATAATGAATTCAGACAAGATTGTTGCTCTTCTCTATCTAGTTTAGATGTTGGGTCTCCCAACTAAAGTAATATTTTAATTAACTGATAATTCCACCAACCATTATCATTATTTTTGAATATGACAAACACAATCGTTCATTTAATCTAAGAGATTCGTTTCCGTTATCAGCAGCAAAACGTACAAATGAATTCTAAAGAGAGATTTGGCGGCGATGTTGTGAAACGTATGCTACTACGTATTCTTTACTGCTTATTTAAAGGAATATGAGTTGTGGAGAGTGATGTATTAAGCGCTGACTGCTGACGAAGTGGAGTATATTGTTTATGATAGCTGCGCATAAAGTGGTGTATTTTATGACCTTCTGTCAAAGATTAAACCTTGACTAGACGAAATCCTAGACCTAGCACCCTGTGGGCCTCTGCTTATACCTTACCCTATGGGACAAGGTGAAGAGACAAATAGCACCCCATTGCATTTGATGGATAATAGTAGGGGAAAAGGTTTGCGTAACTTTCTTTTTACCCCTGTTTTATGTACTGTAAGATAGACTTGTGGGGAATTACTAAGTGCCACAGCTAATTAGAAAAAAAGTCAATATGTGATATTGAAGAATAAAATGGCAAAAGGAAAAAAATACGACTAAGCCAATTGAATATTAGATATTTATTAAAATAAATGAGAAATATGAATATTAACCAGTCTATATACATTACAGCTTAAAATATATAATACTTAGCGAAGAAGCAGAATTATTTTGCCACACATTATTAGGAGCATGGTTGGCAAGAGGCATGAAATAATGGCACGATGAAGACTCTAAGGTAATTCATGCTTAAGGAATACCAAAAGTGGATGGAGTTTTAAACCAAATGCTAGGGTTCGCAGTCAATTACTGATAGTCTTCCCGATTAACGGATGATAGGCCTCCTGTTATATTGAATATAGGCTTGTCATTCAATTGAGGAAATGCCTCCTGATCAATTAAAATAGATTATTAAAAATCAAGCAAAGTTCTTATGGTTATTTGCTTGCCCTATGCTTACCTACATTTTCCTATCTCGTCCACTGTTTCCTTCTCGTTTTCTTTAATCTTTATTGTATTTTTGTTTACTTGATTTTTCTTATGTACGCTTTTTTCTAAACTTCATTAAACTTCGTGTGTCCTTGTCTATGTATTAAGTTGTTCGCAAAATACTGACATATATCAGAAAAAAAACAATTATATTTGAAATATTTAAAGCTACTTATGTTAAAATAGTCAATGTAAAATCCTTAAACATCTATGTATCTCTGCCATCCATGAACATAATCATTTATGCCTAGTTGATAAAAATCCACTGGTTTTGATGCTAAGAAATCCTTGAATCCAGCTTCTACCTCAGTTTTCGACTTGAAAGTTTCGTTGCTTAAAAAATTGTCCAGATGTTTGACAAAATGGCAGTCAGTGAGTGAGAGATCTGGGGACTATGGAGGATGAGGTACTCTGGTATAAGAAGTCAGCGAGTTTCTGAAGTGCCATCCTGGCAATATGTGGCCATACGTTTTTGAGAAGCTGGTATGCGCCAAGTCAATTCACGAGGACAAGTCTCATTTTTTTTTCCAAGGAAACAGCGATTCATCGATTGGATATAAGCTTATATGATTCAAAATTGTAGTCTCAAAGAACATATCGAGATTTTATTAAAGAGTACACATCATTTATTAAGCATGTAAACTTTGTTGTGCAAAACACTGCAAAAATAGCAACCGAAAACAAATTTTTAAAAGTCAATCGAAAAATCAGCCATTAGTATCCGAACAACCTTATATTAATTTCCCGCCCTTTCCTCTTATGGTTTCATATGATTTGCACATCTTACCTTATGTTCTCATGTCCATTTTTACTTTTCTTTATGCTTTACAATGCTTTTTCTTCTTTCCTATGCGTCTTATGCTTTGTTGCTCTTTCTCAAAGGAAATCACAGGAACAATCTTTGAAAAACATGGTCCTTTTACCGCAATGATGTGCACAAAAATCGCCCAATTTCGATCATTTTACAGAGAAAACGGATTTTATATTCATGTTCTTAACCATTCAAATCATCAATAAAAAGATTTGTGATTATTATCCAGGAATAATAAAATTACTTTAAAATATAATATAAAGATTTTGAAATCATAAGTGATAGATTTGTACCAAGACTCTATGAGAAATATTTGTTTGGCAGCGTGCTAAGAAAATAGAATCATTCTTCTAACTCGAACAATAGTAAGTACTTGCAATTTTGTCCATTTATTTTTCTCTAGATTTAGTTGGGACCAAGGCAAATGTTTATTGTCCTTCCTCAGTTAAATCTGACAATTATAATGAGTTGAGGAATAAGTTCTTGCGGTCTTATCAAATTTATTCATTACCATTAACAATTTTAGAAAGACTTCATTTTTAATTGATAAAAATCTGCAATTTAATCAATAATGTATTCTCAGTTGTTATTTATGACTTCTTCCCAACGTCCAACTAGTTTTTCGATTCCTCAGCAATAAAAATCTCTGCACTTTGACTCAAAGAATTCTCCTAACCAGGATCTTAATTCCACATCAGTATTGAACGAAAGACCGCGCAAATTGTTGGAGAGCGATCGGAACAGATTAAAATCCGATGGAGCCAAGTCTGGCAAATATGGAGGATGCAACAGGACTTCCCAATTAAGCGATTGGATGGCGTCTTCTGTCATATTGGCAAGGGAGGACGAGCATTGTCGTGTTGCAGAAGGACTCACTAACGTCGATGAGGTCGCTTTTCACGAATAGCTTCAGCGAGTCGATACATTTGTTGAACGTAGAGTCCTGCATTGACAATCTCGTTGTTCGCAAGGAGCTCGTAAAGAATGAGGCCTTCTGCTTAAAGTGCATTATAGAGAAATTAAAGAGAAAGGCAATCCATAAACATATTACCTGGTAATCAAATAGGACATTCACCTTTCCTACCCCATTTCTTGTGCGCCTCCCTTAATTCCTTATTAGCAGGACCGGTAAAAATACCAGAAATTTCTATATTTTCCATTTTTGATAGAAATCAAGTATTGAAGCTATTATTTTTTCATTGATTGTTAAATTTGACATAAATGATTATAGATGAGATTAAATTCTTTTCGTTAATTCATTTCCCTAACATTTAAAGTTTCTAAGCAAGTGTTCGGGAAAGATTTATGGCTACTGAAGGTGAATCACAGGCAACCTTCCTTGGAATTTTTATTTTGTTATACGTATCCTTATACCTCTGTCTTCAATGTAGATTGCGTGTGTTTCCACCATAACCTATACATTTTTCCTCCTCTTTACCATTTCATGACCATTGAAGTATTTTATTCATCCCAACAATTCACATTATGTAAACCACTCTAATCAAGAGCAGCATTTGAAATCCTAGGCTTAGTTGATTCATGTTTGCTTACGCTATTCGCTAAGCTAGTTCTAAAGACTCTGCCTTAAGTTGTGCTCACAAACACAACTTTCTTTTCGCCAGGTTTTTTCGTTCATAATCCTGCCTGTATCTTCTGTCCTATTCCACCACTCCAGCCGGATTACCAGAAATTTTGGCATAAAATTATAGCTTGCAGCGACTTCTCCAGGAATCTCGAATAAATCTGCTGCTCTGTCAGTAACGAGAATCTTTTATACCCTTTACAAATCGTTATTTTGGATACTGATGCCATATTTTACTTTATGTATTTTTGTGGTAGAGGCTAATTTTGATAGTGGGCAATTGTCGTATATAATGAGTAAACACTATTACTACTAAACCAAAATGAGAGTCATTAAAAAGTAGACTTGCTGAAGGGACCCAATGACTCAACTGACAGAGAATTTTTGCTACTACTCTTACGTCTATTATTACTAAAGTGAACATGAGAAACATTTAGAAATAAACATGATTGTGGAAGTCAAGAAATAAATACCGATTTTCTTTTACAACTCCCTCTTCTACTTCTATTTATTTGTGGGCTGCCAACCTCATGTTTGTTTCCAAATAAGTCATGCGGTTTCTCCATTCTCCATCCATGATCCCTCCCTTTGTTTGCTTTCCTTTGTTTGAGCATCGACGGAGCGTAAATTTAAATATTGAAAGGACTCTCGCAGCTGTTCAGCCCAGTGATTCAGAAAAGGATCCAGAAATTGGAAATAAAAAAAAATATCCTCAAATCGCTACAAAATTCTGCAACGACGGTGATATTCTGAGAGAGTACCAGCGTCTTAGACAACTAAGAGGCTTAACCGCTGTTTTAAAAAAACACCTGTGGTGAGGGAGACTAAATCTCTTATATGGATGGTGCAAAGCAAGATGAAGATATGAGAAGTTATCAGTAAATTCATATGGGATAATTCCATATATCCTGGCATCTGTGCGTTTATTTAACCCCATATCTTATACCCACATTGGATGAGAGGTTATGTTAATAAATCAATCCATTGGATGCAATAAACATGAGGTGAGAAAACGAATGGAGGTTATTCAGTTAACTCCATTATAAACCATTAGCAATTGAAAGGGAGACCAAATGGTCGTTCTCAATTATGGGATCAAGAAATTATGGAAATTAATGAACTACCAAGATTAATTGCCAAATATGGAATTAAATTTACTCGTGTTTCTTGATTGAATATTAACAGGTCAAAATAATATTGAGCTTTGTTAACTATTTTTCTTATATTAATAAAAGCGCACTGCATTTATATGAGCGTACTGCACGCACTGATTCAACACACTGATGGGAGCAACGAGAGAACTGACATATTCGAGGTTTCACGCGGCAACAGATTTTTGTCTTTCTACTATTTCTCCTTTATTCATTTAATCTTCATTATCGTACACAGCCTATATACATGCAAGTCTTTAGGTCTGAAAAGTTTGCCCTATTAAGGGACTATTGATATTTAATGGGCCTGGCTGGGACTTCCATATATTCGCTTTATTCCTTTATTTTCTTATCCTTCTTTGTGAACGGTTATGACGATATTTGCCAACCTAACCTTAAAAGTGACAGAATTGCCCTCGATGAATTTGGATTTTTATCTATTTGATCTTTCTTGTTTTCTTCTTGTTGTCTTCTTCTCATCGTTTCCGAGCAAGATAAGCACGCCTTCGCACCCATTTAGCTAGCACATCATCTAATCCATTAATCCACTTAATATCCTTAACGCTATCGACTGGCTAAAAAAAAAACAGTAATAAAAATCACTCTCATCTCACCATGGATCACCGTGACTAGGCTCTGATGCGGTCAACCAATAAAATAAAAACATACATATATCAGACAACCATGACCAATCTTACAGCTACATCGACACAACCGGAAACCAGGCACATTTCAACACATATTCACATCATGCCGGACACAAATACACACTGAGAATATACCTTGATCTCTTGGAAGACCTCGTCCTGTCAGCAGAGATCATCGAAGCCCTCAACCCAAGGGTTACACATTAGCCCGGAAAGGGGTGGAGGCAAGGAAAAAGGAAGTAGTAACAGAAGGTGATGAAATAAATTTCCATAAACATTGGGTGTTTAGTGGGAATTACAGAGCGATTGCCCCCGGTGCCTTTATCATTTTTGAGGACACTGAGGCACTCACTCTGTAATTGATTGTCGGAATTTTTGGAATCAAGTTCGGAATCCTGAAAATGAGTAATGAAGGTATTTTCAGAAATGGAAACTCTAAAATGAAATTCAATTATTTCTCGAAATATTAAAATATAATGTTTAATTAATGATGATAATAATAATAATAATAATAATAATAATAATAATAATAATAATAATAATAATAATAATAATAATAATAATAATGAATTTCACTTTGAATGGGAATCGATTTTGCAAAAGTTTTCAAAGGAACAAGGAAGATATGAATAGGAATAATTTTTCTTTTGCATAATTTTATTCTTCTTCCTTCTTTTCTTACCTTCAATCATTTGTTCATATTTCTCTCCCTGTTTTCTCTAGCAATGCTTATCCTTCTCCGGTCCTTTAATCATTTTCTCAATCTTCCTCTGAATCTTCTAATGATGATTATATTCTATTTCTCTTCCGTCTAGTTATAATTTCTTGTTGTTTTGACTCTTCTATTTGTAATTCTAATATATGCTTTCAAACCTCTTTACATTTTTTTATCTATATTTATATTTTATTGATCAATTTGTTCTTAATCTTCTGATCTCTCTAGCCACCAATATAATTTGTTCGTTCTTAATTCCCTTTGTGGATATTTCTATTCTTCTCTTTTTTTGTATATAACATTCTTCTATTTTTCTCTTTAACTTTTGGGTCACTAAATTATCATTTTTCTTCTTATTTTGCGAAAACAGCTGCGTTTATTACCTATCTCGTCTTTTCAATTTTATTTATTCTCCCATTTTCACTATTATCATTTTATCTTTCATGTATTTAAAATTTTGTTCTTCCAAATACTATTAATTTTATCCTCTTTTCTATTCTCTCTAATCATATTTTCCTTTTTTTTACATATATTCATTATCATGCCATCTTTTCTTAACTTTATCATTCTACCGTTTCGTTCTTCCTTAATGTTCGTTCCTAATTTCCCTTGTGGATAACTTTTCATTCTTCTTTTTTGTACATAACACTTTTCTATTTTCCTCTTTAAACTTTGAGTCGCTAAATTGTTATTTTTCCTTCTTATTTTGCAAAAACTACTACGTTTATTACCTATCTCATCTTTTTCTAATTTTTTATTGTTCCATTTCCACATTTCCACCATTATCATTTTATTATCTTTCATCTATTTAAAATTTTATTCTCCTAAATAATACTAATTTTATTCTATTTATTTATTCTCTCTAATCATATTATCCATTTTTAACATCTATTCAGAATTATGCCATCTTTTCTTAACTTTATTATTCTTCCGTTTCTCCCTCTTCCTAAACTTTTTTGTTTGTTTTTCTTAATAATTTTATTCTTTTGCTTTTGTTCCCTCTATTCCCAACTTTATCCCTCGTTTTTCTCATTTTTCTTTCCACAATTTACTCAGCTTTTAAATCTATTAAACGGAGCCCAAATTTCTTTGTTTATATTTTCCTGAGAAGGAATAATCTGGGAGAATCTTTTGTTTTAATCTTCCTTCAGAATCGTTTTACCCGAGACAAAACTGGTAGGTTTGAACATTGAATCAAGGAAAATTGATAATCATTGATCTCTTGGAATTCATTGAGACGGACGGAAGAAGGAAAGGATAGGAGACAAAGAGTAACGACAATCTAACCTGTAACAAGGAGTAACAAGGAAAGTAAGTACCCTAGGAGACCTTACGGTCCATTCAAAGAGGGTACCTTTGGACTATCAATCGAACAGGCACATGGCTGCTCAATTGTTTTGCATCCCTAAACGGCCACTTTTCAAGACCTTGTCTAGTCTTGACTTGAACTGGTCAACAGATTCACTGTTGACAACTTCCACTGGAAGTGCGTTCCACTTATCGCAGATACTGTAGGTGAAAAAATTTCCACACAGATTGCGGTTGTAACGCTTCAGTTCAAGTTTGAAGCCGTGATTGCGCGTTCTGTTCTCACTCAGTGTGAACATATCCCGGTAGTCAACATTGTCGAACCCTCGAAGTATTTTGAAAACCTCGATGAGCTGACCACGCAGTCTACGGGTTTCCAGCGAGAACAGATTTAATTCCCTTAGTCTATCCTTATAACTTTTATGTCGGATAGAGGGAATCAGTTTGGTTGTCCTAGCTTGTACGCGTTCCAACCTTGTGATGTCATTTCAAAACGAAGGACTCCCAAATTGTACAGGATACTCCAGGTGCGGCCGAACCAGGGAGTTGTACAGACAAAGTACTATCTCCTTGTTGCGGTATCCAAACTGGCGCTTTATGTAGCCTAACATCCTTTGGGCTTTCTTCTCTGCCTCGATGCACTGTCTTGAGAACTTGAGGTCGCTAGTAATAGTTACACCCAAGTCCTTCTCAGTGTCACTCGATTCAAGAGCAGTGCCCTTAAGGATATACTAAGATTAGGGGTTTCTGTGGCCGATATGCATCACTTTGAATTTCGCCACGTTAAAAGGCATTTTCCACGTGTCCGACCACTCCCCAATCTTCCCAAGATCTTCCTGCAGGCGGGCAGTATTTTCATCCTTTGGAACGTTCATACCAAGCTTGGTATCGTCGGCAAATTTGGAAATCGTGGCAACCATGTCACCGTCTATGTCGTTGACGTAGATGATGAATAGTAGTGGTCCCAGGACAGAACCTTGAGGCACCCCGCTAGTAACAGACACACACTCAGAAGATTGTCCATTCACCACCACCCGTTGCCGTCTGCCACTTAGCCAGTTCTTGATTTAGCCGGCTACCTTTCTGTCTATGCCCAGCGCTCGCACTTTCCGGAGAAGGCGGCGGTGTGGTACCTTATCAAAGGCTTCCTGAAAGTCTAGGTAGACCACATCCACCGCCTTGTCTTGATCGTGCTCACTGAAAACAAAGTGGAAGAATTCTACAAGGTTCGTCAGGCATGACCGTTGCCTTCGGAAGCCGTGCTGGGAACTCCTCTGTAGCAGGTTCGACTCTAAATACGACGTCACTTTGTCCACCATGATGCTTTCCATGAGTTTACCGACTATCGAATTCAGACTGATAGTGCGGTAGTTGACGGTTGGCTTCGGTCTTCTTTCTTGAAGATAGGAGTCACCTCCGCTTCACGCCAGTCTCTAGGAACGCATTCGGTCCAAAAAGACATGTTAAAGATTGCACTCAGGTGTCGTGACACTTGATTGCGCACTTCTTTTAACACTTTAGGTAGAAAGCCATCCGGGCTAGGTGACTTATTCGTCATTAGGTCCCTGATCTTCTATTTTATTTCCCCTTCGGTGAAGTCCATATCCTCCAGCTTTTCCCCCGAGTAGGAATCCATTGGCTGGGGGGTGAGAACACACTCTTCAGTAAACATTGAAGAGAAGTAGTCGTTGAGGAGGTTAGCATTTTCTGCATCTTAGTGCTTTAATGCCCCCTCCTCATTTCTCGAAGAACCAATCGTTCGACGGATTGGTTTACGGCTGTTCACGAATCCAAAAAACTCCTTGGGATTCTCTTTACAGAGTCTCGCCACTCGGAGTTCCTCAGAACGCTTAGCCGCCCTTATGCTGGACTTCACTCTCCTGCCTAGCCTCCAGTATTCGTCAAATTCACCCGAGATCTTCGATTGTCGGTAGACAGTTCTCTTCTTCCTAAGCAGTTGGCCAATTTCTCGATTAAACCACTTTGGTTGAACAGAAGACCGACGGCGACATTTCAGAGGGATGAAACGCGATTGAAGACTCATGAATGTGGTTTTGAAACTGTTCCACGAGTCTTCAATAACATCGCACACTTCTAGCCTCGCGTCAGTCAGTCCAGCACGAAGACCTGCAAAGTCTGCTCTTTTTAAATCGAGTTTCTTCGATTTACTAGTTGCAGGCCCTGCCTTCGGAACTTTGACTACAAATCTAATTAGTCGGAGGTCACTGCCACCGAGGTCTTTACCAACAGAGAGGTCCTTAACGATGTCATCCTCAGAAGTAAAAACCTAGTCGAGGATATTGTTTCCTCTCGTTGGCTCTCTCACCCATTGAGTGAGGAACTCGTTGTTCGCGAACTCCAGGAGTAGTGCGTATCTCAAAGCACAGAGAATTTTGGCAGATTCTTTACGTAAAAATTTTGAGCACAATAATTCACAACACCAACGATGAACATTCCACTTGTGTGAGTAATAGAACAGAAGAACTATAACTCTATATAACATTATATGGAAAAAGGTGTGTTTTATACTTTAGATTTTCCTGCGCGCCCTTTCATCCCATAGAACGATTTATAAATGTTCTCGTACAGATGCAATCGTTAGGTTTCACTTATATTTAGAGATAAAGTAATAACAAGAAAGAGAATTATTTATAATTATTACATATGAATATAAATTATTTAATGATTAGTGACATCTAACCACCTTCGTATACGTAACTCAGTTGAATTTCCATGTCCCTGCATGGCTGTGTTCGATTGAAACACTTTCCCATGCAAAACATGTTCTCTTTGTCCAACTTGGGTATCTTTTGTCACATAAATTTCAATGTCTTGAGTAGGATATTTAATTTTAACATAAAATTCGAACCCTTACATCTACACATCCTAAAACTCCATCTTGTGACTAACCATTCCCGATCTAGGTTAATTTCACTCAAATCGTGGCGCAAACACCGTGATTATCTTAAATTGCACATTACTATGTATTAATTTGGTAACTAAGAATAAGTTTGCTGGCTGTCAACATAAAGAGTAAGTATAAAGTTACCAATATACCTAACTGGTTTCTGAAGTAAGGTTGTCCAAATTATGGTCAAGAGTTCCAAATCCTAAATTAAGCGAATGACAACTGCGGTGAAGGATGCCTTATCGGAGACAGTCGAAGTTCGAAGGAGGAAATCCCGTGATAATCGATTAGTTTTATTATGGTTTGCCTCTACGCTAGATAGAAGTCAAGGGTTTATTTTATTTTGCCTTAATTTGAACCATTTTTCCCACTTACACATATGGTCGGTGCCTTTAGATTTATCATACTGATAGTATTATTTTATCCTCTCTGAATCGCAAAGCTCCTTTTTCGCTTTGTCATGGCATTTTATTCCTTTATTGTGATAGGACGCAATGGGCTGGTACATTCTAGAGGGGTAAGGCTTCAATCCAGGACAGAAGACTCTAAACAATATTGCAACCTGAATCTATGCGCCATAATCATGCACTATATCATTAACTCTTCCGTCTGTGAATTTGAATTGCCCGAAATCATTAACTTGGTACTTCAATTTTCGGCACACCCAGACACTTTTCAAATATCTCGTCAAAGTAAACCAGTGAAAATGGTCACCCAGTGTAGATCTCGACTTAAATCCTAGTAAAAACTTCTCCAGAGAAGCTGACAAGAACTCAGACACACTTTATCTTCCTTAACTTCCGGCTTCTCCTTCAATGTCTTTGCCTTAATGAGAGCAAAATGCTTGAGATCTGTCTTACATTAGACACAAGCCAAAACTACGAAATTAATAGCTTTATTGGAGAAATTTTATTCATTAAATAAATTAACAGCTTCAAACGAACATTGCATTAGGTTATTCGGAATTCAATTCTAGTGTTTAGACGGACCTTTCCTATTTGCCAGGATTCGAGAGGGAATAAAATACCATTCTTTTTATGCGCTTCTATGTTACTTATGTTTTAATCTACCTTACTGATTTTGATATTGCCGTATTGGCCATTATACTCACAACACAACAATTTAACAATTTTATTTCGCTGAAAGTGGGTAAATGCGCGTGATAAGTCTTAGATAAGCCTCCATATCTACTGGAATATTTTGTTAGGTAAGGTTATGAAATCAATTAAGCCATACCTATTGGTATTTTCAACTCAATAATAATAAATAAAACAATTGATAATTAAATATTTCCGTCATTTTTTTATGACACGGGTAAAAATAGTTAGATATGAATAACAGAGGGCTCTACTCTGTTAACATTTCCGAAACCTACACTACTTTATATTAGTATTTAAAGTCAATAATTATTATAAAAAGAAAATCGGCTTCCCTACCCTTCTTACAGCCCGAGCTTGTACTTCAGAGGGCGATCTTCGTTATGTAGCCTACGGCTAGATTTGAATTAAGCATTTCCCTTTACTATAGTCTTATAGTGGCTCGTCTCCTGTTTATAGGGTGAATCTATTGGTTACCAGCTTATGCAGATTGCTTACTTGTTTACAGAAGGTGGTCAGCAACTTTGGGTTGACGATTGGTTACCAGAGGCTGAGTGTCGAGTGAAGGCGGTTCAGGTTTTACCGTCTAGTTTGATCTGACTCCAAATGTTCTTAAAGAAAGAGGTGTTCGAAGGCTGTGTTCGAAAGGTAACTTGGTTACCGCTTGGTAGAAGAAAGGAATCGAAAGAAAAATGCCGGCCCCCTGTACTGTTTAATCTCAACTTAGGGCTACCTCAGTTCGGGCAAGCGAAATAGTCGAGTCTTGGCTATGAGCGTTATGTTTTAGTGTTTCTTGTAAGTGTCCTTCTTCGTCAGATTGTTTGGGCTATGGAAAGATAAATCGAGGACGAGGAACGGACTCGGGATGCAAATAATAATAATGCTACAAATTTACAAGTCAGAAATGAGAATCAACTAGGTTGTTTCTGTCAATCTAATTATAACAATGACAATAAAGGGGGGGCGTGAATTTTCTTCCCTTAATCTGAACGCGAATACGATGCTATCGGGTCAAAGTGTGTTTGTACTTCTTGTTTAAGACTGCTGGCTGGAATCAAAGGGTGTCTGCGTGTTCAGTGTGAATACGTGTGTATTAAGAGTGTATTTACATTTAGCCACCCAATTGTGGCTATTCATAGCAAATTTGATTCACAGGTTCACGTAAATTCTGGCTAGTCAGAAGAGATTCCGTCCAAAATTTGCCTATCTGACTGTGTTATCTGTTTCTAGACATTTCTGCTCACATCTGTTTCCTCATGTATGTATGTTGTACATTTGTGTTGGAACCTAACGATTTTGCTTGCCTCCTTACGATATTCTCACGGGGAGGGGGGTCTTAATACATCTTAAATTGCAGTTTATTATTATTTACAAGTATTTTGCTTTATTCTACATTAGTTCATTGCTAGCACATGACATATAATTTTAGTGTTCAATATTTGTGCCCAAATTCATAATTTCATAGGGCCAAATGTGTGCTCATTTTTGAGCTTCCTCATAGGGTCTAATCCTCCTTGCAATAGAGTCGCCACAAGAATCCCTCTCGAAATTATGTGTTATTACAGATGAAGTTGTAACATATATCGTGTCGTGGTAAACAATTTGTTGCATTAATAACGCTACACTTTCACATGGCTTTGATGTTTATATATATATATATATATATATATATATATATATATATATATATATATATATATATATATATATATATAGATATATATATATATATTCACTGTTGAAGTCCACAGCATTGGCCGCATTTTTTATCTTCAAACTCTATTCGCTTTATTTTTATTACAAGTTTTTTGTCGAGGTCTTGTAGGCGAGAAAATACATTTGCCAAACACATTTTATTCCGAGACGCTTTCGACCGTGGTCGGTCACCTCCAGAGAATATACAGAAATGGAATCTCGAATCACAAATGTTCTCGTGGACGAAACCATCAATTTGATAATTAGTGCAATTTACGACATTGAAGCCTCTAAACCTCTCACCATCCCCGAAAATATTTTACGACAACTCCTCTAAGCACGCACAAAATAAGCCCTGTTCTACGTTCCCTACTGGGAAATGTACATGCAAATCGAAGGCGTTTCGATGGGGTAACATCTGGGCGTCCTTTTTGAAAACTTCTCCATGGGTGCAGTTAAGAACAAGATTTTCAAAAGTAAAATAGCATCCAAACCTCCCATCTATGCGCGCTATATTGACAACATACTTTTGAACGCAGTTAACCTTAATAAAATTAATGCCCTAATTGACATATTTAAGAACAACTCCTGTTTGAATTTTACGCACGAAACAGAAGATCAAGGATCCCTTCCATTTCTTGATAATATAATCAGTTCCTATGAGTCTAAATTTACGCCCCAAGTGTAAGTTAAGGCCCCAAACTTAAGCTTCTGTTGAAACGGTACCTCTGAGTGTCCTGAATGCTACAAGAAATCAATCATTAATGCCTTGGTTAACAGGGCAATTTTCCATTCCTCCTCGTGGATGGCTGTCGATCTTGAACTGAAGTGGGCTTCGCGCGTTCTAGTCAATAACGGATATCCACAGGAATCCATCGATTCCACTATAAAAGAAAAAATGAACTTGCCACTGGATCCAATGCCCGGTGTGCACCGAAGAATAATACAATCGATATTTAGTACAAGGAAAATATGAACACAGGCTACCGTGAAGACGAAGAGGCCCTCAAACCCATTTTACATTAAAATGTCACCCATACTGTCCCTAATACGTATGTAAACCTAATAATGTATTTGCATCATGAAGAACAGCTGTCTCCCTCCGACGAGCGAACTCCAGGAGACTAACGTCGTATAAGATTATTCGTGTATATCAATACCTGCGAAAACCGTAATTCCAAGTACATTGGCGTGACCTGCATAACCATGCCGAGGCGACTGATGGCTGACCTAGAGGAAAGGGCAATTAAAAAAACATACCCACTCTCACGGCTCTAACTTAACACGTGAGACACCAAATAATATCACCTCTATCATCCTGAGACTACAAAACGGCAGGAGATTGTGGATGTTTGAATCCGTCATTATCCAAATGGCAAGAAAAATTAAAGAGATTACAAGTTAAAATCATTAATGCTGCCACTGTTTTGGACTACAACATTGCATGTATACAACATTGCTTCTTACCTAATTATATATATATATATACATATATATATATATATATATATATATATATATATATATATATATATATATATATATATATATATATATATATATATATATATATATATATATATATATATATATATATATATATATATATATATATATTTATATTTATATATATATATATATATATATATATATATATATATATATATATATATATATATATATTTACTTAACATTTCAGGATATTTTAAATAGTCCATATGATTATACTATAAGTTACGATTAAAATACACGGGATATACTTTTTGGTTCACAGGAGAAGTATTATGTACAAAATATTGAGGCGTATAGAAAATTTGACTCTTTCTCTCCTTTTAGTCGCATGTGAATCTACTCGCGGGCGACTCTACAGCTCACTCTGTCGGTCGATCGGTTGGTCGGTATCCGTTTTGCCTTTTTAGTTTTGGAAATAACATCATAATTATTCGGCCGATTCTAACGAAATTTGAAACCCGTATGATTTTCATGTTCTCTTTCGTATGATATAACTTTCAAGGTCCTCCTAAGGATTCTTTTTGAATTATTAAAGGTTTTGAAGGTCGTAAAGTCATAAATCAGAATAAGTGAGATCACGCGACTTTTTGGTCAGCAGACCTTATTTTATTATAGGCCGTGGCAATGAAATCTACGCGTACATATTTTTTTTTACATCACCCTATTTTACCATGCAACTGGTTTTAAAAATAAGAGAATTCGAAGTAAACTTATTTTAAATACATCTTTATCTTAAGATTGGATTCTCTAGACTTGCGGAGTCTTACAATACTTTATTTTTTATATATCCATAATTACGTACGGTAGTTAGCGGTTCTATGGAGCGTTCGAAGGTGGACAATGCAGCTCTTATTTGCGACCAAATTTTGTGCGCAGGTGTGTTTCTACGCCACTACTTTATTATTGTTTAATTTTACCGATTATTGCACGCAAATTACAGTAAATCTACTTTTTTTATTTTAATGTCTTATGCTTGGTTGCAACATATAAATTTGAAGTGGCAGAAATCCTGCAATTCTTTGTTTCAAACTATGTAATGCAAACATGTTTAGATTTTGAAGTCTGGATGTTCGAACAGCAGATACTAATCTACAAACAAAACCCATTTCTTTTTTTATATATATTAATTTTTCTATGCACGGAACTGTCATTTATTAATATTAAAACACAGTGCTCGAACAAAGGGCGTGAGTTCGTATGTTAATTTCTTCCTGGTTCAGTGTTTGCCTTTTCAGCAACGATGATAGGCCATCTTTTCATATTTCGAGACTGGAAAATCTTTTGCGGGGCTAGGTTTCAACCCACGTTCACCTGTAGTGGTTCATCTTAGCTTATCCAGCTGTTAGCAATACTCCGGATGTGTAGAAATGAAATGAGCTTCTTACCATTCTAACGGGCGCTTCATTGAAACGGGATGTAGACGGTGATAGAATTCGACAGGGCTACTTCCTTTTGAGCTGAGAGTAGGCTTAGGGGTGGTGAATTATTCTTCTTCTTGCTCTGCCTGTTGATGGTCCGACGAGTGCATGTTTTGCTTCTTTGGTTACTTACTGTCCGGTCAAAGGGACCACCAGTTCATAGGTAGGTGAAGTGGTGACCGGACCAAAGATTGAGGTAGCGGACTCTTTAATTTTGATATAGGGAATTGTCAGGATTCATCTTTAACTCAATCTTTCGAGGGGTCACCGGTCATGTAGTCTATCTCCTTGGGAGAGTAACAGCCCATAAACGGCGACAAGGCCTACCTATTGTTTCGCCTGGAGGCTATCCTTGTAAATGTAGTTGTCTTAAAGTAACTAGACACCTTATCGTACACATCAAGCGAACAGATTACTGTTGTAAAGCTATTAATAGCAGCGTTGAGGAATTAGAAATTAAAGATTGTAATGGCTACTATTAAATTTTCCTATATACAATACTTACAGCTGAAAGAGCTTCGGTATATATACACTGTCAATACTTGCCAAACCGGCATTCAATTGGGTGTCAAAAGAATGACAAGGCAACAATTAATGACTACGGAATATAACAATGGAATAATTCCGATAGAAGGCATAGAGACTTTCCAGAGAGAGAGCGATATTATCGTAAACTACACGAGTTGAATGCAAGCGAACAAGTAAGAATCTAGGGAGACATTTCCCCGATATTTACTACATAGGTAAACAAAAACTTAATTGGCCAACCGTGACAAGTAAAAATAAGAAGAAAATTACAATAAGTAATTAACAAGGTATTAAAATATACAACTAATATATAGCAAGGCTTATTATTAAATAACAATAATTTATATTATATTATATTCTGTGAATCGGAAGATATATTTTCCTACACACTGCGTAGCGGGAACAACATTAACGTTTGAAGGAGAAAAATCCTCAATACGTAAAGGGGCATAGTATTATCGAAATGTACACATAAAGTGGTCAATCGGACCTTAAATTAGTTAAATATTTCTCTTATTCTTTTTCAAGCTAAAGAAGTGGCTAGACGTCTTGGTCGAAGACGTTCACAAGGCTGACATACAGGTGGATCTGAAGGAGAGACCATGTTTGCTGGGAGCTGACGCGCAAGTGAGTCTGAAGGAGAGACCATGCCTGGTGGAAGTCGACTCACATGTGGTTCCAAGGGTAATACCATGCCTGGCGGAAGACGATCTGCAGGTGGGTGCGATGGCTGAAACTTGATCTCTAGTGGGTAGAGTTTTTACAGTAGCTTTGTTATGTTCCCATTCTTCATCCTTAGTATTGCTGAAGAGCCTTGCCATCGCCCCAGTGTAAAATCGTTGATGCTTCCCAATTTCAACTTTAACCTGTGAGTTTAATTGTGGACGAGCACCACGTCGCCGACAGAAGGATTCTCTTTCATATTCTGTATCATCACCCCGAAAGATGAGCTGCAGAGGAACCCTCCTAAAACCATAAAGAAGATCAGAAGAAGTTAACAGGTTCAGGTCTTCGGCATCGTGTGTAACATACGTGAGAGGCCTATGGTTAAAGAAATTTTCTATCTCTGCTCTGGGGGTATAAATTTAAACTCATCCCACTATCTTGTTACCCAAGATCCTTTTAAGGGTCTTCTTGATCGCTATTATTGCTATACACTTTATTAGAGATAGAGTATCGAGGTTAAAATCGACGAATTGCTCGAATAAAGGTTTGAAATCCCTCGTCAGCTACTAACCCGAGATGGATGGCACGAGTAGCGGCACAGGTAAATAACAGAATATAGACCTTTTCTGTCCCTATCTTCACTTTTATCTGGATAGCATCAGTATAGGCGATACTAATAGTGGCAACATGGTGAGGGTGGCAATTCTATTCTATTTGCAGGTAACGCGGGTGAATCTGGTGTCTCGTAATATTTTACTCGCAACCGATGGGAGGTACAACATTTTCTTGTTATCCTTTTTATTACCTGTCGCGCACGAGGCACCCAATACTTACCACAGATGATCATCAGTAGTTGACCAACCGTTGAGTGTCCGTAAGAATGATAGATATGTAGTAGTAATAGTCCCTTGAATCGATGGTCTTCTCCCAACGAAACTGGCAACCTATCTTGTAGGTTAGATTAGCGAAATAAATTCTCCTGGTACACCTAATAATACCTGATTCATAGGCCTATTAGGCTTGGAGGAAAGTTCTTTTCCCTTTTCTTCGTATTTTTTCCTTTTGGACTTCCTTAATCCACCAGTCCATCGCGGCTTCGTATTCCCTTGTCATGATATTGTGACAGTAGGATCCTGTAGGGAAAGACTTGGAAACAATCTTACCTTTCAGAGAGAAAAAGAACTTGAAAACATGAATGGTGACCTTTATAACCTTTGACAAGGAGTTATACCTGTTGACATCCATTGGAGGTGGGATGGCAAACGAGGCACTGGGTTTTTTCGGCCCCAAACTGCACACAAGTGAAAGGTTACCAAAAAGGTTCCCAGGACGGTCCTCAAATATCCGCAAGGGTAAAATAAATACATAGGAAAATCCAACCGTATTATTTCCAAAAGGGAAAAATAACCTGTCAATTGAGTACAAGAGGGTACAAAAAATAATAAAAAGTCACAAACCTCAAAACGACAACACGTCGTTATTAAATAGAATCCGCGTATAACAAAATTAAACACTTTACCTTGATACGAAACACGTCGTTAAAAATAATTAACTACACTACTTCGGTAAGAGGTATAAAAGAATAACGCCCCCATCCTTCGTCTTCCACACAAAAGCAATGAGTCTCGACACGAGCACTTAAGAAATTAATGCAAGTAAGACGAAAGAAATATTCCGAATATCTTATACGAAAACAGTGGAGCGACACCCAGGTGACGGAAATCCAAGAGACGAAGAACACACGGGTGGTGACGATTGAGATGACCAAGTAGCAACGGGTGGATTCGATGATCGAAATGACGCAGGACCCACGGGGTGCGCGATCTAGAGAATAAATGACACACGGGTGAATGAGGTCTAGATGACGACAAATCCACGGGTGATTGAAGACTCGATGGCCAAGTATCCAAGGCTGGAGGTGGTCGAGATGGCGGAGTACCGAGGGAGGTAGGTGGTAGAGTGACGAAGGATGGCCTTAACTAGCCCATGGTAATCGGCTTCCCAACGGAGAACGAATGCAGTATAAGTCTAGAGACAGCAAAAATCGTTGAAGCAGCAAAAGGAATCAGCGTCAAAGCTGGCAGGGTATAATGGCCCAAGGTCCTCGCTGAATGATATCCAGAACGGTTCTCTCTCGATTAGAGAAGGGGGACCCTATTTATACGAGCTCGCCAGAGGAGCGTACGTGACGTTGGTCACGCAGTCGAGGGCTAAATATATTGCTTTCCGATAGTAGCTTAGTAAGTTAGTCGGCACGCTCGGGCGCGTACTTTTCGAGAGAACGGACACATTTCCAATAGGAGTCAGTCGTAGGTTGCTAGCAGATTATGGTCTCGAGGTTGGCGCGCGAGAAGAACAGGTCAAAAAATTTGATGCATCATGCGGCTTGGTTGAGCTGCCTTTACAGGAGGTATCTGAAAGGTAAACGTTAGCACGTAGGTGTTATCAGGAATGCATGTTGGCTTCGCCCATAATTCTCTATTTAAAATCCATTGTGGCCCTTTAAGCCACATGGAATTTTTTATTCTTACAGGTTTCATCCACCTGGTAACCAGATCATATGGGTTGAGATGCGACTCTACATGACACCACTCATGGTCATGAGAGAGTGCTGTAATTTCCCCTACCTTGTCATTCACGTATGACTCATTACATGAATCAGAGCAAAGCCATTGAAGGAAGATTTGCCTGTCTGACTAAAGAAAAATTTCACCTAAGAATGGATCTAAGCTCTTTTTATTTCCTGCAAAAGGCAAGACGCTAAAAGATCGGGGGTTAATTCTAATTTTGGAACCGTAATCGTCTCATCCACGATTTTGCTTTAGACATAACGAGGCAAACCTTATCGTCGAATCTAGAGTAGACCACAGTCCCATATGCCTTAGAACTAGAATCCGCAAAACAATGCAACTCCAGGTTCCTCGAGCGTAAAAGCTCTCTAGGAAATGATATATTAAATGGTTTCATTGTGGCTGGTTCTCCTCGTCTAAAACTTGGTTCCATTCTAATTTCTTTTCTCACAAACTCTTCATTAAAAAGCGTGTTAGTATCATTACTATGATTAGATGTCGCAATGGATCTTAAATAGATACTACGCACCTTACCACCTGCCTTTTGGTTTGGAGTAATAGAGCTCATTAATCGGAGCATTCCAACCCATCCAAGAACCTTAATAGGCACTTTAGCCAATTTGTTCTGCTTACGAAAAATACTGTTAATGTTGGCTGAATTAGGTCCCAGTTTCTAAGGTTAAACACTGCCTGAATCAGAATTTTCCTTGTTTCTTTAGAAAATTGAGTTATACCTTTTCCTATAGGGACAGAACAAAGTTATGAACAGAAAGGCCCCTTTTTAACACCTTCGAATAACCTGGGCCATTTTCTTCAATTAACTGAAGAAGTAAGGCGTTGAGCCAAAATTGGCTACCGATAAGTAACAAGAGGGCTATTTGGATCCATAGGTCACCTCCACCATAAAAACGAGCAGTCTTTATCCTCGTCCTTTAAGCGTATCTGTAAATAGGCTTTCTCTATTTTGGTCATGCAAGCAAATGAATGTTGCCTAAACTTAGTAAAATATGGAATAAATTATTAACAAGACCAGGCAGTCGTTCAAACTAGTTTTACCTCCTGAGCTATCAAAAATACCCTCGAGTGGGTGGTAGCAGAATCTTTAATAACTCCATGGTGCTTCAAATAGTGTTTAGTTTGAGGAGTCTCTTTGTCTTAATCGATTTGTCATATTACACAACCTAGTTTTAGCAATTGCATAATTGTCGCATAAGTTAGGATGCCTTTGTTTCTAGGGTAGGCCCACCACAAACCTTCCATCACGGAATTTAGTCGTCGATTTAAGGTCGGCATACACCTCTTGATCCTCAGATGCAATGTGCTGAGGGATCAAACCTAAGGAATCCCTTTCCCATATAGTACTTATATTATCCTTAGGCGTATAGCATTTATGTCTCCAAGCTCATATAATTTATGAACGCTCGACTTAAGTATGGCTACTCCATTGGACATAAGATTGTTTGAAATAGTTTTTTTTCAAAATGTAAGCCCTCAGAATGCATGGTACCAACTGTAGATTTGAGATGCGTGATTCCATTTTTCTCATTTATACCCTTAATAAACTCAAAGTAGGAGTAAGCTCCTATTAGGATAGAAATACCAATAACGGTTTCACCCGTAGATACGCTGCAAGTCTATGCTTTGTTTTTTTTTATCCTGGCATATGGATACGTTTCGGTAATGTTCAACAACAAGTGGTTTGATAACAATAGTTTTATGGTCTGTATTAACTCTAAAAGACACTGCTTCATATAATTTATGTACCTCCTTGTCTCCAAAAACCACTTACCCATAATTTAATCTTAGAAATCACGGGAAAGCACAATACTTAGACCAATTCAATACATATAAAGGTTTTCTGGGATTCTTGATCAAAAAGGGCTTTAACCTTGGTGTTTCCCTGCGAGCCTACGACTTCAATCTGTGAAACGAGTAATGCTATTCCCACATTAAGATTGTAGCAGTAGAGGTAGGAAAGAGCGTTGGAAAGTTGTTTGTACGTATGGGTTGTTTACGTACTAGTCCGTGATTGACGTTATATATCTCTAAGAGTGCTATATATGTTTGATTATTATTATATTGATTATTGACATCTTTAAAACTTAAGGGTTCTTTGTGCCATGCACAGGTAGCGATTGGGGGATAGAATAAATAAAATGGTTAAAACAAACTAAAACTTTAATTAAAAAACGAAACAAAATAAACATGAACCAGAGAAATATTTCGAACTAAATACACAGTAAGGACTTCAGTAATTTCTACGTAAGGCTTTCTAACTTGAGATACTTGATATTACATATAGTGATGGTTCACCCACCATTCACTTCAATTTAAAAACAAATGCTAACGACCTTTACCGACTGCAAATACCTTTATGGATACCCCTTGGAACGGGTTTGAGTCTGACCTTGAACACAATGAGCTACTTTACCTCGAAGAAGGGTGCCGACCTGCCAGATGGAGGGTGCGGGTGAATACTTGAAAAAAGCAACAAAGTACTTTGGCGAATGTGGCAGCGGGGGAGCCACACGGGACTCAGGGGGAGGGGGTCTTCTTCAAGGGCGAGGACTATCCCTGTGCTTAAGAATGCACCAGGATAGGAGGGGTCTCTTTTCTGAGAGCAAGTTAAACTTAGTTCATAAACCAAGTTAACTTGACATTCGGTGTGACCATCGGGAAACGGGAAACGGTATTCCTCAAGGGCGAGGAGTATTTCCGTGTTTTGTGCTACACCAGGATAGGTTTCCCTGACGAGAATGAGTTGAACTTGGACAAATTAACTTAAAGTTCGATGTGATAACTAGGAACCAGCTCGAGGATGAGCTTCTTCTTAGTTCCACCCTTCCTCAAGGGTGAGGCCTATCTTGGTATTTTGGGCTACACCAGGATAGAGGGGGAGGGGGTTCTCTGACGAGAATAAGTTAAACTTGAACAATTTAACCTAAAGTTCGGTTTGATAACCAGGAACTAGCTCCAGGTTCAGCTGCATTCCTGTTCCTTCTCTTGGTAGCCCGGCCTCTCTTGCCGGGAACTTCGTAACCCGGCTCACTTACGTATTCTACCTGTTTTTTCTCAAGGTTTTGGTATATATACCGTGACCACACTGGGTTAGGGGTAAGAAGAGAGGGGGTGGCTTGTGGACGGGCCGCAGGAGGGTTCTTACTCCAACGGTTTTTCTCAGGAAGGCTTACCTCTGGTCCTGCTGGGCCTCCGAGCCTGTGAGAAACGCGTCTCAAATTTCGTACTTGAGGTGAAATTGAATACATACTCATAGGGGAGATCTTGCAGTTTTACCTGTTCTGCTTTTCCTAAGAACGAGGGTCGCGGGGCTGTGGTTACGAGATTGACCCAAGGTGCCTACACGGCCCGAATGTTTTGCGGTCAACGTCCCGTGTCTCAACTGAGAGAGTGGGAGAGGGTCGCGTCCCCTACAAACCTGCCTTTGAAGAACTTAATGGGGAGGGGAATTCAATTTAGCTACAGAACAACCAACTCAACTTAGTCAACAACAGCAAAGTTGCATATCTTTGAACCTTCGCTTGATTATCGTGACTATCTGGGTTTAATTCAACTTTTATCTTACGTTTCTTTAAACTTGGCCGCACACGCACGCGCTTACAAAGGCCTTGGTTTGAAATAAGCCTTGCAAGCCGCCTGGGGGTCTGTTACCCAGCACAATTTAACATACTTGCAACACAATTTAACCTTCATACAAACCTAAAACCTAATTCATCGATTACACTAAAAAAAAAAAAAAAAAAAAACAAGTTACTTCCTTACATTTCTAAATTTTTTAAAACTTAAATCCTACCGATAACTACTAACACGAAAAACAATGGAAAACATGTTTTTACGCTTATTAGGTGCTGACATAACCCTCAATGGTATTTCGTCTCAGCTTCTAGAGCGGCTGTACTTTATCGGTACCTTTGATGCAGCTAATATTAAAGTGGTGCTCTATGACTCTTACCTTACCGCGCTTGAGTCGGCCGTTCGATTTATTGAGCCGACACAAGTACATTACAAAAGTGGTAGTGGTACTCTAACCTATGCGAACCCCCGTATTATGGTACTTGGATAATTTCAAACTAACCCTCATGGCTAGAGCGGCTTGTTGAAGTGGGGCATAATTCATGGGAGCGGGGATTCCATAGTTCTCTTTTAACAAGGTACATTGGGAGATCTTGTCTGTGTTCCATCTAATTCTTTCGGAAACAATTTTCCTTACCGGATCGTTAATGGGCGTGGAGCTCATTACGACTTGGAGTTTAAGGGGTAACTCCGTGGATGATTCGTTCTGGGGAAAGACTACTGGGGTTACGAGATATTCATTATCCTCGTCTAGCATCTGACTTGGTTTACCTGGGTGTACTGCATTTACACTTCTTTCTTCCTTCATTGTCTCTCTATTTGGCTGAGTTCTCATCGTAGGTACATTCCTAGGTCTGGGCTGGGCTAAAACTGCCTCGACCTCCATCTGATTCTCGCTAGATGACCTTTCATGTGGAAGCCATCTTTCTTTTTCTTCTCTCTCTTCTCTTTCAGCTTTCGCTATTTCTCTTTCCATCTGTAATCTTCTTTCCTCGGCTTCTCTTTTTATCTTTATTCTTCTTTCTTCAGCTTCTCTTTCTATCCTCATTCTTAATTCTTCTGCTTCTCTTTTCAACTACATTATTCTTTCGTTTGGTTTACTTCCCCTCGGATTCTTCTTTCTTCGTCTTCTAATTCCCCCTGTATTTTTCTTTCTTCTGTTTCTTAGTCTATTTCTATTCTCAGTTCTGACATGGTGTAGGCATCCATATCGTTGCCTTCAATTCCCATAATTTAGGTTTGTTAATATAATCTATCCACCGAATCCATTTTGTGTCTGTCTGTTCATCTCAACCCTCACCGATATGCTAAAGGTACTTATGCAACAACTCACCAAGGTAACGTGCTGCCTAACTTCCTCTTAATTCCAATACTAGGCTGATTGAACTACCACTCCAACAGCAAATAATAAAATAACCTTGACAGGCTCATCACGCCAATTTATCTAACACCCGTGTTATGTTTTAATCTTTCTTCGAATGCTTGGCACACTTTTACTTCTCCTGAAGGGAATACATAACAACTTCTAGTGAGTTCTTCCAATACCCATAAAATCTGACACCAAGAATTTATGCCGTCGTTTCGGCAGGATCCCACACACCTGAGACCAAATATTTATGTCGTAGTATAGGTAGGACTGAGTGATGAAAGGAGTTGTTACTTACGGGTTGTTTAAGTACTACTCCTTGACTAACGTTATATCTCTCTAAGAGTGCTATATATGCTTGATTATTATTATATTGATTATTGACTTCTTTAAACCTTAAGGCTTTTTCTGCCATACGTAGCGATTCGAGGATAGAATAAAAAATTGTTAAAACAAACTAAAACTGTAATTAAAACACAAAAACAAAATTAACATGAACCACAGAAATATTACGAACTAAATACACAATAAGGACTTCAATTATTTTTACGTGAGGCTTTCTAACTTAACCTACTTGACATTATAGTGATGGTTGACCCACCACTCACTTCAATTTAAAAACAAATGCTAACGGCCTTTACCGGCCGCAAATACCTTTGTGGATAGCCCTTGGAACAGTTTTGAATCTAAAATTAAACTCAATGAGCTACTTTACCTCGGGAATGTTATTTTCACGAAGACGCGTGCTGACCGGCAAGATGGTGGTAGTGGGCGAATAACTTGAAAGCCACAAAGGACTTTGGTGAATGTGGCAGCTGGGGAGCCACACAGGACTCTGGGGGTGGGGGAGGTCGTCTTCAAGGGTGAGGACTATCCCTGTGCTTTAGGATGCACCAGGATAGGAGGGGTCTCTCCGCTGAGAGTAAGTTGAACTTGGTTCTTAAGCCAAATTAACTTGACGTTCAGTGTGACCACCAGGAAATGGGCTGGAGGAGGATCTTTTTCTTCTTTGTTTCGGTATTCCTCAAGGGCGAGGGCTATCTCGGTGTTTTGTGCTACACCATGAAAGGGAGGGAGGTTTCTCTGACGATAATAAGTTGAACTTGTCTTAATTAACTAAAATTTCGGTTTGATAACCAGGAACTAGCTCGTTGATGAGCTTCTTCTCAGTTCCAGTCTTCCTCAAGGGCAAGGCCTATTTCGGTGTTTAGGGATACACCAGGATAGAGGGTGGGAGAGGGGGGGGGGTTCTCTGACGAGAATAAGTTGAACAAGAACAAGTTAACTTAAAGTTCGGTTTGATAACCAGGAACTAGCTCGAAGATCAGCTGCTTCCCCTTCTTTCTCTTGGTAGCCCGCCCTCTCTTGACGGGGACTTCGTAGTTTGGCTGACTCATGTATTCTATCAACCTCGTTTTTCCTAAGTTTTTGGTATATATACCATGACCACACTGGGATAGGGGTAGGAGGGGCTGGGGGCTTGTGGACGAGTTGCAGGAGGGTTCTTACTCCAGCAGTTTTTCTCAGGAAGTCATACTTCTGGTCCTGCTGGGCCTTCGAGCTTGAGAGAAACGCGTCTCAAATTTCGTACTTGAGATGAAATTGAATACACACTCGTAGGGGAGAAATTAAAGTTTTACTGATTCTGCTTTTCATAAGAACGAGGGGCGCGGGGCTGTGGTTACGAGATTGACACAAAGTGCCTATACGGCCCAGATATTTTGCGGTCAACATCCCGTGTCTCAACTGAACAGGGGGGGAAAGGGTCGATTACCCTACAAAGTCCATACTTTTGTTTCATTTATACCTTTAGATTTCATATGGACAAGCACAGGCAAGAATGATGATGAATTGCATGTTAGACAGTTATATTTTGACAGAAAATTTTGATTTTTACGCCCCGAACGGAATCAATTTGTGCATAACCAAAGAAACTTAGCACGTTTATATTTTTGCTCGGGTTTTAAGTAGTTCAAACAGTCGTACACTTTATGTTTCCCATTGCATATCACTTATTAGGGGGTGCCGGATTGATTTAGACAATTTAAATTTTGCAAATTTTCCATTTTAGTTTAGCCTTTACTGTGGGAAGGCTCATGGTTTATTTGAATGTTTGACACACGAGTTATTTCACCCGTAATAGGCCCATATTTTTCCTGATGACTCCCGTCTTTCCTGTGATTTAACAGCTGTATTTCCTTCTCTACCATGTTACGAAATCCATCCAATTCTCAATAGACTTTACACTCGTTAAGCGACCTGTATACTTCGTTGCTTACACGAGAATAGCGGTTCTCAACCATTAGCCACATGGCGCCTAGGGAGCCATGTAACATTACTAGGGGTCCACACACATAAAATAACGAATTGGGGTCCACGGTGATATTTTGGTTGGCCATAGAGCAATTCTACTACAGAAATGTTATTATTACTGAGAATGGAGAGAAAAGAGAAAGAGAGAGAGAGAGAGAAAGAGAGAGGAAGAGAGAGAGAGAGAGAGAGAGAGAGAGAGATAGAGAGAGAGAAAGAGAGATGAAGAGAGAGAGAGAAAGAGAAAAAGTGAGAGAGGGGGGATTGAGGAGGGGGAGGAGGCAGGATGGTAACGCGTGTTTATGAAGTACTGTTGTATGCCAATTTGTGTTTTCAAATATTAACTCTTGCCATTGATAATTTAGACCAGTAAAAAAAAGTGAAATTTTATAACACCATTTTTTTCATATATTTTATATATATTATTATCGTTCAAATTATTTATTAGTATCAATTTTTAATTTCTATTAATGCTCTTCATAGAAAACATTATTTGGCAAGCTCTCGCCTTCGGGTCCAACTCATGTGAATATTTTTCAGTTTTAATTGGTCGTAAAACGTGTTTTGGTGTTTAATGATTGAGTTATTATAATGTCATTACTATGTACTTTAATTCTTAGAGATAGAAGTAAATTTATCAAAATATTAACATTCCTAGGAAGTTCTTGGCAAACTTAATAAGCTTGGAACCCTTCATTCCCATTGATTATATTAATGAACTCCATCAGATTAAATTTGAATCAAAGCGAGGAGTAATTATTGAGTCCTGGATTTAATACATTAATATATTATACCATTTTCTACAATTATATGTTATTTTGTATTATATTAGAGTGTATTATGGTATCATAATTATGGTATCATAGCGTATCATAATTATTGTATCGTCTTGTCTCGCATTGTATTGCATCAAATATTATACCATATACCATAATGATGTTGAGCTATGTCATATCATATTATGTTACTTTACGTTGTGTCATGTTATGACATGTTATGTTATATTTTCACAAATATCAACACGTGCGTGTGAATTTTATCTTCAATACACTCCCTCACACACACACACACACTGAAACATAATTCATGACGTACATTCTGATCCAGAGAAATGGTAATAGGTCCCAATATATTGTACTTAAAGTACCGCAAAGTTAAATATGTTAACTTGGATGTTTAGTTAAATTACGATTATTGGCCTTTTAACGCCATATAATTGCAATGGTTTATCTTAAAATGTCTTCTCTCTCCATCTCCCTCTCCCTCTCTCTCTTTCTTTCTTGTATATGTATATTTTTTATAATATATATATATTGTGATAGAACGTGTGAAGCTGCGTTACTTTCAACTCCTACCACATGTTATTTAAAACCACGATGCTGCCCACGTGCATCTTCGATTCGAGGCTTGGAGTCTTATCTCAGCTACCGGATGCCAATGTTTAAACAAGGAGGTTATAGTCCCCCCGTTCGCCCCCATACGCCGACCTCGCCAGATCGAGTAAGGCTTATGAACAGATAAGGCATTGTTCCCCGGCCCGGCTGTGCGTTCCCTCCAAGCTTTTACTCCATTTTCCCCCAAGCCAAGGAGATGTCCTGGCTATTTATATGGAAACTTTACCACTAAGATCAGATTGGAGATCCAGATTTTCGTCGCGAAACATCACCACGACCCTCTCTCCCTTTGTGCGCCGAGGGACCTCGACCTCGAGATTCACCATCACTTGTCCAGAAGGAGGACAATATTCCTTGAGTGCCAAAGGTTCGCACCTTTCCGACGACAAGTCCCCAAGGCTTCCCCCCCCCTGTTGTTCAAGGAGAACAGCATTAGAACAGCCATTGTTCGTTTTGAGCCCTTCGCCAAGAAACCGTTCTCATCCCCCCCCTGTTGTTCAAGGAGAACAGCATTAGAACAGCCATTGTTCGTTTTGAGCCCTTCGCCAAGAAACGGTTCTCATCCCCCCCTGTTGTTCAAGGAGAACAGCATTAGAACAGCCATTGTTCGTTTTGAGCCCTTCGCCAAGAAACGGTTCTCATCCCCCCCTGTTGTTCAAGGAGAACAGCATTAGAACAGCCATTGTTCGTTTTGAGCCCTTAGCCAAGAAACGGTTCTCATCCCCCCCTGTTGTTCAAGGAGAACAACCTAGAACAGCCATTGTTCGTTTTGAGCCCTTCGCCAAGAAACGGTTCTCACCCCCCCCTGTTGTTCAAAGGAGAACAACATTAGAACAGCCATTGTTCTTGAGCCCGTAGACAAGAGACGGTTCTCATCCCCCCTTTGTTCAGAAGAGAACAACCTAGAACAGCCATTGTTCTTCCAGCCGTTCGTCGAGAAACGGTTCTCCTTCCCAAGACGCCTCGTCAGGATCCTTTTATCCCCCCCCTTCAGCTGGAGCTCGCCAGCGGACCGAAACTCCTTTGCGCCACCTTCCCCTGCACCACTAGTGCCAAAAGTTACGTAAGCCAAACTTCACCTTTGAGTATTGATCCCTTTTGTCAATTCTATCCTGTGCTTTAAATTGTTTATCGAACCATCCCATCTCTTTAACTCTATATTTGTTTTACCTTTTTTAATCCCTTAAATCCTTGGATTAGCCCGAGTCTCCACGACCCTTTCCATTCTGTTTATGTCAATATTTTCCGTTTTTGTGTTTTGTTATAGTTATTATTAATAAAACTCTATTTTATTAATGATAGCAATATTATTATCCTTGAGCTCAGTTACACTTCTTAAGCATATCGAAGATACATAATATCGGCCGCCAGACAGTAATGCAGTCTAAAGATAATTAAGGAAGTTCCCTCAACGAATAGTGTAATATATGGTATCGTCGGGAGTCATTCTACGACATATATATATATATATACTATTTAAATTTGATATCAGGTGTGTAAGGTTTAACGCTATATCTTTGCAAACACTGGTCTCAGTCGACTAAAGCATAGTGTTATTCGTTACAATAATAGAATATAGTAGTTCCCTTTTGTTTTAACGATTGCTATCCCCTTTTTTTTAAACTTAAGAAGCTGGAGTAGCTCAAGGAACGGTTATAATAATTTGTTTGTGTTTTTTTGTGATTTTAGTCAGTGGTTATTTAGATTGAGAAACCAAGTACGAATAGGTCAGTGCCCATATTTAGGTAGGCTAATTCTATAGAGGCATAATTCTTGTTGCGAGGAATTTTAGTTGCTTGACTAGTGCGCCCCCAAGTGAAAAGATGACTCAGTTTGAAATCTTTAAAGCGCAAGGAGAGTCCTGTGGACTTTCCGGAAACGAACTAATTGAGTACATTCAAGAGGAGCAAAGAAAAGAGGAAGAAAGAGAAATACAACGAAAAGAAAGAGTAATCCAACGAGAAGAATGAGAAGGAAAAATACAACGAGAAGAACGTGAAAGAGAAATACAACGAGAAGAAAGAGAAAGAGAGGAACGGATGAGACAAGCTGAGCTTCAGATTGAATTAGCTCGGATTAAAGCAGAATTTCAAAGAAAAAAGGTAGAAAGAGAAAGGGGAAGAGTAATCCGACAAGAGGATCGAGAAAGAGAAATACAACGAGAAGAACGAGAAAAAGAAACCTAACGAGAAGAAAGAAGGACGGACTCGCGCTCCTTCCCAGGAAAGCTGACAAAGTTTCCGAGCCCCGTAAAACCCCCAAACTTCTTTCCCCAAAACCAACAACGGGACTCCAAACCTCCCGTTAAGACTTCTCCTCCATCTCTCTTCCCGAAGCGACCAACCATATGCTTCACCTGTGGTGTAGAAAACCACATGAGCTGGAATTGCCCCCAAAATTCTAGGCTTAAAAGCGGACCAGCCCACCAAGTTCACCAGATTAATGCCACCCCGGCTTCCCCGGTGGTGCAGACCCAAGCAGAAACTTCTCCCCCTCCGTCAGGCCACCAGGTAAATTTTGTTTTTGATAAAAGTTCAGCGGGAACTTTGAAATATGAGGAGGGCAGCGTGGACAGCTGTCGAGTATCGACTCTCGTCAGGGACACAGGATGTACGTGTTTCATCGTGTCCGACGAACTCCTCCCAGTGGCCTCTAACCACGAAAAATTTGCGGTGGTACATGACCAACTTGGGCGGGCGAACCGATTCCCCGTCGCTAGATGTTACCTGCAGTGTCAATATTATAATGGCTGGGCTGAAGTCATTGTAGCACCCATACAATTCTGTTCCGTACTTATAGGACAGAGCCCCCAAGTAAGTTTCGACCCTGTGTTTCAGGCCGCCCTTCCTTAAGGCCGAGAGAAGAAAGAAGCCAAGGAGCCCGTCCCCATCAGAACCCTGATACCGTCCGATTTCTCGGAGACCCCTAACCAGGACTTTAGGACGGCAAAAGAGGAGTGTGAATCACTAACACCCTTAGGTGATAAGGCACAAGACAAGGACACGGAGACTGTCCGTGGACCCCAAGAAAAAAAGAACCCCCAACGCGCCCATGGAGATACCTTCGTAGAACTGGACGAAACATCGGCGTTTGAAGAGGATTGCCCCGCGGAGTCCCTTAATGTAATCCAGACAGTGTGCATCCAACCTGATGCCGATTACCCTCCTCCTTCCCTACCAGGCGAGTCTTTAGAACCCTCTGACCTGGATAGTGACGCGCAGCTGACACCACGTCCGAAGAGTCAGCTACAAGAACTAATTATATGGAATCACCATTTACCCACCCTATTAGCTCTTTTCGAGCAACTGCGTGAAAATGGCCTCACCATTGGCCCCAGCAAATGCCAGTTTGCCCACGAAACCATCAAATATTTGGGTTTCAAAATAGGACAAAACAAGTTAGGTCCCCACGAGAACAAGATTAAGGCAATCGCCGACATGCCCCTCCCGATTACAAAGAAGCCATTAAGATCGATCCTAGGATCAGCTTCTCCCTATCAGCGATTTGTTCCGAATTTCGTTGCAATTTCGGCCCCCCTATGCCCCCTTCAGGAAAAGAATTTCTCCGATCGTTTACGTTGGAATGATGTCGCTGTTTCCCATTTTAATCAGCACAAAAGTAAGTTCATTTCTGCCCCCATTTTTAAGTTGCCCAACCCGGAAAAATCCTTTGGGGTTAAGACCGACGTGATCAACGAGGGCATTGGAGGTGTACTCCTTCAATACGTGGATGACAGAACGAGTCATCCAGTTGCATATGCTAGTCGTCAATTATTACCACGCGGAAAGAGATATGCCACTAGAGAAAAGATAGCTCTATCAATTATCTGGGTCATAGACAAATTCAAGCTGTACTTGATATGTAAAGAATTTCAAATAGGAACCGACCACCGTCCGTTAGCCTATATTAGGAATTTGAGACACTCAAACGGCCGCATCATGCGCTGGAGTTTACTCTTGCAAGAGTATCAGTTTAAAATAAATTAGATAAAAGGTTCCGATAACCAGGTCGCTGATGCCCTCAGTAGAAATGCGTTACCGAATAGCGTAGAATAATTGTATTCATCGGATTAGTATCTCCATGTAGGTATATACCGTCTTGTACGACTTAATTTAAGATTCTTTTGTAATATAATTAATTAATGTATATGTCTGAATTTTGTAACGCTCAATGTCTAATTATTTTTGTATGTATATATATTTGTTCTTATTAATTTACGTATAAATTATTTTGTCCCGTATGTACTAAGTTTATATCATTTCATTGTTCCATGCCTTTTTTTTTCTTTGATTAAGTTGTATTAAAGGTTATTTTCCCCTGTAATCTAAAGATCAAAATAATCATATGTATTGAGGTAATACTAGTTAGGTGCAGGAAGGTACGGTTGGTACAAGAAAACGGGTTCCCCACAACGGAGCTCTATCGTTGTCCCTTCTCTCTTTTTTTTCGAAGTGACAACTTCCCCTGGAATGGAGGGGTGCGATAGAACGTGTGAAGCTGCGTTACTTTCAACTCCTACCACATGTTATTTAAAACCACGATGCTGCCCACGTGCATCTTCGAATCGAGGCTTGGAGTCTTATCTCAGCTACCGGATGCCAATGGTTAAACAAGGAGGTTATCGTCCCCCCGTTCGCCCCCATACGCCGACCTCGCCAGATCGAGTTAGGCTTATGAACAGATAAGGCATTGTTCCCCGGCCCGGCTGTGCGTTCCCTCCAAGCTTTCACTCCATTTTCCCCCACGCCAAGGAGATGTCCTGGCTATTTATATTGGAAACTTTACCACTAAGATCAGATTGGAGATCCAGATTTTCGTCGCGAAACATCACCACGACCCTCTCTCCCTTTGTGCGCCAAGGGACCTCGACCTCGAGATTCACCATCACTTGTCCAGAAGGAGGACAATATTCCTTGAGTGCCAAAGGTTCGCACCTTTCCGACGACAAGTCCCCAAGGCTTTCCCCCCCCCCTGTTGTTCAAGGAGAACAGCATTAGAACAGCCATTGTTCGTTTTGAGCCCTTCGCCAAGAAACCGTTCTCATCCCCCCCCCTGTTGTTCAAGGAGAACAGCATTAGAACAGCCATTGTTCGTTTTGAGCCCTTCGCCAAGAAACGGTTCTCATCCCCCCCTGTTGTTCAAGGAGAACAGCATTAGAACAGCCATTGTTCGTTTTGAGCCCTTCGCCAAGAAACGGTTCTCATCCCCCCATGTTGTTCAAGGAGAACAGCATTAGAACAGCCATTGTTCGTTTTGAGCCCTTAGCCAAGAAACGGTTCTCATCCCCCCCTGTTGTTCAAGGAGAACAACCTAGAACAGCCATTGTTCGTTTTGAGCCCTTCGCCAAGAAACGGTTCTCACCCCCCCTGTTGTTCAAAGGAGAACAACATTAGAACAGCCATTGTTCTTGAGCCCGTAGACAAGAGACGGTTCTCATCCCCCCTTTGTTCAGAAGAGAACAACCTAGAACAGCCATTGTTCTTCCAGCCGTTCGTCGAGAAACGGTTCTCCTTCCCAAGACGCCTCGTCAGGATCCTTTTATCCCCCCCCTTCAGCTGGAGCTCGCCAGCGGACCGAAACTCCTTTGCGCCACCTTCCCCTGCACCACTAGTGCCAAAAGTTACGTAAGCCAAACTTCACCTTTGAGTATTGATCCCTTTTGTCAATTCTATCCTGTGCTTTAAATTGTTTATCGAACCATCCCATCTCTTTAACTCTATATTTGTTTTACCTTTTTTAATCCCTTAAATCCTTGGATTAGCCCGAGTCTCCACGACCCTTTCCATTCTGTTTATGTCAATATTTTCCGTTTTTGTGTTTTGTTTATAGTTATTATTAATAAAACTCTATTTTATTAATGATAGCAATATTATTATCCTTGAGCTCAGTTCCACTTCTTAAGCATATCGAAGATACATAATATCGGCCGCCAGACAGTAACGCACTCTAAAGATAATTAAGGAAGTTCCCTCAACGAATAGTGTAATATATGGTATCGTCGGGAGTCATTCTACGACATATATATATATATATATATATATATATATATATATATATATATACTGTACTTTAAGCAAAAAGTAACCAAATTATCATACCCTTAAAATATCAAGGTCACTCACTTCTCTTTGGGTTTGTTGCAAATTTATCTTTTAGTTTTTTTTAACAAATTACATATAATTCCTTAAATTTAAACTGTAATATATGCCATAATATATGTTAACAAAGAACAAGTGCCTATAGTATTTTGTTGAATATTTGTCTTACGGATTTATTCCATTCACCACAGAATGCAACGAAACCAATGTGCCTCATATGTATGAATGTACTTTCAAATGCGTCATGAGGCCTTATAAATTCAAAATACATCTGGAAGCCAAGCACAATGAAAAGAAAGACAAACCAGTAGAATACTTTAGAAAACTCTGTAATGATTTTCAAGCAAGAAAAACAGTGGTCAAATTGTTTAACAACCAAGTAAGCAAACTAAATGATGGTTTATTGGCATCTTATAAAATTAGCAAGATAATAACAAAGGCTGCAAAACCCCATAATATTGGTGAAACAGTAATTTCCGCCAGTAGTGTCTGTTATAATTTTATCACTTCTGAAACAAAGTGCAAGTGAAATCACTAATTCCATCCCGTTAAGCAACTCCTCTGTGTCACAACGCATTGATCAAATGGCAGAGGATGTTGAAAAGCAATTAATAGCTAATTTGCAAGTAAAATAGTTTGCTTTTCAGATTAATGAATCAACATTAAGATATAATGAAGTAGTTCTACAAACATTTGTTAGATTTATGAATGATCAAGGACCCCGAGAGGAAATGCTTTTCGCCAGAAAACTTAAGACAGACACAAGAGGTGAAACAAATTTTAATGAAGTTGTTACATATGTAAAGGAAAGTAATATTCCACTTAAAAACATAATGGCATGTGCTACTTATGGTGCATCATCCATGACTGGCAGATACCAAGGTTTTATTGCACACTTGAAACAAGTATTTTGCATACACTGTGTGATACATCGTCACCACTTAGGTGCTAATAAATTAGATGGAGCCTACATGACGACCTTAGTGTTGTGATAAAAGTGGTTAACCATATTAAATCAAATTTTCTATGAGACCGCCTCTTTTGTGAATTATGTAGTCAAAATGGAGAAGAGTTTGAACGTCTTGTAATGCATACTGAGGTGAAATCGTTGCCAAAAGGAAATTGTTTTCATCGTTTTATTGCACTTTGTGATCCTATTGTCTTATTTTTGGCCAACACCCATATACTGGAAAAAATTAATTTACTTAATAAATAGCTCCAAGGAAAAAGTTCTCATCTCATATCCAGTAGAGGTGCAATTACTGCTTTCCTGAAAAAGCTACAGTTGTACAAAAATAATATCAGACGTCGTGCATTTGAACAGTTTCCTTGTTTGGCCTCAATTAACAGCGATCTGCACGATGATGATCTTGCGTTGTATGGTGAATATTTGGAAAATTTACACAAGGATATGCAAGCTTGGTTTAGTGACTTACTCATGATGGATATACCAACTTGGGTGATAATTCCTTTCGAAGTTAATGTTGCCGATGTAGACATTTCTTTCAGGAAATCCTCATTGAATTACAAAATGATGAAATTTTGCAGGCAAAATTTAAAGATGGGAAGCATGATATATGGAAAACAAATGAAGCTTCCCAAAAAGTATCCACTACTCTGGGATGAAGCACAAATCTACGTCATTGCTGTTCCATCATCTTACCTTGTTGAATCAGAATTTAGCCGTGTTTCTCACTTATTGTCAAAAGCTCGTAATAGACTGCCATTGTGCAAAAGGGTGATCTTCGACTATCATTGACATCGATGGAGCGGAATATAAAAAACTCGCTGAGCAACATCAGTCACAGGGATCTCATTGAATAAATCTACATTTTTTATTTAATTACTCATTTATCTTTTTAAAGGTATATTATGAATTATTTACTAATGTACATAAATGCTCATAAATTTTGACTATTAAATAATTTATTTGTATTAATTTGAACTTAAAGTTTTCCTTCAAAATAAGCATAATTTTTTACTATTTTTTTACTTATTGATACAATTCATTTGCTTTTTTATTAGTGAAAAATTTGGGGGCTTTGGGGCCACCAAATTTTTTTTTAAAGTCAAAGGATCCATGGGTAAAAAAAGGTTGAGAACCACTGCACTAGAGGGAAGTTTTCGCAATAATATGGTCACAATGAAGAAAAACACTCTGCTTACATTTAATCTAATAACGTTTAGGCTATGCAAGTGGCATTCATATGCCGCGTGGAACTTTCCTTTATTTTAGAGTTCGGTTAAGTCACGCCTAACATGCACATTTGTTGTACACTTACCCTTTTATCTTCGTATGTCTTTTTTAGCAACTAGTATGCTTCTAGATACTGATCACTAGATCTAGCAGGCAGAGTGTAGGCTAATTATGAGAGTGCTGCTCCCTCTATTTGGCCAACTAGGTAAGCGAATTTTGGGGCATTTGAGATTTCAAGGATATAATAAATGTCATGAAAATTACTCCATTGAAGGACATTTCCATAAAAAATGGACAGATTAAATTGGAGTAGGTTAAATTCTTTAGGTGTTATCGGAGTTAACCCAATTTCCAATCGTGAAGCAATCTTCACCTTATTATGGCTAATATAAATTCTCTATTCACCTCGCAAGCGTCTACAATTTCCTTTGTAATGGTATCTTCATTATCCTGACCCTCTACGACTTTATCATCTAGAGGAATATTTTTTGGGAAATGATACTCTAGTGATTTTAAATCAGTTTCAAGGCTGTTTGCATCGACAGAAGTCTCCTTGGTTAAAAAAGGGATGTTTTTAACCAAAATATGGGCTTCCACTCTATGACCACGACGTACCTTACTAAGAGACATAGTATCCAGGTTCTGGGCCCCAAATGTAAATATAGTTGTCTTAGAATAACTTGACACCTTATCGTACAGAACTATTAACAGCAGTATTTATATCATTCTTATTTATATAATGTCAATAAAGGGAGGCATGAATTTTCTTCCCTTAATGTGAACGCGAAGCAGAGGCTATCGGGTCAAAGTGTTTTCGTACGTTTTTTTTGAGACTTCTGTCCTGAGTAAAAGGGTGTATGCGTGTTCAATGTACATAAACACGTGTGTATTAAGAGTGTATTTGCATTTGGCCACCTGATTGTAGCTCTATCAAACCAGCAATCATAGCAATGCTGATTCCGCCGTTTCACAGGTTCAGGTAAAATCTGGCTGGTAAGATGAGATTCCGTCCTAAATTTGCCCAGCTGCCTGTATTTTCTGTTACCAGACCTTTGAGCTCACATCTCTTTCCTCATGTATGTATGTTTGTATAATCGTGTGAAAACCTCAACGATTTCGCTTACATGATTCCAATATTCTCTTAGGGTTTTCTTAATACATATTAAATAGCTGTTTAACATCATTTACAAGTATTTTGCTTTATTCTACTTAGTTGATTGCTGCTAGGTGGCATATTATTTTAGTGTTGAATATGGGGGCCTAATTCAAGATTTTATAGGAAAAACAAGTGCTCATTCGTAAGATTTCTCGTTGGGCCTACTCCTTCTTGCCATTTAGGCGCCACAGTATTAAAATCTGATATATATATTTATTACTTTCTTCTTTTCCTATATCTCCTCCCAGTAAAAAACTTTCAATATCTTTTTGAATATCTTCGTTTTGATCTTCTCTATTGTTATTGTAATATATATTTTCTGTTCACTTTTTAATAATAAACTTGTCTCTAAAATTATTTTCTAACACAATATTTTCAAATATATTGTATTTAAACCTTTGTCATTATCGTAGAATGGACTCTCGACGATATACCATATATAACTATTCGTTGAGGGAAGTATTCAATTATATTTAGAGTGAGTGGTTATCTGGTTGACTGATATTATTTATCTTCAATATGCTTAAGAAGTGGAACTGAGCTCAAGGATAATAATATGGCTATCAATAATAAAATAGAGTTTTATTAATAAAACAATCAAAAACACACAAAACGGAAAATATTGACATAAACAGAGAATGGAAAGGGTCGTGGAAAATCTGGCTAATCCAAGGATTAAGATTTGGGAGAGATTTAAAAAGGTAATCAAATGAAAATTAAAGGAATGGGATGGTTCGCTATACCATTTAAAGCACAGGATAGGGGTGACAAAAAGGTTAAATACTCAAAGGTTATGTTTAGCTTACGTAATTTAAAAGTTGTTGTGCAAAGAAAGGCGACGCGAAGGAATCTTCGGTCCACTCGCGAGTTCCAGCCGAAGGGGGGAATTAAATGATCCTGACGGGACGTCTTGGGAATGAGAACCGTTTTTTGACGAACGGGCTTGAAGAACAGTGGCTGTTCTACGTTGTTCTCTTCTGAACAACAGTGGAGGGGAGAACCGTCTCTTGTCTACGGGTTCAAAGAACAATGGTTGTTCTAACGTTGTTCTCTTCTGAACAACAGGGCAGGTCAGAACCGTCTCTTGTCTACGGGCTAAAAGAACAATGGCTGTTCTAACGTTGTTCTCTTTCTGAACAACAGGGGGGGGGGGTGAGAACCGTCTCTTGTCAATGGGCTCAAAGAACAATGGCTTTTCTAACGTTGTTCTCTTTCTGAACAACAGGGGAGGCCTTGTGGACTTGGCGTCTTGAGGGCTTGAACCTTGGCCCTCAAAGGATATTGTTCTCTTCTGGACAATGATGGTGGATCTCGAGGTAGAGGGCCCTGGTGCACAAGGTGAGACCAGATCGGCGGGATGTCTCGCGAAGATAATCTGGATCTCGAATCTGCTCTTATTAGTAAAGTTTCCATATAAATAGTCGAGCCATTTCCTTGGCGTAGGGGACAATGGAGTGGGGGCTTCGAGGGAATGTCCAGCCGTGCCTGAGAACAATACCTTATCTGCCCATAAGCCTTACTCAATCTAGCGTGATTGGTGCATGGGGCGAAACGAGGGGGGGGGATGAACCTCCTTGGTTAAATATTAACTAAGGTCGCGCGATAACGCGCCAGGCTTCGAGGGCGAAGATGGACGTAGGTAGCAACAGGTTTCTAAATAACATGTGATAGCGGTTGAAATTAATCGGCCTCAAACCGTTCTATCACAGTCATATTCATTTGTTTCTTCATGTGGTAATAATACTAAAGTGAATAAAAAATGGAAGCTCATAAAGTCCTCAGATAACAGCTTCGGATATACGGAAAAACATTCCTAATAAATGTTTTCAAACTCTAAAGCAACTCTAAGAAATAGCTTTGATAAAAGCTTTGAAGATTCAAAAAATCAGCCATGCGCTCTAATTTTTAGTTCTCTAAATAAACTCTATGAGAGAACTAATAAAAACATGCAACTTTAAAAAACTTGGAAGAGAAAGATAGAATAAGAGCGTGGGCGTTTGAAAGAGAGGGTGTAGGGTAATAGTGAAAAAATGAAAAATTGCTATTTAGATATATTTTGTATTTGTTATTAATCTTGTCCAACTGTAGGATCTTTTTATTATTTTTTACTTGTCATTAAGATACTATTTCGTGCCATTGCGGTTTGCTTTTTGTTCGGTCTCTTATTATTTCACAATTTTCTCTTACTTTTTAGTTGTTCTTTAGAACGAGTTCCGTTGTTTTGGTGTTGTGGAGGTATCTTTTGTATCCACTTCCCTCTGCCTCTGGGCCAAAGGCCACTACAGTCTCCATAAGGAGTATAGCCTCTAGTCTTGCCCAGATGTTTCGCCCTTATTATAGAGATATGTGTTCAGTGGTTCAAGACTTGTTTCTCCATGGAGGTTCCAAAGGGTCCGATACTCATACCAATTAGCGTTGGTACTAAATCAGAGGGCTCGATTTTGCACTCTTTGGAGTCTTGACATATTTGTTCTTGACGCCACATTCAGCGGAATAGCAGGCTAAACCAGTTTCGATCTGACTAAACTGGTGTACAACTCCTTTTTATTCATTGTATTGAGTCTTTTGAACCGGAGGAGTTTATCAAGTTTAGTGTTAGCGTATACAATCCTGGAGGTGACGTATCTGTTCAGGACAGTAGTGGCAAGTTTGTAACCGAGGACTGGCACGTGCTGTGAGTAGTCAATTTCGGAGTTTTATAGATTGAGAGAGACGGAACAACGTCTTTCTATTACGGTTGCTAGGAAGTTTGATAGGTAAGTCAGTATTTTCCAGCGTTTCTGTTGGTCAAGTAGCTACAGAGGATCTTTTCGAAGTTGGGGGTGGGGAGTCTTAGTCACAAGATTTTGTACTTCAGGCCGTCGATCCAAACTTTGTCGAATGCATTTTTTACATCCCTGAAAACGATGTTGATCTAACGCCCCAAAGCCCGACCTGCCACTGCGTGTTGAAGCATGTGGGCTATGGATGATCCCGTGCCTCGGTGTCTTCTGAATCTATGCTGTACCTCGTTCAACAGAGAGTGCTCTGACATGTGTTTTGATAGTATGCTGTTGAGAATTTTCTCAAAAACTTTCCTAATGGTCTCGAGCAATGAGATAGGTCTAAGATTGATAACCTGGTTCGCAGGCTTCCCATGCTTAGGGATGTAAATTATTTTCGAGGTTTTCAGGCAATCTTGGAAATCCCATTGCTAGAGACGAATTGATCAGGTTTAACAGCCTTGCTTGAAATCTTTCGAGTGCCCTATTCAGTTGCCTGATGGTGATTTGGCTGACGCCTGGGTCTGTAGACTTGAACGATGCGATTGCTTCCCACAATTCCGCACTATCATTCTCTTGATAGTTCCCATGAAAACGGGGGATGTACGAGGTTCCATAATGATCGAATCTGCCTTCCCTCATCTCAATGTACTTGATAACCTGATACTCGAATCTTTGGTCAAAGTTCTCCTCCTTTTCATACGAGATGTTGAAAACGTTTTTTTTTAGACTCAATGGAACGGAAAAACATCTCCTTCTCTCTGGGAGTGTTTGCCGTGGTACCATCCTTCGAAATTGCAGTTTGACCATGGGAACGGGAGTTCCCCTTTAGTTTGTTGTCTGTTTCCCCAAATGATTTCGGATTCATTTCAGTGTCTAAATTTTCAATTAGACGGTTCCATTCTTCCCTCAGTTCGTGTGCCAGCGTGGTGTTCAGTTGCCCCCTGAGGTATTGAACGAATTGGAAATCCATGGGCCCGCTGTAGCCCATGTCGAGGATGCGGTTTTAGACATCAGTGGAGCGCTCTTGGAGCACCACTCTCTCTTGAGGAGGGATTGTTGGCAGTGTGAATTTGTGAGAGGTTGTCGGGATAGCTATCGCGTCTGCGTTTGAAATGCAGGCATTAATATACCATAGAAGCATCCTTCTATACGGCTTATCTGGCTCTAGCAACGTTGTTTTGGTCTAAATAATTTTGAAGATTCCGGGAAAAAAAAATCATCATCATTCTCACTAACTCCTTAATTTATGAAGGGGATTTTTTTGCATATTTGAATGATAATTTCATCTTAGTTTGGATATGACTTATATTTTTTATCAAAGTTATTTCTAATAATTCGTTTTTTATATGTAATCAAAAAACAAAATGGTGGAGTTCAGAAATAAATATAAGTATCGAAATTTTGTGAATTTTTTAAAACCCAAAGAGTTACAAATCGTGATACTTTGAAAGGGAAAAAATTTTGTTTAGAGTTCATTTTTAAAGGTATTTTAATTGGCAAAATTCTGGGAATTTATAAAAATTTAACCATGGCTGCTTTTTTTAGATTTTCAATTTTAATCTTACTAGCGTAGGGGAAGTGGCGAAGCCATTGTCTGGACTCTTAATAATTAAATCATGGTATATGGTTCACATATTTATGGTTATTTTGTAAGCCTAGGACCAAGAAAAACCATTTATCGGAATTGTTTTGATATATGGAAAAGAACAACCCTCAAAGCCTTTTTCCCCATCTAAATGTGCCTTTATATACTTATCCCAAAAACATCAGTCATGACTTTGTTTTAATACATTTCTAAACTTCACTATGTGTATTTATATTTGTTTTGAAAAATCAAAAAATTCAATAAACAAATTTGTTTTTCCAAACTCGAAGGGAACTCTTGGTCAATGTGAGAAGATGTGGCGAAGCCGCTCTTCTTGTCTCCAAATAATTTGATCGATTTTATGGGCCAGTAGCTATTTTCTTCTACTAAAGATTAAAATGGACAGTCTATTTTCGAAAGAACTTCGATAAAACCTTCGAATATAAAAATAAAACAGCTATACCTAAATTTTGATAAATATTCTGAACTTCACATTAATATTAAGTTTTGTTTTAAAAAAATCTCAAAACATTCGATAATCCTATTTATATTTTCTGAAGTTCACCATTTACTCTTAGGCAATTTGTAGATACAAATTACGAAGAAGAAAAAATATTATTTTCAGCCCCTCTTCCTAAAATCAGGCTCCGAAAATATTCTTTTAAGGATAAGAGAGTTGGCTGTTTAGTTGTACCACTACTGAAATAAATAAATAAGGCTAAATATCGCGACTTATTTTCTTGACTTCTTCCGTTTCGCTCTTTAAAAATCTATATAACTCGCCTAAATTAAATGAATTCAAATTAAAGTTATGTATCTTCCTTTATAATTCTTTTCTTTTGTATTTATATATATATATATATATATATATATATATATATATATATATATATAATATGTTTTAAGAGTGAAGATACTTAGTTTACGTAATCATCTTTTAATTAATTTCCTTAATTTTACAAAATGTTAAAAAATTAACACACCATAGGATAAACCTAATCTAGCATAACTAATATTTGCATGGTACGTTAGTCTTTTGACCCCTGTAATTTGTGAAGGTAGCCGACAGTAAACAGATCTAAAAACCATGAAAATCAAACTATAGAGGAAAACGACTTAAGACGGATATCAACAGGTGCATATCGGAAGCTTTCGGCTCGCATCCGCTTCCCAAAGGCAGGCGAACATCAGGCCTATTTAGATGGCCACTGCAGAAAATTCACAAGGACGATGTGAGAGGACGAACCTACTCGATTTGGTCAACGATCACAAAGGTGGACGAGGCTGCAATCATATCAATGGATCAGTCGTCTCGATCTTTCGTGCCACAGCAACAACCACTTTTCTAATGAAAATACTGGGTTCTGTGAGAGGGATGCAGGTTTCCACGCTATACAATTTCACGCACAGGTGTCTCTTGAATACCAAAGTGGATCAAGAACTTCAGATGCCCGGATACAATTGAGCATTTAGCTCGCATCCGCATGCCAAAGTCAGGCGAATATCAGGCCTATTTAGATGGCCACTGCAGAAAATTCACAAGGACGATGTGAGAGGACGAACCTACTCGATTTGGTCAACGATCACAAAGGTGGACGAGGTTGCAATCATATCAATGAATCATTCGTCTCGATTTTGCGTGCCACAGCAACAATCACTCTTCTGATGAAGATACTCGGTTCTTTGAGAGTGCTGAAGGTGTTTACGCTAAACAATTTTCACGCACAGGCGTCTCTTGAATCCCAAAGTGGATCAAAAACTTTAGATGCCCGGTTTACAATTTATCATGCAGCTCTAGATCGGAGTAGTAAGTTTAAACGCGTTCACCTAAGAAGATAGAGCCCATAAAATACACTTATAATGAAAGCCATGGTTATCTATCTAAAAACTTAAACTATTTTTTTGTTGAAGCATAGATCTAATGTAGAGACACGAGTAGTTGCAGATAGCAATCGATTTTCTATCCTCGAATTCTCCAAACTGCTCTTCGACAGATATGTAAGCAGTGAGTTTGGCTGATTTTTGTTTTCTTCAAATTCTAAAAGGTAATTAGGAGGTCTATTTTAAAATTTCATTCTTGATCGGACAATTGCTTTGAACAAATATTAAAAGTGTTTCATATATTTGGCTTATGGCTCTGGACAGCCTAACATTGAAATTGTAAAAAAGGTTGCATAAGATCTAAGTGTAAGGACGATTGAATTTAAACGACTTTACGTTACTTGTATTTTAATAGGTAAATATTGGTTTCAAGACATCTCTTTCAAAGAATTCAAAAATATGTCTTTCTTATGCAGTTTATGTGTAACCTTAAGATCTGACCCTCGTTTTTCCCGGAAATGCATACATTTCCCGTAATCGACTGGAGGTCCAAAATAAGAAAAGTATGCATTTTCAGCCAAACCAAGTTTCGGATCTAAAAAGTACACACAAAATTGCATAAGAAAAACACATTTAATAGATTCTTTAAAAGATCAAGAATCAGAATCAGACCAAACATAACCTAACCTAACCTTACCTTATCATACCTTACCTTACCTTACGAACCCAACCCTAACCTAACCTAATATTTTCCTCAGCTTCTCACTGAAACTAGGTTTTATGCAGAAAAGTTTATAAAAAAGATGCCAGCACTTGATTTAATTGTGGCAAAGAAAAACCGCGTGCCCTTAAACGAACTAACGGAAAATTTGCGTGTGGTTCTGACTTTCGAATCCTTTGTAATTATATTACAGAAAAAGAAATTTCGATCGTGCCTAAATTTACAATTTCTGCGACATTTATAGCATTTAATAACTCGCAAGATTATACTGAGACATAAGTTTCTGAGGCCTGAATATCGTTCTCAAATACTTCACGTATTATTTGGTGTTTGACTAAAAATTATACCACCTAACGCACGCAACTTTAACAAATAAACTGGAGGCACAACCCTGCTCGAGCTGTCGAGAAATATAACGAAGCATAGTATTGGCTAATCAATTAGAAGACGCATGAGCAGACCGTCTACAGATATAACCTAACATGTTGTTCGCTAACTATTCAGCCCAAAAGTTAAGGAAATACGGCAAAATGTTCGGAAAGATTCAAATTTAGCCAAATAATAACATATATTCGCAAAATGAATAAGTACTTTATTATTAAGTCGCAGAAGATAAAAATGACATTGGTGAAATTCATTTTAAGAATTGAAATTGTTTATGCCTTTGAAAATTTAAAAATATTTAATATCTTAAAACTAATAATATTCCTTTCATATTCTCAGACAAAAATTCACAAGTGTTAAATTTTCCGCAAGTTTCGTTACTTCCTCTTTGAGGTTAAGTTAAATTCAATGAACAACCTGACATAACCAGGTTAGGATACTTGATTCACAAGCTTCGTATGAACATGTGTGGATTATGACTCATTAGCATTTTATCCATAAAGTATAGAAGCAATTGATATTTCGTTTCAAAGAAAAATGAATTCGATCAAAATGGGAGCAGTTTTGTAATGTAAGTGGTGAAGATGAGCAAAAAATTGTGTAGAAGCTATATTTTAAATTTGTATAAAGTATTGAAGTAAACCAATCTATCTACTCTCTATTTTTCTATTTATCCACCACATGATATTCAGGATATTTTACTTATCTATCGACTATCTACAGCTTTACATAACCACTAATTTATTTGCGAAATAATTATTATTATATATCAATATTATTACATTAATCAAATGAAAAATATTAGGTTGTTAAGGATTTAATGTCGTTTTAGAACACAAAAAATGCTTCTTAGATATTTATAATTTGGTCCCAAAATCACTGAAGGTTTTTAATGATACTTTTGACAATACCTAAGAATTTTCGTAATCAAAAAAGGCTTAAACCTGTTTAAATCTAGAAAAAATTGTGTTTAGCTGAGACACAGACAGTCAGAAGGACAAAATATACAACGTGTGAATATTGCTTCACTTCTATTGGCTTGAAATTCCCGAGAGTCATTTCTAGAATGAATTGTTACTGGAGAAGAAAAGCGATTTTTTGGGGGGCAATTAAGCTAGATTGCGTTGATGCCATCCATCCCTTACGCTTGATATGTTGTACTAGTCCCAAAGATTTTCGATGGGATTCAGAACCGGTGATTTTATGGGATGATCCACAGGAGAGATTTTTTTTCAGAATGATCATCTGCTTCTCAGTCAAGGTTCTATCCTATGAACGCGGGAAGAAGGGAAATGTAATTGAACGTTCGCGTTAATTTGAGGGTCAATCAGCAAAACATGGTCGTCTAGCAGCTCGATGTATTATACAGGTATAATTGTTTTTCATCTCAACCAAATAACCCATTCCCGCATAACTAATCCTCTGCTACATCACATATCCTCCTCTAGTTTGGAACGTATCCTATACCCAGTTTCCTTTACGGGACACACGAGGTTATCGATGAATACGACGCTGGGCATCATTCATATACAGGCAGAAACGTCATTCGTCTGACCAGATAAAGAGTCGAGAGTCATCCACGCTCAACTGCTTTAGTTCATCTTGCCCAGTATATCAGGGAAACTTTGCAAGCTGAAGTGATCAAAAGTCACTCACGTACCACTCTGCTCCATTTGCCTATGATATGGAGATTCTGTAATGTATTTTCTCAATAATGGGTACCTAAAGACTATCGTTGACCAATGCAAAAATATCTGTCTTAAAGGGAAGCGATTTTTTACCAGAAGCCGTGAAATATTTCCAAATCCCCGGTCCACCACTATTGTCTTTCGTCCACAATGCTGGTGGAATTTCATTTACACCGTTTTTATACAATTGTAGGTAAGCTGCAGGTGTAGTTTAAACTCTTTTATACATTACCGCGGAAATAATATTTTGTCCGTTGAGCTTACATTGCTGCATAAATATTTCTTTTCTCCCATGCTAATAATTATTTAATTTCTTTTAAAACAGACATTAATTAGTTGACGATCTAATAAAATGTTTCCTCAAAACTGCTTAAAAATAGTTCAGGTTTACATTACAGAAGAAATAATGTTACTATATAGAGAACTTCGTGTATGGGAACAATTACAGCTTACTACATACAGTAAATCTATTTCTATTGATCTCATCATCCAATTAATGGAAATTTTGAGTGTATTATTAATACTGTACTTGCGTTTCTGATCTATTACTCCCTCTCCGTATTTGGCTCTAATATATTTTGGGGGTATTTGGCTGCCTTAATGCATATGTTCTAAATTCCTCATAATGCATTTACAAACTTCCCTAATTAAATTTGTGTGAGAATAACTCACTTGTCGGGTGATACAATTAACTATTCCAGAAAAGTTTTTAGGTCATGATATAGTGGGAGACAAAGACGTAATTAGTGTTTATCTTGCAATTAACAAATCTCCTTTAGTTAAATTTGAGCTCAACAAATAAATGGAAAGAGCAGCTGGATCTTTAAAAGGACAAGATCACTTGATATGGAGATTCAAATACATATATATTGGGATTATTATGACCGCATTTTAAATAGGATTTCCATAAGAGTTTTTTATTTTATAAGGCCTCTTTAACACTTTAGATAAATCACTGGATCAAGGAGTATTTATAATATGATAAAAGTGAACGAACAGAGGGGAGTGATTGGAAAATGGGTGACAGAGATTAAAATTTAATGCTCGGAAAGGGGCGTTGAATAGTTTTTTGTACGGGAAAAGATCGACTTTGACCGTCCTACGAGGATAGGAGAAATTGGTGATGTATTTAATTATCATATGTCATTCTATTACCAGAGAATTGATAATTTCTCTTGTTCTGTTGTTAAGGGCTAAAAATTGAGGCAGGGTTGACTAAATGGGAATTTATTCCCATTTCGCGTGCATGCAAACAATTATATTAAACAAATGCATCTTTGCGAACTGGCGAAAAATGAAAAGAAAAAATTAATATGTCAAAGAGTTTTTAAGTGTTTATGGCTCATTAATATTGCAAATTCACTCAATCTTGTCTCCAATGGTAAGATATAAGAAGACATCAATTACTTCTATCCATTATTAAATTGCGCTAGTGATTGTTGCTATGGAAATATTTTGAATTATTCTAAATACATTTTCTTACATTGGGACGTAATGATATATTTCTGGGTGTTTCAAGGAAGATTTAATGAAGAGAAAACAAATATAAGATGCACGATAATTAATTTTCGATAAAAGAATTTGAAATTCAAACTATAAAAAACGAGGAAAAGAAATCTGATTAATCCAAATCACGTAATCAAAATTCGGGTATTAATAAAGAGATACAGCAGGAGTATCAAAGGATGCCAAAAGTACCATCCAAGATTCAAAATATATTAACATATAGCGAAAACAAATTCTTTCCATGCCATAAATTAGTGAAATGTTCAACTCGAATTAGCGATTAATAGAAACTTCGATATTATATCAGTCGAGCCATTGTCTCCTCACTTTGGTCGAAGAAGTATTCTTCAACTGTTAGATTTTTAACATTTACGCCGATACAATACTTCTTTGTCAAAGTAATTATATATTTAATAACTTTAGCGAGCCAGTCTGACAACACTTAGAAAGGGAAATAATTCTTCTATTGGCTGAGTGGACTCTGGATTCGTCTAAAGGAGTCTAAATACTGAATTAGGAGAGTACTACAGCGTTAAATCAGTTTTAAGGAAAGCGCCGGTCAACACGTAAGGATCCAGTAAAACACCAAGAATTAACCAAAATATAAATATCTTTTAATTTACCAATTAACTTAAATATTTATATTTACACGATATTCTCTCAGTTTAACATTGTTTGCATGATTCGAATATTAGCCTACTGCTGAGGAGAACTCTTGATCAAAACAAAGTAGGCTTCACGTAAACAAACCACTTCCAAATAGCTAATTTCTGGAGTCCTTTAAGTTACAGAGTTAGGCCACTATTTACTCTTACTAATCCTACTAAAATATGACATAAGTCACGAAATAATATATCTCCCATAGTTAGCTTGGGACAGTTTTAAAAATCCTAATTAATCAAAACAAATATATATAGTCCTTCGGAATTACATGACCTTGATCAGAACCGGGGTTGACGGATATCGCTATACTGGATTTTTCAGCAAGTCGGTGGAGACAACAGGCAGCCTTTAAGATGACGGGGAAATTCAGATGTCCCGTTATAAAGATGAAGGGGAGGGGAGATGAAGGAGTTGCCACGGTGACGGAGGAAACCGATATCGATCTCTTCTTATGACTTTATCGATCCAGTTATACGTCCTAAAGACGGAAAGCGGAGTTGTGCTATCTGGCTCAAGGTGTACTCTTCTTTGTAGCACTTGAGTTCTTATTGTACCCTCGTCTACTTCACAGGGGTACCAAACTGGGTTCTGGTATACGGGGTGATCCCGAAAGTAATTAAAGGGAACTTACTTGGGGATTAATTCTTCTTCTCTCAAAATTATTGAGATTGCGATTTGAGAGTCTCTCAAGGGGTGAGCAGATCTTCTCTTATCTTGCAACCGAAATTCCTGTTTGGCACTTAGGAACTCTTAACCAGCCAGACCTCTTGCTAAGTCTGCCTAGGATAAACTTCTAAATCTTCGAGGTCGAGTCCGGAAAAGGGCGAGGGACTAATCACGAAAATCTACTTCTCTATAGTCTCTAAAAGAAAAATCTCTTTCTTTCCTTACGGTGCTTATTTATGGCCAGAGACCTCTCCAACTAAGGGGGAGGGGGTAATCCCATTGAGGGGAGTTCGAGAGGTGAGTAGGGGTGACACCACGGAGCCCAGGTCTGCTTCTTAATGAGAGGCACCGACAACTCTGACATTATTTCTCCTCGGTTGTCTTTTGATCTGACGTTGCTTTTAGGCGCTCTAACCGCGGGCCTTCTGACCTCGTAAGTAATCGGATCCTTTGAGTTGGGTGAGTAACTGAGTGTTTTACCTAGCGAGTCATTTAAACCGTCAGTTAGATGGATTTCATCCTCAATATCGCTGGGGCAGTTTCTTATTAGAGCTGCTTAATGGCCTTTTGCGGCTATCTTGATCCGGGCAACTCGACTAGACTACCTAGTAAGCGGGGAGATCATAGCCATTCGGCAGTTTGACTGTTAATCAAGCGCCTATTGTTTTCACGCACCTCAATTACTTTTTCTTTTCTCTCGCTCTCTCTGAAGAGGGGTTTTAATATATATGTTCGCTTGGCCCTCTGGGTGGCGTTACGTTTTAATTGCTCTACAATATCCTAAAATAAAACCATTAGGATTTCAAATGATATAAATATTCTGGAAAAAAGATTAGTTGAGAATGAAAGAGCCATTTCTTACCCGTCACTCTGCCACATAATTACCGCCACAGCTAAAAATATTCCGTATTTAAGATAGAGAGTTTAATTATAATTTTTAGATTTTCCAATTTTTAATAGAAAAAGAGTCAATTCTTCACTTGACAAGAAGTGATATTTTTTCTTTAGAAAATCAAGGGAAGATATTTTTAAGGAAAAACGTAAGGAATCAATAAATTAAATAAGATGAGAGAATAAGTAATCTATTTTAGAAAGACGGGGAAAAGCGGAGAAACAAAAATTTCAAAATTGTTTATCTTTTTAGTGATTTATTTTTCATGTTGTTTTTCTTTATTTTTTTTATAACCTTTAAGATTTTCAAGGAATCTTTAATTTTTAAGCTTTTTGAGTTAAGGGCATTTATTTTCTTTCTAATTTTCATCCCCTGCAATCTGTATCTAGCGCGGCATTGGAACGCTCCGAATCCAAACAAAAAGAAGGATTATATTCAATAAAACATTATAACTAATCTACTTTGAACTACATGAACTGGAATCATAACTATTTTCCACAAGGATGGCACATATAGTTAAAAACCAGGTATCAAAAGTATTTTCCACAAGGACTGCACATAAAGTTCATAACCAGGGATCAAAACTCTTTTCCACAAGGATGGCACATAAAGTTCATAACTAGGGGTCAAAACCCTTTTCCACAAGGATGGCACATAAAGTTCATAACCAGGGATCAAAACTCTTTTCCACAAGGATGGCACATAAAGTTCATAACCAGGGATCAAAACTCTTTTTCACAAGGATGGCACATAAAGTTCATAACCAGGGATCAAAACTCTTTTCCACAAGGATGGCACATAAAGTTCATAACCAGGGATCAAAACTATTTTCCACAAAAATGTCACATAAATCACATAACTGGTGGTCCACAGTACTTTCCAAAAGGAGCCCGGTAATTGGCATGGCCTATGGAGTCAAACTTCGGGTGATTCATGTTGTAGAACTTATATGTGGGATATTTAAAATTTAGAGGCAAGAGTGGGTTGTTTCTCAGGCCTGAAGGAAAACGCTGGTTAATCCGAACCTTTATGCAGAAATTAAATGGTTATTATATTTAAAAAGAAATAAGATTATTTTGAGCATGTATGATAGATTTGGGTGATTTCTATGTTTATTATGTCAAATATCAGGATTATTATAAACGGTATGTGTAGTTTAATTTAATTTGTAATTACTTATATGATAACAATTTACTATTATTACAACACTCACTACTATCAATAATAATGATACCTCCCTTTATTTTACTATTAATACTGCTCTTGTTACTCTATTATATTATGTAATCTACTTATTTTTTTGTCTTTATAAAAGACTTGACCAATTCACAGAGAATGGGCGAAGACAATGACAAAGTGCATCCTTTTTGCGTCTCACAAAAGAAAACGAATATTCGCGTTAAGAGATGCAAATTGAGGTAAGTAAAAGTCTGATTAAGTCAATAATCAGTTAAGGGAAATTTTGGTGACTCAAGTCTTAAGACCTTACTGGTGAGATTATAACCCCAAAAAGTGTGACAAATTCGAACTTTGTTAATGTAGTAATAACAAGATTTTTATTCCTTAACAACTGGGTGTCTAAAGGTGTTGTTCGATGTCTTTAAGGTAGATCTTTAGCTGTCTTTGGTTAAATAGAATTAACAGAAGTAGCAGCCTTTTAAAGGAGTAGAGAAGCTGGTAATATCAAACATGGGTCATCAATTCGTCAAGTACTATTAAACATGGCTTAGTCGGTACCTTTTCTTTCAATTTTCAACGAGCATTAGATACAACATCGTATAAAATAGTTTAAATAAATTTAAAGTGATTAGATTAACTGGAGCAGGCATTGATCCCTATCGGCGTCCTATAAGGATCGGTCTTTGCACTTTTGTTGTATGTAATATATTGTAAAGATCCTGACAATAATTTGTTATCCATAGACCCACCAAGTTGGGCAACATGGTTGGTCTTAACCTAAATGTGGTTACTATTAAAAAGCTTTTGACCAAGTACAATAACATCGCTAAAATCAAATTGAATTCTGGAGGTACTTAGGAGTTTTGGATTTAAATCAAGGATATTATAAATTCCATCTCAATAACACCGGTAGAAACAAAACAGAGTACTTAATGCAATGTCTACCAGAGATCCTGCGCCGTTTGGTAGTCATCGTTATGGCATCAAGCATGACAGAAAATATATCTATCTATGGCGCGGAAACTTCCTGGATCTTAATATTAAAACTTGCGAACTTTCTTAAAGAGAAGGGGGGACCATTATAAAGCCTCAAACGGTAAAGTATCGCTCAGGATTTGCTTTTGATATTGATCTCGAGCTAAATCCAATTCTAGAAGTGATTCACTTTGATATTTTATTGCAACATTGGTCCTAAAACATTTGAAACTGATGGATGTGATTGCGATTGTCCAGTAGGATGCCTCAGTACCCTTTAAAAGGTGAAGTTAAATAAATTTAGGAACAGCAAAATTTCCTTCTTGTCAAACTTTTGGAAATATCCTGGTATAGGCCATAGATTATATATCAGTAATTGGGCGATAACACTGCTCAACAATCAAAATGCTTCCGACACACAGGTAGCAATTTCCAAAACGTTTAGGTCGCCAATAATGAATATTATGGTTAAAGTTGTTTGTCAGCTCTACTTTTCAAGATACACCTACGTGTCACAACAGGTTCCAACAGACTTGCTGCTGTGTGTTTCCTACCACACTTACACTCTCTCTGCCCTTCAGTATTGTTCCCGCAGTCATAAAAGGTAGTTGTGATATGCATCTTTACATTTTGAGGTCAAAGGTAGGTGATTTTCCTACTCAAACACTTGTCAACTTATAATAAATATTTATTGAACAAGCTATAGATATGCATGTGAGGCATTTCATATTAATTTTATTTCTTTCTTCCACCTCTCACTCAACCAAACAAAATATTGCTATCACCACTACACAAACAACTGGAGCTCATGAAAATCTTGGTAAAAGCTATGGATAAACTGGATGAGGAATTCAAATATTTAACATCAAAATTCCCGTAACTGAGTGAGGCTAATTTTAAAGGAGTTTTCATTGGTCCTCAGATACGAGAACTTCTTAAAGATAGTAACCTTGAATTAGCGCTTCATGGGAAGTATAAAGCTGCTTGGGAAGCATTTAAGTTAGTGGTAAAGGGATTTCTTGGAAAGAGATGGGAAGGAAACTATGTAAAATTGGGGTGAAACCTCATCAAAGATTAAAAGAACATAGGATGTAACATGTCACTTAAAACGTACTTTATGTAGTAACATTTAGACTTTTTACAAACGAACTGTGGGGAAATTTGTGACGAACATGGTGAAAGGTTTCACCAAGACATTTCAACAATGAAAAAGCATAATTGGAGCGCAAGAGTGCTTGTAAGCTATTGCTAGACATTGGCAATAGATGATTTTTCAGCCCACTATAAGTGCCAAGCAAAGAGGCAGAGAGTGGATATGGATTAAAGTTTAGATTATAATGACACATACTGTACGTTATAATAAAATAATCAAATGTTACATGCCGCGTATCTTGAAGCCTATATATAGCCAATAAACATTTGTCAAGTTGATATTTGGATTCATTGCATGAAAATACATAAGAATTAAGTAATCTCATGTAAAAACCACACAACTTTTCAAAAAATGTTGACCAGTGTTAATAGTATTCTATATGGATACTTATGAAACTTATTATAATTAGTCTCATAAATAGTTATATATCAATTTGATAATGGTGAAAACAGTTTCAATTAGCCTTAAACAATAGGCAAAAATGTTTAAATTTCAAAACAAGGTTGTTAATAACTGCAGTTAATTGCCTTCCTCCCCTTATACTTTCATGGAAAATTTCTCAAAATTGAAAATATTTAAATAAGCATTAAATGGACAGTAATTTAAGATAATTTTCCGATTGCCCAACGAGATTTGTGAGCAATTCTGTGTAAAATATAATCTCAAATCTATTTTCCGTTTCTATGAAAGCTAATGGTCCTCAATACTATCATTTATTATTTTCCCCGAACTAATTAATATCTTTTCATATTCTTTCTTCAGTTCTTCGATGGCGATTGCTACGTTTGCGAAGAAGGATAATAAGTTTCTTCCCGCTTGATGTCCGGTGAAATGAGGTTTATCATATGATTTAAACATAAATATAAATGGAATTTCAGGGCCATGTCTGCTACCATAATTCATTACAGCAACTATTGAGACACAGTGTAATTACTCTTGTCATTTTCTTTTTTCTCCTATTATTTTTTCCTCTTTTATACATATTTTGGTTTCCTATTTTTTTTCCTCTTGCTGACCACATCTCCCTCGCCTTTCTAAGAACATAATATGTTTATTCACCGGTAAATCCATACCATCTTCCCGAACTTGTAAATTCCCCGTCATCAAGTAAGCTTCGCGAGAAACAGGGAGAAAATCTCTTCGGATTAAATTTGGGACTTCTAGAGTGTTGGCTTCACAAATGATTTACACCCAGTCTTTGATTAACAAAGCGTGGCACGCTGATGCTTCGTTGGTATTTGAAAGATCGGATCGTGATTCGTATTGAGATGTGAGCTTGAGAGAAGTGAGGGGGGATATAAACAAGGAATCTCTCAAGAGCAGACCTTACAAGCCCCTTCTAACCAGTAAATGTGCCTTTAAGATATGCGGTACTCGAGTCTATATTTGGAAATTTGAACCCCATATCTATGACGGAGCAGTGGCAAAGAGAGGGATGAGTGGTATTATGCACGATATTTTATACTGGGGTGGAATGAATTTATATTTTCAACGGTGCTGTTGTGCACCGATCACTATCAGTGTAAATGTTGTACATGTTTAAATGTTGCCGATCTTTGTTATTTCGTTATTCTTTTATTATTAAGGTTAATTTTTGTATATCATTCAAGATTTTCACAATTTTCATATTTCTGATTTTGCTATTTAATGGGTTTTTATCCCCCTAACTTATTTTTAAACCTCAAATATCAAATTTTAAAAAAAATTAAAGTCATGAAATTGTTAATTTTATGTTTTCTTTCAACTTTATAAAACAAAACGAATCTCGCTTTCGTAAATAAATAATGGAAGAGTGATTTTTTTAGTAGCTATTTTCATTGTCAAATAAAATTTAAAATTGACTGAGGCAGCTAGGTAAGGCTAAATGGTCGGTTAAAAACTTACTGGCAGATAGAGCTCAACAAACACCTAACGAGTTAGATAATAAAAAATGTGTAGATTATGAGGCGTAATATTTCTTTTGTTTAAAAAACAGACATGAAGAGAAATTTGATGACTCACATAACTTCATTTCTCTTAGCTATTTTTTATAATTTACCGGAATTCTAGCAAGTAGCGATATTGAAATTGGAATCTCTTATACTAGGAGTTTGGACGTTAACCACTAGTTCATGAAAGATCCCCTTACGGGCAGAACTATACCTGCAACTCAAACAATATCCTTCTAAAGGAAAGGTTGCCAGAAAACTGCTTACCCAACACACTTGCGTAAGTGTTTAACACTGGAAGAGGAAAAACGCCACTTTTAAGGTACTAGGGTAACCTAATTATAGCGGTGATGGGAAAGAATTGTGATGATTTGGATATTTTTAAAGAATGATGTGTCTCAATCTATGATTTGATTACTACAGCAAATTGTGACTTGTGTCATTTATTTTGTGGTAGATAATTATGAATTGTTTATTTTAGGGAAAAACACCCTCGTTTTATAAGTTTGAAATATCTGTTGCCATTATTTTTAAGCAATAATAGCAATCAGTCTGATACATTGGTCATATTCCATTAGACTCAATACATGATCCTAATTAATCACGTAAGAATCACTCCAGTATCACCATCGCAATAGTGCGTGGTTATTGGCCCTTCTAATTATGAAGACTGATGCCAATTAATTGATTTATTAATATCAATTACACAAGATAGATCTCGGTGGGACCACGTTCAGTTGAATGTATGATAGAGTGTAGAGGTAGGTATGATAGAAGCGAGAAGCGGATGAGATAGGCCAAGTAGAGAGAAAGTGATAGAGAAAATAAAGAAAAACATAACGCTTGGTAAGAAGAAACGCTTGTAAATAGCGGTGCATCGTCGCCACGGCAGGCATAGATTGCAATCTATTTCAGAGAGGCGAATGTTGTTTAAGGGTTGAACAATGTGAAATGCCATTGCAACTTAATTCATAAGCCCTCGGCTTCTAGGAAGATTTCCATCCATGACATCAAGTCAGGTAGTATTTGCTAGGATTGTTCATATTCTACATGTAGTAGTGCCAGTGCCAACAGGTCAAGGGGTACTCTTTTCTGTATTAATATTTTTTTTGTTCCAGTCTTTCTCCTTCAGGTGTTTCTTTTTCTGCTATGAAACCCCCCTTGTATTTTTGTTTTCCATTTACTTTCTTCCGACGCTTGGTTAGACTTATCCAGGAGTGCGTGCAAATGGCCGTTGGGCTCATACGTTCCTTTCAACACTTGCCCGGATTACATTCCCCACCGCTTCCTTCGTTTTGGATGAATGTTTAAACTAGATCAAACTTTGGTTTGAATACCCGACATTTGAGCCATTCATCTTTCCCCGATATTGATCCATTCTCCATCTTTTGCGGGGATGTTCGAATATTGTGGTGCTGAGATCTCCTATAACTTAATTCTTCTTGATGAGGAAAATATCTTTCATGGTCATTCATAAGACCAAGTATTCAATTAACCTCATTCTATTGCCTTCCTAATTTTGGATTCTTTATAAAATTAAAAAATTTACATTTGCGTTTACATTTGCGTTCTTGTATACTTTAATCTCTTATTTTTTTCACTATTCTCTTTTTATTTTTATTTTCAATATTTTTTTTCTCATTAAACAGTAGGAATAATCAAGGACATTAAGCACCGCCAAATCACCAAAGTATATTTTTTCTCCCGCCATTCTAAGGAAACTTTAAAGAATCTGGTAGCAGCTCTAAATCCAGAATAAGAGTGAGATTTAGATGAGAACTTATCTTTATTTATCTAAATTGTCTAGTAAAATATAAATACTCGTTCTTTCATTCTACATATAATATATAAGAGAAACATAGCCAATATGTATATTGTCAGAACAATTTTCAGTCCAAGATTAATTTGTAAAATTAACGTTTAAAATTCGTAGCTTCATATATATATACAATACGAGTAATTAACCTGAATAAAAATTCAACTGTCGCATTATTTTATCAGTTTGATAGGAGATATATGAGAGTGAGAAAAAGAGCAAGAAAGAGTTTTTTCATTGAGAGTTGAGCTTAACAGAAGATAATTTGCAGCACCTTTTGCTGCCGTATCGTTAGTTATCGTAAACCATTGTATTTTATTCATCAAATCTTAGATTCCGTATTTTATTTCATAATGTTATACAATATTTTTATATAGATTCAGAAGTTCATTGATGTGACTTAATAATATTTTAGCCATTTTGCTTCGCAAATTGAAATTTTATTGGCAATTTTGGCCAGAATTCTGTTTGTTTCTTCAATGATATCTAGAATAATTATTATGCAGGAAAATGTTTAATGTTTTTAAAGACATCATATGATTAAGGTGCGTTATAATATTCCCACACATACTCTGTTCCCTTTTTCGAAAAATATAATACATGCATCAAATTTGTAAAAAGATTTTAATAAAATTACATCAGTCTTTCCTTTATTTTTACCCATTTAAAAATTACGCTGAAAAGATAAATGGAAAAGTCTAAAGATTGGCAACATGACGACAAAATTTACATAAATTCTGCATTTCATTACACCGCTCTTTCTCCTCGCATGCAAATTTGGGAGAAATGTAAATAATACAAGGACTACAAAGAGACACTTTGGTAAAAGGAAGCTGACATTTGGCTTATGGAACCGACGGTCTGAATTCCAAAAATAGTCACTCAACTTCGTCCAAATTTACGCCAAACTTTTTTCCCTAATTTCTTAGTCTCCATCATATTCTAACCTGCTACTTTTATCCTCCCAATTCTTTATTCTCTATCTAAATTTTCCTTATGGGCATCAAATACTTTAGGAAATAGTGCTAATAATATGATTTTGGTTTTACATGTCTGATTCACGTTGACTGGAGAAGCAGAGGAAATATATGGGTAATTTTGTATGCAAGCTTAATTTTTCTTTCAATTTCCCCATTAAATCAATTAATTTAGTTTAGGTGTTTTAATAATTTTATCGTAAAATAAAATAGCTAAGAGAGAGAAAAAACATGAAACTTTGAATAAAAAAAGAGCGGAAAAATTACTGACTAAAATGTAAATAACTAAAGCAAATAAACTAAAGCAATTTATTCATTTGGTTGAGAGAAGGTAGGAAATTGTTGATGTAGGTTGAGAGAACAGTGGTCACGTCAACATGAAAACATGATGTATTAAATCCCAAATGGATCAAAGGAAAGCAACCTCTAAATCTTAGTGAATTTTCTCCTCATTTATTAAAATCAATTTCTAATTCTGGTTAGAATAAAAGAAGGGAAAAGCTCCTTCAGCTTAAACCAATGACCTTAGAATTGTTAGTTCTCTATAAAGGATTTACACTCAGGCTTTGACTTACAGTGATGGAGAGCGTTGCAAACCTGAAACTCCACTAGTAAATGCAAGATCGGATCGTAAACCCTTCGAGGATCTTGATCGAATCAGACAAATAGATGACTGCAGCGGGAGAGGAGAGAATCGACGCTGTCACAATGGCTGGGCCAAAACCACCACTAAGCGACTAAATGTCCCTTTAAGATACGTTAGTAAATTCTGCATAAAACATATAGCAACCCTCAATATGAAAGTAGGTGTCGAAGAAAAGGATGACTGGTATTGTATTTGATATTGAATAATGGAGTCAAATTGGTTATGTCCGGGTCGCTGATGTGCACTGATCACACTAGTGAAAAAGGTTTCACTTAGTTAATTTTGCTGATTTTAATATATTATCCTACCAAAATAATTTAGATTTGGAGCCAAATTTAATAAAAAGGAAGATAGTTGAATAATTTCACTACTTAAAGAAATTCGGAATTTCAATAATTCCGAGCCCCAATTTCCTAAGCCTAAACCTAAAGATTTTGTTAATGAAGTCAAATTAAAGCCCTTAGATTAATGTCAGTAGCCCAATCTCAGATTAAATATGAAGTTGACACGATGAACAACATATCGAAACTAATCCAAGCTTAATAAACTTAATGCTCTATTACAGTGGCTCACCTTTTAAATAACCCGTTATTGTGTAAAGAATTCCAATATATATATATATAATTCTAATTTTATTTATTTTTATCCAAGGACGCTCCACGTCACAAAATGTGCCGAAAATATCATTAACGTAATAAAATGTTTCGAAACGGTGGTCTCTGAAATGGATTAGCATAGAATGTGCCGCAAGGTGTCTCAATTGACCCAGTCCAAAGAGTGTATTGATAAATCCCGGAAAAATAGTCTGTTAAAATAGATCCAATTATTCTCATCTCATTCAAAGACGTTTGTTATTCGGAGCAATATTATAATACTACAGTTTCTGAATAAACGCAATGTTACTTGCTTTTGCAACATATATATCATCACACCTGATCCTTCATGTCAAAATATCTTTGCCCCTGTCAAATCTTATCCGTCCCCAGTCACTGGTCCACTATGAGATGTAACCTTATCAATCATTTTTCTAATCTCTTATTTTTCAAATTCTAATTAAGTTTATAATTAGTTAATTAAGTTGAAAAGATAAAACAAGTTTTTACCCATTGCTAAGAAAATTATATTCCGTAAACGGTAATTTTCCTCTCTACGATGTTATTTTCTCGTCTGACGAAATTAACCCCTAATATTAAAAGCATTTTCCACATATCCATGAAGCCAATTGGAGAAAACCTTTAGTAGATTTTATCTTAGTAATCCTATGATAATGACCCAAAGGATTGTTGTCCTATCCTTTTATTAAAGTATAGAAATTCGTCTTAACTTAACCAGGCGCCCGACCTCCTTTGAGCAGGATGATTGTAATTGGATGCCATTGTAGATGCAAATATTTAAGAGCAACAGAGAGACAAGAGGAGTAATGGAGATCAGGATGTCTCTCTGTCTTGACTTAACATCCTTAATATGATAGTACTCTAAAATCATTTCGTTTGAGAGCTCGTTAATTTCTAAATAGGGAGGTGAGTGATTATATCCTAGCCGTGGCAAAGTGTTAGAGACGAAAAAGTTCATTTTCTGAACATTTACTAAACATACCAACCGCTAACACTGATACAAAAATAACGTGAATGAAAGAATGAGAGAATTAATCAAATAAGGAATTCTATTAAAGAGATATGCCATTTTACGGAGGGATGGCCCTGATTTCACATGAACATTGCTTAAATAATAGCGAAATAATTAAATTAGCTTCATTTCTCCTCTAAAGATATTCTAACAAAGATGTTCTAACAAATCACAATACAGTAAAATTATTTTTAAAAATAAAAATCCCTTATATGTTATTTATAGAGTATATAAGCGCAATGGAGGTAATTTTGAAGTTTAACCGGATTGCATTTCGAGTTGTGAGGAATTGAAAGTTGAAAAGCCTAAGAGTTTGGACCTGGAAGAGAAGATGAACAAGAAGACTTGGCACGGAATGGTAACAAAGGCTTCATTCCCGTTGGAAGAGGAAGAAGAGTAATAAACGTATATGATGAAAAAAGGATTGATTAACGGTCCTGGAGTTTCTTTCTGGAGCAATTTGAGAGCAAACAATGTGCGATAACGGATGGTAAAATTTTACTTCATAACATTCCGTGACCCATCCTAAGGATGATATTGCCAATTTTTCATTTATTTAGATATCTCTGAAACTGAACTTTTAAATACTTGATAAAGTAAGTTGTTGGGCTGCTTTACTTCATAGCTTCACCACATTCCGGTCGAAAATTGTTGCAAATGGATGAGAATGGCTTATCTCACGATCCGTGAAACAGGCAGGATAATAGTTCGCCTTTAATCAAACATTTGCTCTCCTAATATAAACAAAGCCAGCGTAAGGGATTCCTGATGCAATTAGCAACCCCAACGAGTGCCAGGAAGTGAACCAGTGAGGATAAAATTGGACATTTCAAAGATTCCTTAGGCACTGATTCCCGATTGGAAGGCATAAAGTGAACCAAGTAAGTTGAAACTAATCTAAATAAAGGATTATTTGTATATTATTTTGCAGGGGAAAACAGAATTTGGGATGGGCTAGAGCAGATCGAACGGTGCTAGCTGCTATACTGTTATCCGAGCAAATATTCAACGAAAGTACACATATTCGATGACCCGTCTATGTATGTCTGTCAGTTTATGTACCAGATATCTCAAAAGGTTATTAATGCATTTCGATGGAACTATTTGCAAGGGAGAAGTAACTTCGGTAGGGATCGCTACTAGAGTTGGGGTGATTCAGCTCTAAATCCGAATGCAGATACACTTATCTACTTTAACATACGATTTTCAATTTTAGAAATAAATATGTATGATTTTAGGAACGATACATTATTAAATATTTTCCTAAATCTGTCCGAAGCAGATCTAGAATATGTACGTACTCGTATATATTAAAGCCCCATAATTTCAGCTTTTAATTTTTGATTTAATTTAATAGAAGTTTTTATTGATTCTCGTTTTTCATGGAAACGTTTTTATTTTACTCGACTAAACATTTTACAACATTATAGTTAATTTTTTAAGATTTTTCTTGGTTTAGTCTGGAAACTATTTCATGGTTGTTCGAGTTTCAATGACTATGGAGTTGGCTGAGGTTGCGCCTCAAAAGTGAAGGGGTAAGTTTCATTTCGCATAAAAAAAAATAAACCGAAATTAAATTTACCTCAGCAGTTTTTCCAGATTAAGATAATTTAAATCTTTGATATCAAGTAATCTTGGACATTAGGACCCATAAAATAAAGCCACATCTATATAATTAATATTTTAGTTCTTTCATTAAAAATATTTATCCTACAAAAGAGATGACTTACAAGTTTATTATCCTCTATTTATTTTTTTAAATAGATTCTATGTTTAAAATATAGCTCAGTTATCAACAAAACTTTTTCGTAGTGCATGAAATCATCTTAAAGGACTAGTAAATACTAGTCGGATACTAGGCTTTCATTTTGCTTTATAATGGATGACTAGGCCCTACTAGTCTTAAATTCTAAACTATCTTCTTTCGCTTGATTTTTAAGATTTCTAAAAGAAATTTTGCTTTAAGAGTACAGTGGGGTGTTTTGAGGTCCAATTTTTCTGGATCACACTTTATTATTTAAGGTAAAAAGGTTTTCTATACAGCCATTTTGAGGTAAAATCTTAATAAATCATTTGAAACACTTTTAGTGTCTTTTTTGGACTATATTATTGCACAAGGTTTTCAGGTGTCTTTTAAACAAGGCAATCTTGGTAATAAATAGTTCTATTTTAATCAAATGTACTTAATTTTTGGTGCATTTCATTTTCCTCGATATCTCACTCTTAGAAGCTTAGTAATATTGTTTAGGGGTTTCGCCATATATGAATACATAAAACAGAACAATCCCCATGATTCAATAGTTTATAGATCATTGGTACAGAAATCCTGCACTAAATATATACTATGCACAATCCGTTCATTAGTAAATCATGACCTATTCATTACCTATTCATGGGCTCAAGAATTACTCACAATTTTCCCATGCATAACGCATATGTGAACCATACATGGCCCACTCATATTCCTTTGACAAACCATTTATAACCAACAGATTATCCATGTATTGATTGCCCTAGCATACTCTATGTTATATCCCTGCATCACCAATTGGTGAAGCGCCCATACCAACCCCCTGCTACGAAACCACGGGTCGAGAATGCAGAATGCAGCTGCATTTTGATGTAAGGCGCAATAAAGGAAATTTGCAGCAAATAAAATTATTATTTTTCATTTATTTCTATCTATCCTAATTCTATCCTCTATCTATCTTTCATTTTCTCTCTTTGCCTGTCTCTCTCTTTATCTTTCTCCGTCTATATCATCTCTCTCTTTATCTCTGTACCTTCAAGCATATGCTTACGAAAGCCAAAAAATATCCCTCAATTTCTTATCATATCTGACCTTCCCCTTTATAAGAACTAGCCTTGTTGCTAAAAGCAATTGATTCCTGAAAATTGAGTGCCCACGAACTCTTTTATCATCCCAAATTTATGTTTGTTTGGTTGTATAACAGATTTATACCTCAATTCTTCATCATGATGATACCTTAGATGGAATTTACGAACATTTAATATTCTTTTGATCTATTAACACGTTTAAATAACTATGATATTCTTACACGAATTCAAGAATATTCTGTCATCCCGGGAGAGTTCAACACGCTTTAAATAGGTTTTAATTGTATTTGTGATCCTTTAACAAAATTTAAAGAATATTAGTTTATCTTTGTTTGAGATAAGCGGTATTTAATCAAGTTTCGGTTAACTAAGAGATCGTAGAATATTAGTTTATCTTTGTTTTAGATAAGCGGTATTTAATCAAGTTTCGGTTAACTAAGAGATCGTAGATCTCGATTTAAAAAAACATCCAATTATAATTGACATCTTTTAAAATGGTTTATATATCCACAGTTATCCTCGCGATCCTTTTGCACAATAGAAAAATTCTATTAAAGAAATTATATTTCAATTTCTCTATATTTTTCCTTTGAAAAAATTCTCTTTTAGTTCCATTCATTATTATTATTGAATTTCAATGTAAATAAAAGCTGTTATCTTTTACTCTAACGTCCATTGGTTCTCTGCCATTTCTACTTTCGCTTTTCCTTAAATTTATTAAATTATTAGGAATAAATGATTGGATTGGTGTAAAGAAGAGAATGGCATAGAGCAAAACACACTGGGAGTGAATGAATAGCCGCGAAGATGTAATATTAGGGTTTGGACAAAATGTCATCATCTACAATCCGCTGGAATGGAAGAATATTTAAATATGTTTTGATAGAAAAAAAGATTAGCTTTTCTTATTATTTGCACAATAGAAAAATTCTATTAAAGAAATTATATTTCAATTTCTCTATATTTTTCCTTTGAAAAAATTCTCTTTTAGTTCCATTCATTATTATTATTGAATTTCAATGTAAATAAAAGCTGTTATTTTGCTTTTACGACTTTTTTATTTTGATCCAAAGACAAAAACTATTCTGGAAGCATCGCATTCAGTCCTCCAGCTAGTACTTTTCTTTCATACAAAGTGAGAAAAAAGTCTGCAACGAGAGGGAATGAATTGAATTGGATTGCCTGAAGGATTGCAAGCAGACCACAATTTTTTGACAAATCCGATTGCTTACCACTATGCTTTACACAATGCGGTACCATTGCCTCATCAACTGATATTTTCCAGTGAAGAAACCTTTTCAAAATCATAAAAAAACGATTTGTTAACAAAACAAATGCAATCCTCAAGTTTAGCAAAGTCATCATATTCTTGGTTGAAAACATTATCATTATTATCAGTTCAATTTCACAAATCATTCCAGCGAAGCTTTTATAATTTCCTTACCTTTAAGTGTGTATTCACGCCATATTTAGTATTAAAATGAGCTTGGCTCATTTATTAAAAATGGCGTATTTCAACTAAATTTTATTCAAAACTAATTAAATTAAAGAAATCTTAGAGCCAAAGTTTTAAAAGAAAATAACATCTAGTTTCTATGAACTCTTTGATTAAGGGAAACAAAAATATATATTTACGCCTTTAAAAGTTTTGAAAAGAAACAACCCTAGGTGCACCTTGGCGTTCAAAAGATTAAAGGGAAAATATACAAATAACTTATAAGGTGAAGAATAAAAAAGAGTTCTGCTGGGAATAAAGGAGGATCAAAATAGAGCAGCAGTAGAATAAGAGAGAAAACTGAATATCTGGCCTTTTTAACTTGCGTTTTTATTGGGGTAAGTGTTTGCTGGGGACTTGAGAACTTACATGGAAGAAAGATTGAGGGTATTTCTGGTAATATGGTAATAAAATATTCTAAATATACATACAAAAAATAGTTGAAAAATAGTGTTAATACAATAGAAATAAATTCAATAAAACTAATAAAAGTTATTACAAACAACCCTAGACAGAAGCTCATAAGGTAAAGGGGAATTACAAACAACATTCCATATTATTGAATCAATTTTATTGAATCAATGTTGCAAAATATAATAAAGTGTTTCACTCATTAAAGTTTGCATAATTTTGAAATATGAAAACATGTAAATACTTCTCCATCCAATTTGGCTACGAGATTCCTAAATATTTAATCCATTTATTAATATAATCTAATGGAACAGATGACCAAGTATAATATCCTGGTATTTTCGGAAGTTTGCCTCTTCGCGCCGATATGATAAGATTCAATATTTCTTCTTCACCTTTTATCCTTAAAGATGCGAAAATTTGCCTTGTCCATTTTTTCTTCTTTATTTGCGACTTGAGGCTTTGGCAAATATTTAATATGATCTGGGTGGTAATAAGCATAAAAGATAAGCAGAAAAATAACATTTATTGAAAGCGTTCCTTTCTCTTCTTACAAAATTTTCAGTGCTTACAAGAAGACAATATTCAACAGTCAAAGAAAATAAACATACGTGTTTGTTAAATCCTGCACTGTCCCGCAAATTTTCTATTCTTTTTCTTTTAATTCTTTTTGAAATAATAAAAAAATTCTTGAAACTACTATTATTATTACCCATGGACCATGCCATAATGACTTTGACTTCACCAACCCACCCTTCTCTAATACAAAAGAATGACCTTTTTTTGTTCAAGTTGTGCTCGAGGCTGCTCGAACACTAGTTACGGTATGTTGTACCTCGTTATTAATATCTGCCTTTTGGATGTTTCCCTTCTTTCATTATTTCCATTTTCTTAACCTATAATCAAATAGGAGACAGCTAATAATATTAATAACTCTACTACTTCCATATCGTCCAGCCTCTGTTGACACTGTTTTATCGAGCTATGAATTATTTCTCTTTTTCACATTTCAATGGCTTCAAGAGGTGGCTTCATTTTTAATTTTTAGCATTTTATTCTCACTTGACCATTAATCCTCTCGGCAATGACCTTGGATTGCGCGTGACTGCTTCTGATAACCTTCAGCTTTGCATCTGCCCCCTCAAGGAACGTGCCTTCTAATAAGTTTAGACAAAAAAAGAGTAAGAATTCCCCTAACAAAAACTTTAACTTTAATCAGTAGAAAAAGGGTTATAGTTTATCCGAAAGATTAGCTAATTTAAGATCTTTATATAGAATTCGTAACCTATCCCACAATTCTTCTTACGCACTCGTAAGTTTGTGAAACCAGGAAAATATTTCTAATTCACAAAATTATTAATTCGCCTGCTTGGGTTGACAGCTAAGTGAAATTAATATGCTTTCATCCTTTCAAAACCAGGACCACTTCCTTGAAATTTTGATCAAAAAGAAGCCTCCTTCTGACGATGAGGAAATCATATAACTTTTTCGATTAAAGTTGTTTGGTTTTTAGTTTCTAACAACCGGGATTCCATTTTTGGCAACGAAAAGGTTGGCAAACCTCACAAAAAATAGACAAAAATTGCAAAAATTAGCTATATAGAATGACAATAATTCACAATTAGAAAAATAAAATATGAGCAATTATCGCAAAGATGTTTTTTTCAGTAGGAATATTTTGTGCATCCTTATGATTAATATAATATTAATTGACATCAAATTCTATTGAGTTGTGGATGAAATTAACGATAGGTTCCTGAACTTCAGCCCCATCAATTAATGTGTACATGTTATTTAAAATTATGTCGTGTACATTCATGGCTCGAAATTTGGAGACTAATATTTCTTTAATTTATCTTTAAATTTATGTAATAGCTATAATTATTGTAATATTTAAATTATTTTCACCTCTATCAAAAACTAAGTATTAAAAATTAATAAGAAAAAAAGAGTATTCTTCGCTGAATTCAAAATCGCGCTCTGGTCCTGTGCCTGTAGAAGGTGTATTTCCGTCACTGGATTCGGGGTATTAGAATAAAAGGGTAAAATGATAGCAATTATATGTTAAATGAATGATTTTTGCTAATTATAATCTATTTAGTAATACATTTTTTTTAAAATAAATGTTTGAAACTTCTACAATTCCAGAAATTCTTCTTTTCAAAGAAGAATTTCTGGCCCTATTGGTTGCTCTACACCAATATGGCCAATAATGCAAGGAGGTAGTTGCTAAGGGTGTTGCATCAGGGTTCACCTTCCTATTAGTACATATTGAGCTTAAAACGACTGGTTACACTTCTCTCAAGAAAGCTTTTTGACCCTTAAGTGCTTCAAATGAATGCCAAACACTCCTCCTGATAATGTTCCAGCTTAAGCTTGCCTCCATTACAAAGTATGATCACATAAGAACATAAGAAAAGAAGGAGACTGCAAAAGACCATTCATGGCCTACACTTGGCAGCTCCTGTTCCAGTCAACACACAAAGATTTCTTACCAGAGAAAAGTCATAAACATTGTCACCCTTTACAGGAGTTCGTCAGATCTAATCTACAATATACATAAAATGCATCCAGAGGATTATGTCCATTCATGCAACCGCAAAATAATCTCCCCACTCCTTAGAAAAATATATACATATGTACATAAAAAAGTCAGTCCCATCTAGCAGCTTCATTCATATATTTATCTAATCTATTCTTAAAACTACCCAGAGAGGAGGCTTCTATCACATCTCTAGTGAGCCTATTCCATTCATCTACCACACGATTTGTAAACCAATTCCTCCCAATCTCCTTCCTAAACCAATACTTATCAAGCTTAAACCCATTGCTACGTGTCCTGTCATGTTCACTAAGTATAAGAACCTTACCCAGATCCCCTTTATTATATCCTTTTACTCATTTGAAGACTTCAATCAATTCCCCTCTGACTCTTCTCCTTTCCAATGTATGTAGATTTAGTTTTCTGAGCCTTTCACCATAAGGTAAGTTCCTTAGCCCACCAATCATCTTTGTCATCCTTCTCTGCACAGACTCAAGCAAATCAATATCCTTCCTATAATATGGTGACCAAAATTGTACTGCATAGTCTAGATGAGGCCTAACTAGCGCCAGATACAGTTTTAGAATGACTTCAGCACTCTTATTGCTTACACTCCTCCTAATGAATCCCAATATCCTATTAGCTTTATTCTTAGCATTTAGGCATTACTTTCTAGGACGAAGGTCTGAACTTACCAAGATACCCAAGTCCCTCTCACAATCGGTCCTCCCTAAATTTCTCCCATTTAATTTATAACTATTCAGTGGATTATTTCTACCTATACTAAGTACACTACATTTGTCTATGTTAAACTTCATTTGCCATTTCTCAGCCCAATTGGACAGAATGGTCAATTCCTCCTGCATTACAACAGCATCAGAATCAGCCCTAATGGCCCTACCTAGCTTAGTATCATCAGCAAATTTACTTAGGTCACTACTTATACCTATGTCAAGATCATTAATATAAATTAAGAATAGCAAGGGACCCAAAACAGATCCTTGCGGAACTCCAGTGCTAGCACACCCCCACTCAGATTTAACTCCATCTATACTAACTCTTTGCTGTCTGTCACCAAGCCATGACTGAATCCACCTAAATATACTGCCATCGATCCCGTGTGCTTTAACTTTGCTCAGAAGCCGAAAGTGTGGCACTCGATCAAAAGCCTTACTAAAGTCCAAGTATAAAATATCATAGTTTTTATCCTTATCTGCTGCTTCATACACCTTACTATAAAAAGACAGCAAATTAGTCAGGCAGGATTTACCCTTACTAAAGCCATGCTGTGATTCTTTTATCAACTTATGCTTATCCAAGTGATCCCTAATATTCCTTGCTATAATAGATTCCATCATTTTCCCTACCACTGATGTCAAACTTACTGGTCTGTAATTAGACATATTTGTTTTATCCCCTTTCTTAAATATAGGTATCACATTGGCTTTCTTCCATGCCACTGGCACAATGCCACTCTCCAATGATTTTCTAAAGATGCATGCTAGGGGCTCATTTAACACATCCTTACATTCTTTCAAAATTCTAGGAAAGACCTCATCAGGACCGGGTGCTTTACTACTTTTGATTTTATCAATTTCCTTTGTCACTATCTCCTTTGTGATCAAGATATCCTTTAATTTCTCTTCATCATTACCCCTAAAGATCATTGACATCTCGGGTATATTTAGAGTATCCTCCTGTGTAAATACTGAGAGAAAAAAGTCATTTAGCATTCCAGCCATTGAGTCCCTATCACTCACTAATTCTCCATTGGAATCTATAAGTGGGCCTATTTTATCTCTAACCTTAGTTTTGTATAATTGATAAAAACTTTTAGGATCTTCCTTTGCCCTATTTGCCACTTTAATTTTATAATTTCTCCTTGCTACTCTACTAACTTTTTAACATCTCTTGCTAGTTCATTATATCTCGGCCTTAAGTGATCCTCTCCATTTTTTATTTTCCTATAAATGCCCTTTTTAATGCCAATATAATGCTTAATTTTATCTGTCATCCATTTTGGGTCATTATTTTTAGTCCTAATCTCCTTATAAGGAATGTTAATCATCTGACCTGTAATTAATTGCTCAATTATTCTTTCATACTCCTCTTCAATTGTAATCTCTTCCTCCTGGTGATTATTGTCTTCACTAACTGATATCATTGAATCTATTCCTGAAATGATTTCATTGCCTGGTTTCTGTACAACTGCCTCCAGGTAAGTCCTTAGCCCATTATAATTTGCTCTTCTAAAGTCAGGAATTTTAACATTGTTCATGCTACTATCAATACCATTCCATTTCATCTTGAATCTAATTTCACAATGGTCACTATTACCCAAATTTCCTCCAATCTCAGTATCCTTAATAACTTCTTCCCTATTTGTCAGAACTAAATCAAGTATATTATTACCTCTAGTGGGTTCGTTAATAATCTGCCTCAGAAAATTATCTTGGACAACATTCAAAAATTCCTCAGCCTCCTGATCACCCACAAGAGCTTCCCAGTCTATATTTCTGTAATTAAAATCGCCCATTATACACACATGCTTACTTCTACATGCCCGTTCAATCTCCTGCCACAGAAGATTTGAAGCTTCCTTACTAAGATTTGGTGGTCTGTATAATAATCCTATGACAAGCTTGTTTTTACCTTCCTTTACATTTAGCCATAATGACTCTGTGTTATCATCTAATTTAATTGTACTGTTTACACAACACTGGAGATTATCTTTAATATAAATAATAACCCCTCCTTCTCTCTTCCTATTGCTATCTGTATGGAACATGTTAAAGCCCTCAATCTCAACCTCAGGTTTAAAGTGATTTCCTGCCAAATCAAGCCATGACTCTGTTATCGCAATTATATCAAAATTCTCTTCACGATTGGAAAGAATCAGTTATGAATGCTCCAGCACTCACACTGAAACGACAACTTTTCGACAGAGGTTAAAAGTCGAGGAAGATCTACGAGACAGCCTCATCTAATCAGCGCGAACCTTCTTGAAACGCTCCGATTTGTTTAAAATATAATGAATGGACTGTTTAAGACGTGAGCAAATTATATTATCTGATAAAGCTTCCTTCCACAACTTATTTGGAGCCTATGGAAGATTCATCTTTAAAAGTAGTAAAGGGAGTGCTTTTGCTACTCTTGAGTCGTCTCTATGGTGAAACATCCGGAAATACTTCATGTCTGTTGATACATCGCATCTAAGGAAACTAGACCACTAACAAGTTTCCCCAAGAACACTCTCTCAAAATCAAAATAGTACCAAAACTTATTTCATCATCACCTTTTCCGAATAGTTCACAGACATTTTTGAGACGATAACTGTATTTTTCAGCATGATGTCGCATCTAGTGACAGAAAAGAAGCAATAACAATGTCTGTGGCTGAATATAACATCCAACGTTTGGGATCTTGACCCTGGAAGTCTTCAGATTTGAAACCAAATAATAATTTGTGAACCAAAATGGAGGAATATCAATCAAGCTATCATCATAAACTTAGTCTTTATCATGTCAACACGAAATGAAGCAGCTCCAAAGGAAATGGACAGTATTGTATTTAGAAATAAAATTGGTTTAAAGTCTAAATTTCTATATAGCTAACATTCAAATTATGAAACAAACATACCCAAACCAAATGAAAGGTTTGATTAGATCTATTAATTATCTTATATGAAAAATAATGTAGTCTCAACCCTTTTTGCAATGACTGCTTATTTTACTCTTGTGTAGAGTGTTTAACAAATTAAATCAAATACAGAATCGTGCAAAACGAGAAAAAAATACCAAGGTTTATATTTTATTGATATTACTCGTTAAACTTTCATGAGAACAGCATCGAATATTTCTTTTATATTTGTCCTGTAAATTCTCTTTTTTATTTGATATAACAACAGATAAAAAGTTTAGGACGAAACTAATATGCATTTGAAGAAATAATGAGTCCAAAACTAAATAATGCTAAGTATCATGCAGCTAAAATCATAAAACTACACAATTAACTCATAAGCAAGTAAATGTAATATTGAAGAAATATACAAAATTTGGGGGGGGGAATGGCATACGTACGAAAGAAGGTCAATAAGTTTTGAGAATCGGTAGGGCAAAACAGAGGAAGGGGGATAGCTGTTTGTAGAGGTGTTAGGACAAGTTATGGCGAGTCAACACCTGCAGCTGCAAGCTTCTGCCTTGTCTATTTAAGAAGCAGTAGCTGATCGCAGATTGTCAGTCACAAAGTTTTCAACAATGGAGAACGTTGAGCACCGCGCAGTGATCAAAGTTTTGACCAAGGAAGGCAAACATGCAAAAGAGATCCATGAACGCATGGTTGCAGTGTACACCGGCACCGCCCCTTCCTATGCAACCATTGCTCGCTGGAATAGGGAATTCCGTCATGGTCGTGAGTCCCTTGAAGTTGACCTCCATCCAGGACGCCTGTCAGACGTGATGAACGAGGACAATGTGGCCCGTGTGGAGAGAATGATCCTCGAAAATCCATGGGTGAAGGTCGAAGAATTCGAGCGAGAACTTAGAATATCACATGAAAGTGTTATCAACATCATCCACGACAAGTTGGCCGAGAACAAGGTCTCTGCCCGTTTGGTCCCTAGAAACTTCACGCCCCATGATCAACTTCAACGTCGTCAAAGTCCACAAGGCTAGAGTTATATAAGCTGCCCTGCACGAGTGCGGATGCGAGGAGCTCAACCATCCCCCCTACAGTCTAGATTTGGCTCGTAACGACTACTTTTTATTCCGCCTGCTCAAGGCTGCACTGCGTGGACGCCAGTTTGGAGACGATGAAGATGTCCCGCTTGCCGTCCAGGAGTGGATTGAACAGCAGTCTGGAGATTTCTGGTTGTTGGGAATTGGAAGCCTCAGGTTCAAGTGGCGTAGATGCATTGAAGTCGACGGTAGTTATATTGAAAAATAATAAAACACTCTCTCTCATATCTCGTTTCCTTATATCCGAATTGCAAAACTTATTGACCGCCCCTCGTATATATATGCCTGTAGGATTTAACTAACTTTTAACATTTTTGGTGCGTGATTTTATTCCATTCATCTTCCATGATCTTCTACCTTCGACAGTTTCTGAGCCATCTTCCATGTTTCTATTAAGTTTAAATCTTGGCTCTGCACAGCCCAGTTCATCGCATCGATATTTTCAGCATTCAAGAATTGCTTCCCGGGCTTTGCTCTATGTCACGCAATATTGTGCTATATGAATACAAGCTCAAGTCTTCCTGATTAACGGAGAGAAGTGATCACAAGTTACAGAATCATATTATAGCATAAGGCAGTGTTAACCTTACTGCGTTAATACAGGAGCGAACAAAGATACATCACTTGAAAACATGTCTCCCACCATTTCGCTGCTACCTCAAAATTTAGAAGTCATTTTCATTCATATGGGATTCAATCTTTGCCAGTAGGACGTCTTACATGGTGAATTTCATCCGATCCGAATGAAGTTAATTTGTTTTCCTCGTAAAAAAATACATTTCCCCAAGTTCCTAGCATTCAAAATACATGCTCAGTAGCTCTTTCCCTTTTACTTATGGATGTGTTCTAAAAAGGAAGTGTACTATGAATTACAACTCCCTCAATTGGCGTGATACATTTGGGCGAAGGACATTCAAATCGAACTTTCATCGACATCTGTTATATCGCATGATTTTTCATAAAACAATAAAACCTTAAAATGTAAAAGAGTGGTGTTCCTTTTGAATTTCTCGAATGAGTTTCAATCAGGTGGTCAGTCATTTGTTCCAACTCCTAGTTATTTACTTTGAGGGAATTGTTGGTCAGGTCTCATATATTTATTATTTTTATCTGTAGAATTCATTCACTCTACAATTTTAAATTGCCTCCTCATATGTGCAGGTACTTGCATCGGATTTAGCTTAAATTTGACTAGTGTCCCAATTTGATCGTTACAGGCACATTTTGTGGACAATTACAGATGCTTAATATAAATAGACTTCTTTCAATTTATAGCTTTACGATCATTAAAGGAAAAAAAATCTTTTCCTTGCCAGGCGTAAGACTCTACAGGAAAATCCCTGGCTTGACTCTGAATAACAAATTCACTATCAATCTCCTGAGATATCTCGTGAAGATTCAAAGAACTATATATCCTGATAATAAGACAGCTTTTGATAGTCAAAAGGGGTTAAAACAGAGGTTCTTAACCATGGAAGATCGCATCCATAGTTGGGGTAAACAAGACTATTAAGGGAATGCAATATTGTACTCAAATATGCCGAAGCTTGTGGATATGGAGGGAAGAAATTATAATTGTTTATTGCATACGAGAACAACTTGATGCCTTGTAATGATGCTATTGTGTGAAAAGGTTAGAATCCATAGGGTTAGTGGCAGCTGCGACATAGTAAACACCTCAGAGGTAGTGAAAGAGGTGAAAATTTAGGAACCAGTCAGGTAGTAGTCGATGTAAACGGGTACAAAATAAGGCTTAAACCCAGGAGATGGTCTACCAGACGCAATATACATGGGTGTTCCTGCCCGGAACAAGAGAAGTTTTGTCCTTTCCTATTGTAAGCGCAACATCTAGTATCTTCTAAATATCAATCGAACAATGCACCTTTCAAACTTCTCCATATACACCAATTAGAAAATTCAAACCAGAAAACATTTTCTTGAGCATTTCATTGAATAGCACCAAGTTAGGTAATAACAATTTATTTACCAGGTGGAAAGAAAAGAGGAGGACCTTAAGCCTTCACCTTGGACAGAGGAACTGGCAGAGGCAACTCGCCGCTCACCAAATCGTGACGTGCGTCTCGATATGGTCAAAATTAAATAGCTATTATTTTTTCTTCTAAATATAGTGGTATGGTTAACATTAGTTCGTTTACGTATGGTGAGATTAACTACAGACTTTGGCACATAAGCTGCAGAAACTTTTCAATAATGAAAAGTGCAAAGTTATGTACTTGAGTACAGCGAGTTGTAGTATGGAAGGTGGGGTAGACAGAGCATATAAATGCGGTAACTCTTCTAAATGAAAGGTCAGTAGTTATAACAGCAATAAATTTATTACTTACATAGCTTGTTATTTATTTAGATATTTAAGACATTAGTTATACTTGAATTAAAAGTATTTTTAACACAAAATTATTCTCTATAATAATCTTATTATATTAACCTTTAATGTGCTGCTTTGTACATTCTCAAAGCTAGCAACGAGCCCCTGACCCAATATGGAACACTTTCACCAATTCTATTTTTAGTGATTTTCTTAAACACGTTTGTGTTTCTCTTTTATCTCGCAGTTGAAGGGAAAGAGCCAATGACAATATTGCAACAATATTTCAACCTTTGATCGACGTGCGTGAAAAATTGGTGATAACTGCAGTATGGAGTCAGTATTTTTCCAAATAATATAGAAGGAAGGATGAAAATATTTCACATTTCAGCCTTCAACTTTTTTTGGTAGAAGATAAAGAAACAGGACCTGACAAAGTTCCAAGTTGAAATTGAATTTTCAAAGATGAAAGAACAAAAAAAATCTTGAACATCAGTTTAAGTTTTTCTGTAAGAAGATTTTTTCGATTTACCTGAGCGGATCCTAGAAATGGAGAAAATAAGATTATAAACTGAATGGTTTTATTTTAAGTTTCGTCTGAATAATATTTTAGGTTTGGGAAATCGTACTGTCCTTTCAACTGCGTGTAAAGAGAGAAAAATATTGCGTTGAATCATTTGTACTTTTTTTCTGTTATGAAGAAAGGTAACTTACACTCTTTTGAAAGTTTCGACAGTGCTGTTGTGTTACGACTTTTGCTTGCCCATGATACGTTCATAACTTGGCCGTTTGTTTTACATCTTAGCTTTTAAATTAGTGTTTGTGTTCGTTTAGACAATCCCTTATGATTATAATATCATTTAAAACCTCAGGGTATCAATGTTTTCCTCATTTATCTATAAGCAAAGGATTCGATAAGAAATACTATATACCTTCTCTCAAACAAAATTGCTCCTTCGCTGTTAATCTTCGACTTCGTTTGTTTAGAAAGGTGAGGGAAGACACATTGGTCTTTACTTTTTAAGTCTCAATTTCTCTCCTCCTGTGTATAATTTTCATTTTTTATACAAGAAAATAATTAAATAGAGCACAAACAATATCTATAAGTCATTGAGTTTTAATTTTTAATTATTTACCATCCAAATTTCTTCAGAAGTTTTATGTTAATACTTTAAAACCCTAGGTCGTTTCTTAAAAAATTCAACGTTTTTCACAGAAACAGCCACGCTGTTCTCCCCGTATGAGAATATCGAGCATTACATTTTAAACTACTCTGTTTTAAAGTAATATTACATATACATATATGCGGTTAAGGTAATAGCATAAGTAGACAACTGCTCTGCTTTAGTTCCAGCGGGTGATTATATCCTCTTCGAACTGGAAGACTTAAGGATGGGCTATCCTTAAGTGTAGTCTCCCTAAATGCAGCCTTATTTCGTACAATACTTTTACTTTTTACCTCTATTATGATTCTCTATTTTCTTAATTTGGTTTGAAGACCTTTCTTTGAATTTCAGAGAAAGAATTGCTCTCCGAAGCCGATTTCAAATAGAATGCTTTAGACCCTACGTGTGCTTCAAATATAAAGTACCGTATGTGCATATAAAATGAATTGGTTAACCAAAATGGCTCTCCTGTAGGAGAGTTAATTAGGCAAGCAAATATCTAAAAATTATGGTCTTAAGCTAATGAAGCTCATCAAATGTAAGGTAGAATTTACTGAAAGGGCATTTTGAGGGGTTTGTTTATAAAGCACAATTTGATGTTTTCACGTCATCAGATTAATCTTAAAAGAGAAAAGTTATCGTCAGACCAATCTAGAATACAATCAATAAGCTCTGATCACTCCATCGCCAACAGCTTGCTATGATAACACCAACTTTAAAGAAGGAGCGGAACCATAATATGAATTTTACTTGTTTTCTACTAACAAATCGCAATCTGGTGCAGATCTCCGTTTCCAAAGTTTTAACATTGGTTACGAGATTTGTGGTTCAAACACAGCTGCAACAATATTAACTCTGATATGAATACTATCTGAAGACTTAATTTTGCTTCATTGATTGTGTGAACTGATGTTTTTTTGTCCTGATGCTCCAGAGCCCAGCAGCGGAAGTAAATCTGTAGCACCGTTGGTTTTTAACTACTTTAAAAGATTTAAAACTTATTTGAATGATGATTTGGAAAGGTTAGCTATTCCCTAAATAATCTGACATAATGGAGCTTTTTGATCTTTAATACGTAGAGAAATTCTCTGTATCAATGCTAGACTACTAGATTTGTCAAAAACCACAATGATTTTTAAAGCACTGGAGAGGTGTTTAATAGTCACGGGTTTCCACCAAGTGTATTTGAAGTAACAGGAATTGAAAGGTGAGTAAATGCTTCAATACCTTTGTTTTAAAACAATCAACAAATAAAAGATCCCACTTATCTAAAAGGATCATCACAGTAACTTAGATATATAAACAACAAAACGATACTTATTAATGAGAGAAAAGTAAAAAATAATTATGCCGAGGCCTATTGAGTGAAACTGACGCTCCTAGCTGTAGCGACGGTAACTCAGATCGTCTTCGGTTAGTCATGAATTGCGTTCTGATTTAGGGCGGTTTCGTATGAACGGCCAACCAATGGTTCGGACTTCACGTCAAACTGTACACCCATACGCATTTAAACCGTAGGAATAGAATTTAGAATCAATTTCAATGTGCTTCATTAGGATAATATTCCTATACGTGAAAACCTGCTAGATTTTTGATTTAGTATAAGGAGAGATTAGAAATATTATATGATTTTAGGGTTTATGATGAGCCCATGAGGTGTCGGAGTCAAAGAAGAGATTGGTACTTCTATATTAATTTTCATCTTGAAACGATAAAATTTGAATTTCAGCATCTAATGATAAAGAAACTTCAGCTATTTCAATCGAAATTTAAATTATTTCATAATTAGGTTTAGTTGACATCCTTTCTAAACAAACACCCCGTTTAATGAATTCCCTGAAATAAGTACAAAAAGAGCTGTCATTTGCAATAATCCGAGTGGAATAATATTAAGAAAACTTCTAATCGAGGATTTAAATAAAGGTTCTTGGGGCAATTTAAAAGAACTATACAAAAATCCAAATAATTCACCAAAAATATTTTAACCATATCAGTGACCTAAGTCTCCCAGATCGGATGAAATTAACAATCGCCATTTGAGGGAATTTAACTTAATTATAGAATACTCTACATTCAAAAAATTCGATTAATACTAGTATTTAGTCTATATTTTTTTAAATGGTTAAATATACTTCCATTGTTTTAAGAAAGGATTTAAAATCTAAGCAGCAATTATATTATAGTGGATAACTAATAACTGAAAGGTTTGTGGTATCCGTAAAATACAGATTAATCGAAGATCACAAGGATTGTTAAGCAATTGTTCTTTTGAATGAATTTCATTTCAACAGGAAGACTATAGAAAATTTTGATAAAAATACAGTAGAAGATGTATTATATATTAAATTCCAAATGCAAGTTGATGCACTTTCTCACAGAGATTTAGTTAAAATAGCCAAGAAATAGTGTATAAAGAGGATGAAATTGTTGGTAATCATTTAAATTGGATCGAAGCCTGAAAAAAGAATACTTATATCCAAGTTGTTCAATTATTTAAATAGTTTTCCGACTAATGTAGGTAAGGAAGCTACGATTAATTCACTCAAAATTAAAGTGAATATATATCTGACAGAGTGGCATAGAATTAGGCGAGTTGTAATTATTACAATAAAAAGAAAAACATAGAACTTAGAACATGGAACACTATAAATGGCTGTTGTGCACCTATAACCTTTTTAGCGGGGTATTTCTGCATCTTTTTAAGCAAAAGAAAGAATAACGATCTGAGAAATTAGGTACCCTCACAGCCAAGTAAGGACAGTTGTTAAATGCTGCCCGGGACCAATGCCTGCGGGGAATTTCCAGGTATAAATCTACTACATATTTTCACTTTCTTGATGTTTTTTTTCTAACGAATTTTCTCCGGGAGTGACTTCACTCACTTTATATGTGACTAAACTTTTGCCAAAAAACTTGTTTTAGTCCTCTGCCCTATCTCAAATAAAACTTCCCAAAATCCTTCTTCCGTGCCCAGTTTCTCTCCTCAGAGATGCCCAACAATGCAGCTTCATTGGTCTTATCCTCTCTGTCGTGTTTTACGGCCGAGTACGTATGTACGTTTGCTCCGTACCTGAATAACTGCGTTCTACTTTTCTCTAAGAGTGCTTTATTTTACTTTGATTCTGTAACCAGGAGAGATTCGTAATATTATATATCTATTGCCATTTGCAGCGTTTCGAGGATCTAATTAAACAGCTCGAAGAAAAATATACTTTTAATTACATAAAAAAATAAAATATTAAAATTTTAAATATACTAATACTATAATAAGAGGATCTAATATAAAGTACTAGTACCAATGAGTAATTCGCGATATTGACGCAAAATTCACTTTGGCACGGAATGGTAACTGGAGTTGGATGACCTTGAACGAGAACCTCTTCAATGCAATGATTAGAGACGATTTGGATGGCAACCTTCTCGCTGTCGTGAGTCCGGCTCAGAAAACAGCTGTTCGTCTCTCTGGGTGAAGGAGACTCTTGGTGAGGCTATACGGGAAGAATAGCTGATGCTTATCCTAAGGTAGGTGGGGAGCGCGTTGCGACGCTTCTTGACTTAAAGAGATAAGCGAGGGGATTATGGATGTATGGGTTATTCTTATCCCTGTGTTACACTTGCGGGCTTCTCGATGATGAGGCTTGTCCAAGAGGTGAATCTTTTCTAGTATGAAACTTCACATTGCTTTTCCTCATTGGTGAGGGGTATCTCTGTTTTTATTCAGAAAACTGAGATAGGAGGTTCCTCTTAACGAGATTGGTATGATAGTGGGTCTCGTACCACTGGTCTACTCTTCTAAGTGACCAAAGGAACGGCCTCGGGAAGAAAAATCCTGCTCGTTTTCACTGTCTTCTTGATTCCCAGTTTGCCTCCGGGACTCGTCTTCTTGTCTCGATTGCTACTCTGATTCTCTTTACATTTCTCCAGATCGAACTATATATACGTCGATTATCCCCAGTGGGGGAAGACGAGGGCCCACCTTTAAGCCTCTCTCCTAAGGCATAAATTTTTACCGTTGTGACCATTCGCCCTTCTGGTATACGTACGGAGAAACGTCGATTATCCCCAGTGGGGGGAGACGAGGGCCCACCTTTAAGCCTCTCTCCTAAGGCATAAATTTTTACCGTTGTGACCATTCGCCTTCTGGTCTACGTACGGAGAAGTGAAATTTCGTTTACTTAGCGAAAATAGACATAAACAATCGGAGGGGACAGTGAGCCTGTTCATAGATTTTTATTCTAAACAATATCCTACCCTCTTGTGCTTATATTAACGGACTTCGAAACCTACTGATAGTAATCATTCTTTGCGAGCGAACTGTTAGATATTTGGGGCAGCAGGACAAAGAAGAGGGGAAGGGTAAAGTATCGGACGATGTAGAATGTAACCATTGACGTTGTATAAACAAACTCGCGTCTGTTTTTCATAGAGATATTCATTTCCCCACACTCTTTGAGTCTATCCTTTACCAATATGTAGCCCTAACCTATTCTTAGACATTCCTTTCTCAGTGACCAATATCTATACCCCCTGCCTGACTCGTCCTTACAGCTGCCACTCATTCATTAGCTTACACAACGAAATTAAGAGTGAGTTTGAACAGTTTTTAAGGGGTGAATCACCTAAAGGCAATAAATGTTAAGGATGTCTTACCCGGACTGAGTCTGTTAGGTCCTTATGTGGGCATTGCGTCTCTTTGACCCTTTCGTCCTCCACAGAGGTACACATTGCACTTGAAATAGCGGCACGCCCTCTCGCCCTTAGTAGCTCCGAAGTCTAAAAGTATTTAGTTGTCAATAACTTAATATTTTTTTGGAGAATTTATTAAAAATGATTAGGAGTATATTTAAATCGTTCTCAATTTGTATTATAAAGGTGTTTAATAATTTTAACGTTGTATTAAAGTTCTTGAACAAAAACGTCTTTAGCTAGTCAAATGAAATGGTGTCTTCCTCTTTAGTGATGTTTCATTTTAACCTCTGCATTGAGCAGACCTTCCACCATCTGATTGCCCTGTATTTGAGACATTTAATCTCATCAGCCAAGTTGCAAAGTTTACTTTGATATAGAAGGGGTGGAAAAAGATATCAAATCGTTCAGGAAAACAGAATAAATTCTTCAAGAAGAAATCCACTGCTTAGTTAAACGGCGGAATATCATTGCAAATAATGAGAGAAACTACAAGTACTTGGCTCAAAGAATGAATGCCTTTTTTATTATTAAAATAATTGTACACTTTTCTTTTAAAAACGACAGTAATTTCTTGACAACCGAATAGAATGAAACTATCTGACCTTTATTTTTCTTGTTCTCTAAATCTAAGGGGCTTCAATTATTACAAGCTCCTCCCAACTATTTTTCTTGGTCAACACCAAATTTTGCAGGCTAGTCGCCAACAAGGCTTTGCATTCTCATCATTTCAATTAAGACCTAAATGAGGCAACGCTCCCTATAGTTATTTCGAAAATTTAAATAAAAATTTTTAGTCACGTGCGCTTAGTTGGGTGCGACTCTTTATCTCATATGTCGGTGGGTCCGCCGGTGGGTCGGACCACAGTTCGTTTTTTTTTATTGGTAATAACATTGAAACTATAGGGCCGATTCTAACGAAATTTGCAAACCCTATGTTGTTTAACATTTTTTTCCGAATGGTATAATTATCAAAGTCTTCCTAAGGTTAGTCCAGGAATTATTTTGTTTTGAAAATAACATCATAACTATTTGGCCGATTCTAATGAAATTTGAAACCATTATGTTTTTTTACATTTTCTTTCAAATGATATAAATAAAAAAGTCCTCCCAAGGTGAATCCGGGAATTATTGAAAGTTTTGACGGTCGTAAGGTCATAAATAAGAATAAGTGAGAGCAGGTGACTTCGGTTAACAAACGAAATAGCATTTCATAATTTTTTTAAAGCGCAGAAACCAGGCAAATTGGATTGATTGAGTCTTATGAAAAAGAATAAATTATAGCCCAATCTGGAAATGCCCCTACAGTTGTTGAAATTTTGAAATTCGCTTAAAGTTTTCTTGAAAACTGTGTTGAAACTAGATTGAGGAAAAGTGTTAAAAGCATTTCATTGATCACTTCAAAGAATATAATGGACAAAATATCATCTGATGTAGAAAATCAGCTAATTGACAAACGAAAAAATATTAACTTTTCACTTAAATTGACGACTATAAAATAAATTATAACAGAATAGTTCATAGATGATGTTTGTGAAATTGTGAAGAAATATTATTTCTAAAATTTTTAGAAACTAACATTACTGCATTATTTAGTTTGTACTCTTAAATTCTTGGTTTAAAGAAAAACAATTATCCATTAAAATTTGGTATGATCTGCAAAAAATAGTAATCCCTCCAGTGTTTTTAAGCAGAAGGGATTTATTGCTCTCATAAAAATAAGCATTCATTTCTATTCCGACAGACCATTGTATTCTAGCTCACCATCAATTTGGTGCCAAATATTTTAGTTGTTTTTTCTTTTGTCACTGACAGTACTTTTCAAAACAGTTAATAAAATTAAATCTCACAGCAAATAAGACATACTTTTTCCTAACTCTTTTATTGGTAGCAAAGATGAAGACATAGACTTATTCTTCATATGGAATTCTACTGATTTTCATAAGGCCTATTTGATGTGGTAGTTATTTCTGGGAAAATGAATGGGAAGAAGAATTATCACAGGAACTAACAAACTATCAACGTGGCATCCATAATTTGATATGGATTTTTCGAAAGTTTAATGTAATTTTACTTTAGCTTCAAGGTAAATTATGCATGTTGCTAAATTGCAAACATGTTCAGAAAGTTTATACTAAAACAAATAAGATCGTTTCAAATTAATTTAAGGAAGAATAATTCCAATAGTATTGCCGAGTTAGACATTTTAGACAAACTAATAAAAAAGTGCAGATTATATATTGAAATTGAAGGAAGACTAAGTTTCCGTTTTTCGAATTTATTTGTATTCGAAGTTGAGCCAAGGATAATCGATCTTTTCGATGGTGATATGGAATCCGTCAGTAAAAATATACACAAAATGTTTGTTGAGCTAAAATATAAATTTGAATTTTATAATTTAATTATAATTTAATACTTGTAGAAAAAGATGACTTTCCAAACTACTTTTTAGTTTACGTATGCTTTCAGCAGCTTCTTTTAATGCATATTTTTGTAAGTGGGTACTGTATTAGGCGATTGCTTTTAAATATTGTGAGTTGGGGTCGATAGTAAGGAAAGAGTTAAGAAAATCTAGTGTAGATGAGCAAGAAGCAAGCCTCCTGTTATAGAATAACCAGTATATATATATATATATATATATATATATATATATATATATATATATATATATATATATATATATACCGGGTGTCCACAAAGTCTGGGTATATAGGAATTTTAATATTTTAATATTCTAAAGGTATGTATTTATCCCCTATGTACCCAGACTTTGTGGACACCCTGTATATATATATATATATATATATATATAATATATTCAGACGGAGAGGGTGGTCAAGGTTAATTGAATGACCTTCGCTCATCTTCCAGGAGCGGCAGATGAGGAGATGGTAAGTAGGAGGGAACGTGGTTTCCAATCGAGTCCGTGAAAGAATTTATCTACAGAATCGAGTGCAATTGGCCGTTAGTATAATGAAGAATGCTGCGGAAATCTGGAGCTATGGAAAGGAAGGTACCAAATTTTGTTTTAATAATTACAATAGGTATACGATATATATAAATGGAAACGATTGCAAACGGATACTTAATAGTTTACAGCGATCATACTAAAGAAATAACTGTTGCGACTTGATAAGCTCAAACGTGAGCTCACAAGCGGCTGCTGTTGAGCCAATTTACTAACATCCATTTTATGGGTTGACTGGTCAAGAAACGACAATTGAGTCTTTGGATCCTAGCTTGGGTGTTGAAGCTTTATGGGACGACGGGCGAGATGGGTGATTAAACCAGTAAGTCGTATTCAAGGGCGTTTAACCTCGAGGAGTGAATTCGAGTTAACCTTGCGCCAGACGAGGTTAAAACCGAAACCAAGGACTGGGGCTAAATTCCTTAGCTGAGAATTCTTGCCTTTGATCTCAACAAGGAAGAAAAAGCTAAATCAAGAAAACGACGTGTCTCGTGCATAACGTCGGGCCTATACTCTCCTTTTCCCGGCTGTGTCTAGCATTATATATATGTGCCGGGCGGAAGCGAAAAGGCTCCAGGCCAAAGTGGGACATCTCCTTTATAAAACAGACCAGTGGGGGATAGGGATGAACTCGAGCGGGGTTTTTTGATATCGTCCGGAGAAGCGTACAGCGTCTTCTTGCACCCGTGCCCTTGGACTTCTTGCTCATGCCTTATCAGCGGAAGTGGCTCTATTCTCTGACGCTTCCCATTACTTTGATCTGTGTTACTCGACCCCGTGATTGGCTCGTGGCTTCTCGGCCAATTGGCGATATTAACCTTCATTCCCGACAGCTCCTTTATATCCCTTTGTACTACCAGATGAGAGAATTGGATCATCAAGGGTAATGAACATGATTATGAAGAAATAAATAAAGTACATGAAAGAAAAGCAATTATTCAGCCCCATTTTTGTTTTTTCATCGTTTGGAATGCAGACTTTGTGATATCAATCATTACATAGAGCTTGATTTAGCAATAATTTAGATAATATGTAGTGGAGTTGTAAAAGGATTACTGAACCTCTCTTTCTGGTGCATTCAATGGCATGCTAATTGGTATGATCCCTTCTAATTCGAGAATGTCAGATAGTATTTGAAAAGATTTATTTTGGTCAAGGCGAAACTTTATGAAACCTCTGAATTAATTCATGAAAATGTCTATCGGCAAACAGTATTTTTTTTATAGTGAGGGTGTTTCAAAGCAATAAATATCAACTCTTTTTCGATCACGCAAACTAACTATTATTGCTCAACTTCCAAAGACTCTCATAAAGGAAATCAACCAGCAATGAACAGCCAAATCAAAATGAATGAAACAACATTGCTTGTAAAAGCACTGTTTCTTTGCTTGGAGTTTAAGCCACCCCTTAACCAAGGGGAAAATCATAGGGATTAAAGAAGTTTAATTTAATTTAATATATGCCTCAAATTTTTAAAACTCTCAGGATTGCAACACATTTTTCAGTTCTCACTTTACTCAAGAACAAGAAATTAGACATTCAGAGAAAGTGCTAATGATCTAAATACATACCGAGGAAATTGTACTGATCAAAATCGCTCACAGGTTTCTAAGTTTCTAAGCTGCAATGACTAATAAATTGCTATAAATATGAATTTCAAATGGTCATAAAAGAACGGAAAACCTCGTAAACCTAGTTTGAAAGATTATCCCCAAAATCCAAAGAACCAGTAAAATGGACTTGAGCTGTGATAATTAATTTGATGTTCATAGAAGACATCGCCAATAATGATTTAAAACTTATACGTTTAGGATTTGGACGGCGATAGGATAAGTTCTTTCTAATTCCTCTGCTTTCTGCCATCTTGAGGATTACTTCTGATTTAGTAGCATTTCTGCAGAATTTATTATTTCGTATCCTTAATTGCAAAATGATTGTGGTTTTAACCATTAACTGAAGAATTCTTCTTCTCCTGAATATAAGTTAAAAGATTTACATTCAGGGCCTTAAGAGTCAAGCGAGGCCAATATCAAAAAAGAAAAATAATGGAAGAGAGAAGATCTGAGTGGAACAAAAGGGAAAATAAATTATATATTGCTGTCTAAGAAAGTGAGATCGAGTAAGATTTTGTTTAAACGAGTCGTGTGAAACGAGAGTTATCGGGAAGAGTAAGGCGCTACGCCCGTCGGCAAACTTTCGACGAGATTAGCCAAGAATTTCTTCGGTTCAGTTGAACCATCAAACCCCGCCGCCGAGCTATAAACGCCGAAGCGGTGAGGTAGGCCTTTATTGCTTCCGTTAGCAAATATAGGAGTTCTAATCAAGGAGATATTCCATCAGAATCCGCCAAAGAAAGAGTCCCGAAGACGTACCCACCCGCCTTGGAGAAGACCCAAGGTCGTGGTGGTGAGGTTAATTTACGTTGCTCCCGGGTGAGTCAAGCTCGGAAATACAGAAGGTATTCGGTGGCCTCTTTAAAGACGTCTGTAGAATTATCCACTGCCGGCGCATATCCTCGAGCGATAAAACACGATGTTATACCAGCCCACAGCTAGGGGCTTTTTTTGTAACAACAGCGTCAGGATTAAAGGACCCGTCCAGAAGAAGCGCACAGTGTCAGCCCTACAGGAGCTTTCACATTCGAGCATCTAGTTAGAGAATTTTCCTTGAGCGTCTATTTGTGGTAACCCCCTCCCCCTCCAAAAAAATAGTAAGATATTTACACTTTTCCTCCCGAGTAATCTCCGATAACTAAACTGAATTATTGTGCCCCTAAGGATAGGATTCCATTCTTAGTTTCTTCCTAAACACTATCGGTTAGTACTAGGAGTATTGAGCCGTTGCGGCATGAGTAATTACACTGATCAACACTCATTTTTCATCAGAGACCTTACCATACTTCTCTAAATACATTTTCCATGCTGAATCAGAATCTGCCTTCGGTTTTGCAACTCTAGCACGTACCGTTTTTAAGATATGCCAAAAAAATCAAAATGGCCGCCTGCGAATATAAAATGTAGTATATTACTGGTATTGCTCTATTGCATGCATCTTTATTGTACTGTTAAGATGAGCAAACTAGATGTTTTTTGAGTTTTTGGTTTTTAAAGGGGTAGAGAAAAATTCATTTATATTTGTAACCCGCCTGCATAGTTCGCGCAATTATTTATAATTCTGTTTTATGCTCTCAGGTTCCCCATGTGATGTGCATCTTCTAAGCTGCTCCTTCTGCGTTGATCATAAGAGGCTTCCAAATATTTCCACACAGCAGTAACAATGCCCGAGAGTGCAGAAATCATCCAAATAAATTCTGCTATGTATGTGGAAATTTTACAACAAAATGTTAGCAGCGTACTATCACAAATGATATAAAGAAAATGTACAAACTTTACTTCGGTTGCCCTCTGGGTGACCAAGATAAAGCATGGGCACCACACCAAATTTGTACTTATTATTATACAAGATGAGACAGGTAGAACGGAAAGAGTGCAACCACTATAGACTGCAATTAGCAATCCTCGCACACCTATAACGTCGAAAAGGAACGATGGTAAGAAGAAACGGAAGTGGGATAGAAGAACAAACTAGGAAAAGTTAGGTAAAGGAAAATCCCAAGGCTACCAGTCATCTATGGATTCGGTTAAAATGAATTGAGTAATAAAATTAAATAAAAAAATTGAAAAACAGTATATAGCAATATTCAAACAAAACAAGAAAATCCTGTATATAGAATATTAAAACAGAAAAACAACAAATAACAAAATAACAAGATAATGGCTCATAATAACCACAAGATCCTATTAGCTTACTTTTTGAAGGCATCTGCACTATTTGATGCACAAGTCTCTTCGTCTAAGAAATTTCCAAGATGGACAACGCTTAGCAGAAAGCAACGCTGAAAATGGCTAGTACGGCATCTGATAGACTGAAAACAAAGAGGATGCCGGCCAAATCCTGATGAGTGTTTCTTTTTGTTACAAAGTGATTTGGCAAGGAAATATAAAGCGAGTGATGCGGATTCGATTGTATCTTATAGAGCATGCACACTTTGCTAATCTTCGGGCCACGTGCAAAGTTCCATTGAACATTACGGCCACAAAGAAAACTTGAAAAATAAAGCTTTAAAAGCAAGTCACGGACACGGAAACATCATTGAAGGTGGCATAGGACTTTCTCATGATTCCCAATTTCTGCGAAGCAGTAGTCACATCAACATGGAGACATTCATGTTGAGGAAAAGGGCTACGAGATCGTGAAATACACATACATTTAGATTTAGCGATGTTTAGATTCATGTTTATTGTATGGCACCATATAGAAATGTATCGAAGATCTTTATTAAGGGAATTAGATGCAATGCTGCGAGAGTGAGGGGAGTCAATAGTCGCGAGCAGAGTTACATCGTCTGTATAACTATATATAATATTTTTCTTTCGTGATGCTAAAGAGGTCAGCAGTGTAAATATTAAAGAGCGGAGTTCCGAGAACACTACCCTGCGGTACGCCCGAGTGGACAATATGCCCGTCACTGAAGTTGGCATCAACACAAACCCTATAGGTACGACCCACCAGAAATTGTTCTAAAATAGATAAAATTCGTCCACCAACACCAATATCTCTTAGGTTCCTTAATAAGCCATTATGATTTACTCTATCAAAGGCAGCTGAGAGATCCATTTGAACTATGTGGGCCTCATGCCCCAGGTCTAGTGCTAACTAGATCTTGTGAGAGATCGTAAGAAGTGCATTCGTTGTACCAAGCATTGTTCGATAAGCAAAGTGATTACAAGGGAGAACACCTGATCTCTCAAGAAAGCGGGAAAGGCGAGCTGCAACGAGGTGCTCAAAAACTTTAAAAAGTATTGGTGTAATAGAGCTTGGACGATAATTGGAGGGATCAGGGGAAGGAGTTCCCTCAGGAAATTAATTGCTCTCTACTAAATTTAGAGTCGAAGTGCTTCACCAAAACATCAGCTTTTTCCTTTGGACTCGTTTTAAGTTGACCATTCTCAGTGAGCAGTGAGGGAAGTGATGAGCTGCAGCCAAAGACGACTGTTTAAGGGTGGACCACCATTTATGTGGATAAGTGGTGCTTAACAATTTCTCCTTGGCAGAGCTGAGATATTTACCTTCCGCATCATGATAAATCCTCTCTGCTTGAGAACTTGCTAGAATATACTCGTTCCAAGGTTCTCTTGTGCGTAGCTGAGACCAGTGGCGATATGCTGCCTGTTTGGCATCCCGAGAAGTTTTGCATTCCAATGTAAACCAGGCTTTATCATTGAACCGGTATGAAATCATTTTAGCCTCAGATGGGGCCATCGTGGTGTCACAGCAATTCTTTTTAGAGTTGTGCATTCACAGTGCCCTAAATGCGCACAAGTTTCGCAATGACTTGTACAAAACACGTTTCAGACAATGAAACTTCCTCTTCCAAACTTCTTACGTTTTTGGTGCAAATGACAGACAACCTTTCGCCTGCTCTGGACGAACAAACATCTGCCATTGGTTTAGATGAAATTTAATTTATATTATTCACTAAAGTGTACTTAGATCTATTTGTTAGCCGTCCTTGTAATCTGCTCAATGGTGATGAAAGACAAGCCTTTATATTAATATTGCCTTGATTGTGAGTGTGCTAGCGTGAATAATTTCTTGATCCAACATATTTGACACTGTTTATAAAGGGACATTGAAAGCCAAAAATAATATCTAAAAAAAGGGGTCTTATTCGTATAACACTTTATGTAGTATGTGGAATGTAAGGTTGATAGTCCATAGGCTTCTCTCATTTACGATCCTCTTGGATACTATGACCGTTTTTAGACACTAGAAGCTGTTATTGTTAATGCATTGTTTTAAATCGAACAGTGACTTATTGCGAGGAAATTTCAGAAAACTATTGTTTTAATTAACTTTGCGTCATATTTTTCTCAATGGAGATGAACAGCCCAATCCTCCAATAAATAATTTGGGCCTCTTGGTATAGATGTTGATCTTGACAACAATGAAAACCCTCCTTTTAACTTTCGTCCCATAGAATCACCTCTTTAATTTCCTTTTGAAGCCATCTTCATTGATCTTTCTCTAAATCAACGACTCATTTTTGAGTATTAGTTGGGAACCAAATCAGGTAATGTGTCTGTTAAGTTTGTTTTCATTAAAGTTCGTTCTATCATTCAGGACATATTGCTAAGAACGCTTGTTAGAAAATGGCCTTTATACAAGAACAGAAAATCCTAGTCCAATATTTGTAGTAATCGTAACTTTCATCTAAGTGGTCTATGGGCTAAAGTAGTTCTTCATTGGGAAGATGAAATACATCTATCACGCTCCATAGCTTAAATTCATAATGTTCTAAACCTTCAAATAACAAAGACAAGAAGTTCTATTTTTCACTGTCCCCAAAATAAATACCTTTACTCTGGTATGATATAATTCTAGCCTTTATGTTAAGTGGACCTGATAAAAAAAAACAGAGATAAGGTTGTAAGTTTTATCCTCAATGTAACAAAAAATCCTCCTGCTATTCTCCCGGTAAGACGTGCTTAAGAAAACAAAATCACAGGATGCCAGAGATCAATATGGATGCGGATCGAGGGAAAGAATTAAATAATATCATCAACATTAAAGCCTATGATGATCCATTGTTAAAGTTTACATATATATAAGAGCTAACAAAATAGGGAGTTCCGCCATGGTCGTGATTTCCTTGAAGATGACTCCCGTCCGGGAAGCCCATCAGACTTGACCAACGAGGACAATGTGGCCCGTGTGAGAGGATGATCTTCGAAAATCGACTGTGAAGGTCGAAGAAATCAAGCGAGAACTTCGAATATCACATGCAAGTATTATCAACATTATCCACAACAACTTGGCCATGACCAAGGTCTTTGCCCGTTGGGTGTCTAGAACCCTCGCACCCCACGATCAACTTTAACGTCGTCAAAGTCCACAAGGCCAGAGTTGCACAAGCTTCCTTTGCGCCTGTGCGGATTTGAGGAGCTCAACCATCCCCCCTACAGTCCAGATCTGGCCCCTAGCGACTACTTTTTATTCCGCCAGCCCAAGGATGCACTGCGTGGACGCTGGTTTGGGGACGATGAAGATGTCCAGCTCGCCGTCCAGGAGTGAATTGAACAGCATTCGGGAGATTTCTGGTTGTAGGGAATTCGAAGCCTCAGGGACAAGTGGCGCAAGTGCATTGAAGTCGAGGGTAGTCATACTGAAAAATAATAGAACACTTTTCCTCATATCTAGTTTTCCTATATCCAAATTTCAAAACTTATGGACCGCCCCTCGTACAAATGAAACAGAACTTTATCAAATATTACAAGATAAGTTCGAAAGGAGAACATCAGAAATCTTTTTAAATTTTCTGAAAATTTTTCATTTGAATCTACTTGTCTTTTGTGCCCTTGGATGTGATAATGGCTTATAATAGTAGAAGTTTTTGTTGTCATTGTCCTTTTAGCTTTTTAGCTTTCTACTTTTTCTCTTGAAACTTGCTGTCTGCACGCTTACTAGATAAAAATTTGGCGAATAGATATCCTTCTTAGTTTCATAAATGTGCTATATATAGGGTATGTATCAAGTATTAACTCCAAAATATATATATAAATATATTAAAACTTTTGAATATATTGTATATAATTGATAAATAACATCTTCAATGTGATTTGCCCCATTTTTTATGCCAATTTTAATGCTATTTGCGAGAACATTCAGCAGGTGTTCCTTCGGGTGTGTCGTATTTGAATTTTCCTTGAGTTCATATTCTCCTTCAGTAGACCAGGATAAAAGATCAAGGGTCATAAGGTCTCCTGAACGAAATTACCATTGAGCACACATTCTCCTGTAGCATACCGCCGTTATAGAAGTCAATGGGGGTAAGGTCTGGGTGAAAGAGGAGACATTGTGATATTTCCTACGTGAATTATTAGACTTTAAGGACACCCTTATATGTACTAAATATATACTGCAACACATTTATTTTAATATAATAACAAATTTATTTAATTGAGAAACTGTTTTAAGTATTAAAAAGATTTCGTGCCGTGATTATTTACCACAAATATCATAACTCCACCCTCTTGCTACGGGTCTGGTCTTCTAGAGAAGAGTTGTTGGCCAACACAGCTTTAAGCTGGATTGTCTCGCATTATTTCTGCTCCCCTCGGGTTTAATTTTATCTAATGAAAACCGAAAACCTTTTAATTATTTTTTTCTAAACATTTAGATTGTAATATTCGAAAAAAAAGGCAGAAAGGATATTCTTTTGTACAAAATATGTATATAGATTGCATTACATGATGAGTACAAATCCAATACATGAAATTGAGAATATTTCGCATTAGTCTGGCTACGTAGTTCTAGATTCTAATTTTGATGGCCTCTAGTAGTAGTCAAAGTAGAAGTAGTAGAAGAGTAGTAGTAGTGGTAATATTATTTCTCGAAATGAGGAGGCCAAACGCAAGGATGGCAATTAAGACAGAAGAAATAGTGTTTTTTAAAACAAATAGATAAAGTTAACTGTATTTAAATTCTATGTGATGCACATATATATCTGGAAAGACCTTTAATACATGATTGCTTGGAGATTTACTGAAAAGGTGGTCTCGTAAATCTCCCAAAAAATCTCTATATTAAAGGAAGATTATTGCAGCTAAGTGGAGTATTCAGGCTTAAGGTGTTTAATTATTGTGGTCTCTAATGGATTATTCAAATCTTATTTCCTCTTATATATCTCCCTTTTTATTTTTTTTTCTCGTTGATTTTCTTCACATTTACATGTGAAGAATTCCTCATTTGAATTCTTGGTAGTTTACATGATGATAAGATGAGTATAAAAATAAGTGACTTCCTTCCCACTGCATTGGGTACAGTTGAGGAGCGCTCTTTATCCTTCACTCGCAAGTGCTGTATTCAATGGACTAAACAGCCCTAAATTGATTTAATTCTTTTTAGTGCTGTTAGATTGAAGTATTGGGTTAAGTGGATAAAGAGCATTCCCCAGGAGTGTCCGATGCAGTATAAAGGTGTTTACCCATTGCTTTACTAAACTCAGGCGTATTTCACCATGTTTTTCCTCTGATTCCAAGTCTCACATTCCGATAGGTAATAAACTCTTGAAAAATTTCCATTAAATTGCTTCTTTCATTCTTAGTCCCAGAGATCCTTTTACTCGTCTTGCAGCGCAGACCGTAATTCGTGAAGGTATCACCGTTATTTGAAAATAGGGCTAAAAGAACTCTAGATAATTATATGCTTCTCATCATTCTTTTATATTATAGAAACTTTACATGTACCAAAGCAAAGTTATCGAAAATTTGACTTCCGATATTGGGTGGATGATATGAAGCACCCTCTTCTCACCTCAGTTGTTCGATTACCCCACTGCAAATTTCCTATTTGATATAAAGAAATCGATTTAAGAAGTTGATTCAGTATGTAATTTACTCATCATTCGCATTGTCCGTTGAAGACTTGCATATTTTAAATGCGTTCGTTTCCCATCCGAAAAAGTACCTATTTATCAAAATTTAAAGGTGAAGAATGGTTTCGTTCGTGTTGCAGAACGCTATCAATTGGAGCTCTAACCAAGGGGTTTAATAAGAAGACATTGACATTAGCATCAGTGCCAAAAATATGGGAATATTTGAATTGATTTTTTTGACAGTAACAAATTTTGTACTTCCTAATCCTTAGTACTCCAATTTTACTTGTACTATACAAAAGTTTTATGGTATCGTGTCGGTTAATCATGAATATATAAACAATTTCAAAGGTTTAATGCAGGAATTTATGTACAAAGTTAATATATACAACTTTGATGCTTCTTTATGACTCATTCAATTGTGTTGACCAAATCGAAAGTGATATGGCTTGAAAGTGACCCTGCCATTCAGCTCAATAAGGGAATCACTTTGAAATGGCCTGAAACTACTTGCTAATATTAATTTAGTCTTATTTTCTACCAGATCTGCAGTTCCACTAAACAGGCCCGCTTCCATGTCTAGTTGGTCAGAAATTTAATAAAAAATGAATGAAGCTATAATGTACATATTATGGTTAATTGGGTAAAAATACATTTTGATAAGAGCGACGTTACTCTGAACTAGTTTTGAACCCACATACCTCATTTCCCAGTTCTATGGAATTAAGGAGGTCACATAGGCAATATGCTAAGAAGAATATTGAAGAGATGATATCTTTTTTATTGGGATTATATCTTTTGATCCAACTTAATACTAGAACACCCACCTAAACTTTTTTCCTTAAACGCCTAAGGGGGGCAAAATGACCCTTGATCAAGTTTTTTTCTTTAATAATTAATAATTTAATTAAGTATATATTTATTTGGTTCAATAAAAGGAAATAAATATATTTTTATCACCCAAATTATTTTTTCGGAATAACATACATAAATGAAAAAATAACTTTGAGATTTGAAAAACATTTTTTCGTAAAATTGCTATGAAATAAGTTATCGTATTTAAACATGCAAACCATGTTTTATTATTATATTTATTGGCAAAGAGTACACACATACTTTACTTTTGCAGTACACTGCCCGCTCACCATCTTTATGTATTTTATGTACCTAAATTTACACTTATTCTACTCAGATTGTTGACGAACTTCACACTTGCGGTGATAATTATCGGCTGTTTCTACTTCCTCTGAATCAGAACCATCGCTAGAATCTGACAGCTGCTTAGTTGTCAGTTATTTTTAAAATAAGCCTCCCTTAGTTCTTCCGCCAGGTTTCGCATAAACTTATTCTGTGAAATCCTTTGGCTAGTAACAGCTTGATACGTGATTACAGCATTGATAAATGCCATATCAAGAACGTTGTAAAAAGTGTGGATTTGCCACCGCCTTGTCTATGCATTGACTGAGTATTTTTGCGCCATTTGATCTAGAACGTGTACGCCAGATTTAGTTTTATTGTAATAAGACACTGTTTCAGGTGTTTTCTTCGCATTGCTCTCAATTCTTACACACGTATGGATGCTACTCATTAGCAGAACATTTTTGTTTTTGTTCCCCTGATATAATGTAAGAGATATATCACCTCTTTTTAGAACTGATGTGTCATATAGGGGCTGGTAGGTGTTCTTCACTCAATCTGGAATTTCTTTTCCTGCCCTGTTCATTGTTTCAACAAGGTAGTACCGTTTTCTGAAGCTTCCTTGCTAAATTGAGGGATGTAAAGAAATTATCAGTTGTTACATTTCTTCCAGTATTTAGATATGGCTCCATAAGTTTGAATACGACGTACTTCGAAACACGTATGTTTTCGGCACGAAATTCATCCTTGCCCAAATAAGCAAAGCCATTTAGCATGTACTTCGATTTACTGTCAACAGCAAGCTAATATTTTGTCCATATTTGTCTGGCTTTGATGACATGAAATGTGTAAATGGGCATCTAGCTTTGATTTGGAAAAGTTGCTTATCGATCGTTATATAGGATAATGGCTTATAACCACTGGCGAAATTTTTTACGAATTTATTCCATGTTTCAGAAAAAAGGGCAAACCTATCCGCCTGCAAGCGTTGCGATTTTGTTGACTTATAATCAAATCTAAGAAATCTCATAATTTCAAAAGTCGATTACAGGACATGGTTTGTAGGCAAAATGGGAGGCCCCCGATTTCAGACCATAGAGATTGAAGATCAATATTTCGTGAGCTGCTAACTCCGCGTGCATATAAAATTGCAATAAAGGTATGTAGTTTAGAAAGTGAGAGGGACCATGTTTTGTTCTAAAGTACTCGTTCAGTTTCCGCTTCGGTACATTTCTTTTTTCCAAAGAGCATAAAATCATCAATAAAGAGCTTCCAAGCAGATGCAATACATTCACCATCGATATTCCACTTCGCATGTGGTGTTGGGCCTGTTATTTCTGTCAGTACATTGTCGTTAAGACGCCTACCTTGTGTAACATTATAGGAACTGGTACATTCTCACACGGTCACGTCAAGAGCTATTGTTTATTATTTTCTGATTCAAAGCCACCTGTATGAGTACATACTCGTTTTACCGTTGCATCACCTTAAATATTTTTCTTTTCTGTTTTCCAACATTCGCACTGCTTTTTGAAAGTATACACATGGGTATATATTAGTTGAGTATATATGTAAGATAAATAGATGCAAATGTATAAATATTATTTCCTATATCAGATTTTTATATGATTGGAGTGGGATTTTTTAATCCAAAATAGAAAGTGGTAAAATAATAAAAGATTAATATATATACAATGCGGTATATATGTATTTAACTTCAATGTTGCTTGGGTGACATGAATCAATTGAAGATTCGTGTTCACTACCGGATATGCTTGAAGATTCAAAAATGAAATCTTTTTCACTTGAGTCATCAGGACGCAATTCTCCACCATCTAATTCATTATCATCAAGCCCAAGAAGTTTAGATAAAAGTTCACCGTCATAAAGTTTAGAACGTCGTAACATTATGATGAAAGATAATTTTTTTACCAAATACACTGTAACTAAGCAAACACAAAATTCATGACGTCTACTATGTATGGATTCCGAAAATAAACTGAGCTGGACAACAACTATTTCTATATCCACCCTTTGTGGTTCATGTCCTATCACGTTGAAATATGGCTGTAAAAGATAACAGAGGAGATAAATTTTAACCTTTGATTCCATCATATATAAGGAAACATAAATACTGTAAATTTAGATGTTCCAAGAAGGGTCAAAATGACCCCATGTTTGTCGCATATAAAAAGTTGTATTATATGTATGACACTATGTAAATTTTTAAAAAATTTATACGAATTAAATGGGCTTTAAAATAAATAAAATTCAAAGGGTGACGGAGGTTGGAAGGAAAGCTTTACCATGTGAAGTGGTTTTAGATTTGTAAAAGAGTCAAAATGACCCCTCTGCGCGTCCTAGTGTTAATCCATCATTCTTTAGAGCACTAACATTTTCGATAAAATGTAGTCACTTTCAAGCACGATCATCTTCCTTTTCGTTCAAACGTTCTTTAAAGTTTCGTCTTCATTTATGTTCTTCATTTAAGTTCTAGAACAACAATAAACTCTATGTTTACGTACACACATTAGATGAACGCTTTAATATAACAAACCTAAACACATATTTCTCTTTGAGAACTGAACCAGAAGTTTACATTAATACACGCAACAACTGTCGCAAATTGCAACTCAGTTCAGGTGGTTAATAGTTGTTAGATACTGGTATCAACAAAACATAATCTTTGATATGTATTTTAAAGGCCCAAAGAAATAAAATCTCGTAATACCACCCGAAAAAACGCTAAGGAAATTATTATTAAGTGTACTATTAAAGCTTAAGAAGGAAAATGGGAGATATAGTAACATAAAAATAGGGCCAAACTATTTTAACATTTATAAGAAAATGAATATTGGAGTTGGATTCGAACCTGTGTCATTAAGCGCTCCTTGCTAAAATGACCACAAGGATGGTAGCGCTGGCGATGAGCGTCGTAGTCATTTTAGCGAAGAGCGCTTAATGACACAGATTTGAAGAATCCAACTTCTTTATTCATTTTCTTATAACGGTTAAAATAGTCTGCCCCTATTTTCTGTTACTATATACTATAATTTCCTTAGCGTATTTCCGGGCGGTGTTGCCAGTTCTCATTTCTTTGGGCCTTTAAAATACATCTATTATACATCACGAGTCATGTGATTTTTAATTATTATAAATTCTAATATGATTAACATCTCGGAATATAAAAGGCTTCGTAAATTTTAATAGATTGAATGAGATTAAATAAGCTTTAATGATAACTATCGAGGTTATATATCAAGCATTTATCTTCCATTTATTAAATTCCCACATTTATCTTCCGACACTTGATTTCCTCAAAGGTCAAATATTGAGAAAGTACTTTAGCATAGAACATCGAATGAGTCATCATATGTCCTTGTACTGATTGTTGATCGCCAGTCTGTTCGCAATATTTGAACACATGTGACTTCTATTATGCCTACCTATCACTGAGACGTCTTGCACTGAAGAAGATTCGCTCACTCTCACCTAACTCTTATTATGATAGTTGAACCCTTGATTCTCAGTTAAACTAAGTTAAGACAGATTGATTGTGATCAATCACCAAATGGAATCCTGCTTCGAATCGATTTGAAAGCAGCTGCCATACATTTTCTCGATTAGTAAATCCTCCACAGCCGCGGTGTTTCGGAAATGCTTTTGAAGTGGATCGACACCATTCCCCTAAGTTATTTGAAGCCTATTTGCAACACGTTCTCTACTGTATTATGAAAGGCTTTTCTCCATGTCTACAACTTTGTGACTTAGAATGGAAGACCACGATTTATTTTAAGAATATACCAAAACTTTTCTTCCTAACAACAACAGTTCCTTTGGTAGAAGGCCCTGAGATATATTGATTGAAAGACAAGATAAATAAAGTTTCTGGAGAGTTTGTCAGTTACATCCTGGAGTATTGCTGAGAAACGATGGATCTTCTTATGTGAGAAGTCAATAGGTAAACAAACAGTTTCTAGCTAAAGTTTTGAAGGAAGTTTAAGATTCTATTAAATCAACGCTTAGATTTGCCAAATAACAACTTCGATTCTATCACAGAGACACGTAGGATGCAACAGTAAAGAGCTAAGAAATATATGCAAGAGAGAGGTGAAGAAATTTTACTCGCAAATATCTACAGCCAGGAAAGTTTAACGATTTTGGAAGTTTGTTCTTTACTATATCTAAATTTACAATCTAACACCAATGAAATCGTTCCCATTGAAAAAGGAGGAAATAGAAGGACAGGTATATTTTAAGACAGCTAAATTTACCCCCTACTTGCCTCTGGCAAGCAGCATACCCTCGTCCCTCTCCGATCACCCACAATTCTTGAACTAGTCACTATCTACTCGGCATCGGCCTTCTATTTTGGCTACACGTGTCTCAGTTCCGTTCGTCAGTTTGTTAACACATTTCTGTATTATATAAACTGGAATACTTATATCAATTTCCCATTCTAACTTTGAAGATGTCACTTGTATCAATATTCGTCAGTAAAATAAAACTTCGACAAAGATGTCTCTGCCAACGGTTGTCTAATTGAAAATTCCTAAATTCACATTTAGGCTCAACGCAAAATATAAGGAAGCAGGGAAAGATAGACAATTTACTTAGACCAAATGCAACCCACACATATGTATAACCCGCAAACGCTCATACAAATGGTCTAAAACCACGCCTTCTCAACAGGGAATTTATCAGATTTGTTCAATTATAAGAATCATATTGGTAAATAGGATCGATCAAAACTCATAATTGAACTTTAGCTTATCTCTAATATTTGCGCGCTTGCAATTGATCAATATCATAATATAATTAATGGCACGGGCAGACGTCAAAATTAAATTAAGATAGCTTTTTCTGAAAAGCAACATGGGCACCAATATGCGAGTGTAGGGTATTAGTTACAGAGAATATCAAATATCAAAAATAAAAATAGACACAAACTCACAATTTCCATTAAAGTGTTCCTTTTAAAAATTATTACTCAAACAATTTATAGCAAAACCTTCTTTAAAACTTACATATCCAGATTCATAACGACAGTCTAGATAATTTCGGATAATAACATTTCAGGCAGGCGAATTCAACCAATTATTGAAGCTCAGTGAGGCCACTAAATACATTTACACCAGCTAAGCAACGAATTTCAGGAATGCGAATTTGGAAGGAAACAATACTCATCAAATCCATATATTGGCAAAATGAATCGCATCAAATTTCAGAGCAAATTTCCATAAATCATTTTGTAACCCATGTATACTTCAAACATTTAAACAATCCACTATGCACAACGTATTTGCCCTATCCCGAAGACAGCCAAGCATTAAATATATAAGAATATGTTTCGGAAAACGGCTATCTAAAGTTCAATAAATGAATTCTCATTTATGCTTAATGACGGATATAGGCAAGCCACCTAAAAGATAATAGATTCAAACAAAAGAAACCAATCATGTGCCAAATAGTGTCAAGCCATGCACTATCAAGCGAAACTCTCCTCCCCATTTGTTCAATCAGAAGAATCTCAATGATATTTGGTAAATTGGAAATAATGGTTACCAATTAATATTGTTATGCAATTATATTGCAACCAATCGCAACATTCACTCTATTTCATGAATTTTCTAGCATGATTTGAGTTTTTATCTCTTGTTTAAGAAACGTTAACAGAAAGTTTACGAGTACTTTCCAGACGTCACATAAAGATAGTTTTGGAGTAAATTCTAGACAAGTTTGGAACTGATTGTCTAATAATAATTAATTCAAGCTGTAACTACATAGAAGAGTTAGTTGCATTTCATCTTAAAATGGTCCATGAAATCTTTCGAAAAAATTACATAGTTTCTTTTTTCAGCAGATGGAGACCTTTCGACGTATGCCCAAGAAGGCCGTCGCTAGATGGGGTCCTAAAAAGAAACAAAAAAACCGTATGCCATAAAGCATTGAACTTTCAATCCGTTCTCGTAAATCCTAAAATTCCTTATAAACTCGGAAGAAAAGGGGAATAGAATTCTCTGATTGGCCAAACTTTTTGAAGATCCTTTAAAGAAGTGCTTTCTCTTCTCAAGAATGAACCGGCTTGTATCGCAGGATCTTGCAATATTTTGGCCAAACTTGGAAAAAGACACGAATGCTCTCAAAGGAAAGATCTTTATGAGGATGAAAGAAGACCGTGGTAAAATCGAGGTAAATCGTATTAATAGTAATGCTTCCTACGATCCTATTCAATTTTTAAATTTTAATTTAACTATTAATGAATACTTCTTATATATTGATGCTTTAATAAAGTTAGTTTAATACAGTGGGGATTCTGGTTTTAAAATTATTGAGTAATGATGTGCATTATTTATAGCTGGTGTGAATTTGACTTACTACCTAGTAATTATTATATAATTAAATAAGCTGTGGAAGACAACTAAGAAAAATGTAAATTGACCAAACAAGTATTTGCATGTCTCAAGGGAAACTTTATATAGCCCTTTTACGTCCCTGTATTATTTGAAAGACTTGTTATTTTAGAAGTTAAATGCATCCTATTACTTCCAGTGCTTAGGGAAGCGTTTGCTTCAGGAACTTTTATCAATATTTATTTATGTTATGCAATTATCGCTTTTTTCTCCCATGTCGTTATAAAAAGCGCCAGGCTTGTATTAAACAAGTTTAAGTTACCTTTTCAATATAAATAACATCAAAATTTAAATAGAGATTTGCCTTTTGTCCTTCTTTCTCACCAATCATCCACTCATATTCACACTTGTCTGTTGTATTTAAAATTAAATTCGGCGGTTACTCACCTTGTAACGACATATTCACAACGTTTGGTTGCTACTTTTATATGTTATTATTAAAATAAATCACATTATTCCATTGTAAATACATAAATAAGATGCATGATTATTATTTTTTACCTAATTAATAAATCGTCCATTTTTGGCGCCTTTGAACGGTCTATTTTTGTTACTCTAATCTGCCTTACTTCAATCTTTCGAATGTTTCATTCGATCATCATTATTTCAGTCCAATAATATGATCAGTGTTCGGGGACGTCTTTTGTTTGTAATGTGCAAATGGTTGAAAAGAAAAGATAATAGGTAATTTAATATTCCTTATTTTTAGTAACAATTTGTTATTAGATGACGGTTATATTGTGATTTTAAACTTTCTTTATTGCCATCGACAAGTTAGAAAAAGGATAATTAAAAATGAAGTTTCTACTCCCAGAAGGGCAAATATAGCTAAGATGGATAATCCTTATTTAATTTGTAGATCCCAAAATTTATTAATAAGAATTGTAAATAAGAGATATAAAAAGGAAATCGTCGAATAAGAAGGACTTCAAAAAACGGCGCATTTATGTGCAAATAAGTTTAAAAGACGATATTTTTATAAAAATACATAAAATTTGGATTTCCCGACTTTAATATTTCAGGGTTACAAATTCTTTAAATATTTCATGAAAGAATGAGTTTTTGGCCATATCTACTCTTTATTCGATTTTGGATGAAGATGGTATTTTAAGAGGATATTTTAGGATATTTGATAATATAGTGTATAACGAATATATGTTGTATTTATGTAATGTATATCGATAATTATAAAAGAAATGTAGGCTTTGTATTCTGCTGGATGAAGGACATTTTGCCGTTATGTTCATAATATTTATAGTTGTTTGGCAATGATAGTACAATATGATTTGCATCACTACTCAATGCCACTAAATAAGCCTGAATGGCGTGAGGTTCTCAAGAGTTACCGTCCTATGGTTACCATCATTGGCTGTGCCAACTCGTAGGCTTTCAAATATGGGTATAGAGATTGCAAGAGCCTCTGCTATAATCCCGATCGGTCTTCAATTTAGATTACATGTATTGATACAAAATGTTTGGTAAATAAGATTATTTTATCCCCACCTCCAGTATTTATACAGAATTTAAGGATTAACGAGTGGGGATTTAAATTTCGATACTTCTGGATGACATCAGTTGTTCCCAACCAGTTTTGGCTCATGACCTCATTATATAATGGCCTATCTATTATTTTTGCCTTTTTTTGTTTAGGAGACACAGCGCCAAAATGGCAGGTAACAGCACCAGCCAGAAAGGTCGACTGGCCACTGTGACTGCATAATAATATTCTGCTTCGCTTGGACTTGGTTCAGTAGATTTATAAAGACATAAAAAATTTCTCTTCTTTAAAACAATAAATTTTTGCTGCTACTTTACTTTTCATTCTCACTAAATCAGGTTTAATCGGTCCATTACATTTATTTTTTAGGTTAAGGTTAGGTTAGGTTATATAACCTCCAAAAATGCAAAATCGAGAGTTTTGTTATTATAAGAAAAACGCGTTTTTAAGCTATTCGTTCACACTCGTTGATCACATGGCTGTCTCACCGGCAGCCACCCTAGTGATGTCAGCAGCTATTTTTGTTTTGTGACTCTCCAAAAAAGCGCCTTAGTTTTGATTCAAGAGGATTAGTTTTTGTGGCTCTTCTAAATCTTATCAATTTTCTGTGGTCCTTTCCTTTCCAAAGTGTCATGGCCCAACTTGGTAAAACCTGGATTAAATGGCAAACTCATCATATTTTACATTAGAAATAATAGTTAAAAAAAAGCTTAATAATTAGGTTTATGGACTGCTTTCAGAGGAATAAAATTTTTAATTCCTAGGGTCACATATTGAATTTAATTAATAATAGGCAATTTGGATGCGTATATGCCATCGTACACTTTAAGATATCCATTGAACCAGCAAAAAAATCCTATCAGAGCTTCAGGTAGCTTTGGAATCACGTAATCACCCAATATTCCCACAAACTGTGAAAATATCAAAAACTATATTTTATAAGTCAAAAGAAACTACGGAAGTGAGACAAATCGCCCCCTTCGCCAAGCTTTCTTCGTACTTTTGTTTCCCACTCTCGGTACCGAGCTTTGGTTTGAAACTACCCTATTATACTTCACTCAGATCTCAGAATCCTTTACACAAATTTTTAAGTAATCCATTTACGCCAGGATTGCAAATTTATTCATTCTTCACCGAATCAAGTATCTGGTAAAACAGACAGTTCCTCTCCTTTAAAATCTAAAGCGCCTCACGGAGAATATTTGAATTCAGAACGGTAGATATATGCATATTTTGATTGTGTAAGGAGTGTGTAAGTTCGTGTGTTTGTGTATATATTTAAGTAGCATTTTGCATTCTTTAAAAGCTCTCTAATTTTGAGAAGAGACGGGAATATTCGGCCTTTGAACCACCCTATTATTATTCATCTGTCCGCTTTGAAATGTTCCTTTGCAACCCCAATGAGAGAATGGCTTTCCATTATTCTATTTCATATGGACTTAAAGAGATATATGCCTACTTGAAGAGTGTTATATTAGTTGGCAAGCAAAGATGGGCTTGAATAAACATAAATAGGTCGGCAATTGAATGTTAGGTTTGGAGTGACTCAATATTGGTCGACAAGACAAAGGTGAACTAGTAGAAATGTATATGGATTGACAAAGCAAAGTCATGCTTAGGAAGGCGAAAGGCAGAGGTGGGATTGAAGAGTCATCTATATGTCAGTAATCTACGGGTGGGCTTGAAGAGATATATATTGTCGACAAGTCAATGATGCCCTTGATGAGACCAAATATTTGTCCACAACCAAATGTTGGCTTATCGACTTATATAGTTCAGCAAGGCAAAAATGGTCTTAGAATGACTTATTAGGGTTGTTCCATAAAGAGCGTCGACTTTGAATTGAGCAAAATCTCTTTGTTTTGAAGTTTGAAAGCATGCTTTTATCATGGTTTCCAACTCTCTTCTCTCCGAGAAATAGTTTTTGTTTGTTTTTCAAAATACTTGTTTGCAGTGAGTCATTAATCAGTTTAAAATTGAGCATCGCATTCTTATCGTGAAGATATTTTGCTAAAATGGAGTAAGTACAATACAAACAGTTTGAACACTTAGGACCATTTTAGAGAGAAATGAAGCACCCAACGAATCAGCGGGTCACCGATAATGAGGAAGTTTGAAACAACTGGTTCAGTTGAAACGGCCAATTCGTCTGGGGAGAATCAATCTTAACGGACATAAAACAAATTGGTGTTGTGCGAGACAGTTTCGCTCTGCGCCTGGGAAAATTGATTTGCTCCATTTCGCCGCACTTGGACATGCCGACCACTTTATTTCATAGAGGTCTGGGTAAGGAGCTCCATTTCATGAGTACAAAATTCAACTTAAGCAGCATCTTCAGCCACCTGGCCACGGAAGGAGGATGCACTTTGATGACTGGGTTAAGAAGAGACTTGCAGCCGACGACAATTTTGCAAAGAAAATCATCTTCAGTGACGAGGCCCACTTAATCTTAAGTAGATTTTTCAATAAACAGAGATGCCTAATTTAGGGAAATGGAAAACCTCTAATAAAGCAAGAGCGTGAAATGCATCGAGTGAAAGCGACTGTGTGGTGGGATTTTTGTGCAGGTGGGGTGTTTGAACCGTTCTTCTTTAAAAATGATGGGGGGAATGCAGTTACCATTAATGGAAAACATTACCGAGACATGATATCGACTCAATTATGGCCGAACAAGTAAGATTCGGAGAGTAACAACCTCTGGTTTCAGCAGGATGGAGCGACCTACCACAAGTGATATTCTTGCATGGTGACAAGGAATAGCTACTAAGGTCTTGCCATCTTCCTCTTTGTGATTTATTCTTATGGAGGTATGTGAAATTACAGGTATAATCTAACAAACCACGCACAATTCCTGAACTCAAGGCTGGAATCAAGCGTGTGAATGGAGGCATCGAGCCTCACATCTGTGAGAGGATCTTCGAAATGTATGCAAACTCAGCGCAGCTGGTACATAATGGCGCCATTGTGTTCTATACCTAAACGGACGACTTAACTCTTTATAAATATGCAGAATATAATCATGTTTATAAAATTTCGTTTTAATTATTCACCTTTGAATTTCGGTGCCCTTTATGGAACACTCTATATAGGTCGTTTAGGAAGGGTGGGGTTTGAAGAGACATGTATAAGTTGGCAAGCAAAGGTTGACTTGAAGAGATTTCGCCTTAATTTCGTAAGCAAGATAAAAGTGGCTTAAATTTATCAAATTATTTCTGAATTTCTTTTGCCTCCACTAATAACATATCACCAACACTACTACAAATGGATGTAGAAATAATGATTCGAATTCATTCTACATTTTTATTTAAATTTATTTATTTACAGAGTGGAAACAGAATGAGAATGTGTGGTCTCACTCTATATACAAGAAGGTATGTTAATGTAGAACGTACAGAACCACTTGTTCCCTTTGTGCTAATACAAACCAATTGAAAACGAATGTCTAAGACATGTTCCTTATCTAGAGATATCATATGGAGAGGCGATTTTACACATAAGTTTGCTGTATTAGTTACTCTAGTATTTGCAAGAGATTATATGTTCTTTAGGCTTTCTTAACCATATCTCTTCTTATGGAATGTGTGTAGTCCACTCATTTTGTCTCGTCTGTTATGAAAAAGTTTTAGTGTTCTTAGGTTTTATAAGAGATTTAAATAGACCATTGAAATCGTTTTCCTTTAAACCTTTTGTAATCAAAATGAACCAGAAATTTTGCACAAACTTTAATAAAGTTAATTGTAAATTCTTCTTCGAGAGAGTTTTGCCAATTTACTTGCTCTAAGGTAGTGCAAAATTTAGTATTCGTTCAATGATGCAGATTCTTTCTCTTTTATTGACAATCTTACATCTCTTAAGTGCATTTTATCATAAATACTTGCTAAAGTTCTTTGCCACTTTCTATATTATTAAATTTCCTATTTTATTCAGCCATTGTCTCAGATTCTTATTAATAATCTTCTTGACTAGCTGGTCGAATGATGCATGATTCGTGTAAAATAGTTTATAAGCAATTAATTCACGAAGGTCATACTCAGTGTGGAGAGAATTATTTTTTATCATCGGTCTTTTTTTATATTACATACTAGACCGAGGCGAGTTGTAATTACTGACTTCAAAAAGAACCACGCATTGGTCCATCGTTAGCCATATTCCGGGATCTTTTTATGTCATGGTGATTGTGGGATTTACTTTGTGATAGTTTGTGAAATTCTTGTTTGTGGTGGTTGTGAATGATTTCTTATTTAAGTTTATGTCCGATTTGTTATTTAAATTTATTTAAACAACAAATTTAGCAGAGATTACCTTATTTTATATTAATTGACTAATTTATACCTAGTCTTGTTTGAGATTGTGTCTCAAATTATTAATCATGATCTATTTTTAGTCTTTTCATTGGTAATTATGGGTATTGCTTTACCCTATCTGTTGGATTCCTCCTTTTATAAGGATAGATGAATTTTAATAACATGAGAAAGAAAAAAATATATAATCAATCTGAGATCATTGACTGACCTTTATATAAAATATAAATCTATTTTTTGTAGTATTATGAGAGTTTTCTATTTATTTAATTTAACTTAATTTAATTTCGGTTGCTAGTCAATATTCTTAGTAGGTAACGATAGGATAAGATCTGCTTAATCTCCTTCTGTATCCCAGTCATCAATGCTTGTCTTTTGAGGGTCATTAGCTTCACTCTACTCAATAATCAGATACTTTCGCGGGTATGATTGGTGGTTAATACCAGATTTGGAAGATTATCATCTTTTTAGCAGAATTTAAAGATCCGATTACAGTTCCCCTCATTTTGGGAAGCCGATTAAGGTTGGATTATCCTTCCTTAAGATTTCTGATCCGTCCGATTAATCCATACTCAATTATACCCGAAAAATTAGAAACCGAATAATCTGACATCCCACAGACGACCTTTAGTTTGGTTTTCAAGAAAGGTTACTACTGCCCTGTAGGGAGGCACGCCCTCCTCACAAAGAACTCTTATTTGGGTCGGCTTCACGGTACGTACCATACTCTCTAGTTTATATGGTGTGGATCTCGCGTTGAATTCTTGATACCCACTGAGAAAAAAAGGACCCCAAAGGAGGGGTGATCTGTGGCATACACTTTCATATTATTGACATTTTTACCATTGCGTCTGTGCCATAAAAATTTGTTGCAATATTTAATTAATTATTACTGATTTGTTAATAACGAAAAGTATGGATTAATGAAATGTCATCTCTGCAATTCTTTAACCTGAAACGCCATTCTCTCAAAAGTAAAGAAACGAACAAAATGGATACGTTCATTATTTCTGTCATTGTTTTCGAATCGTTGAAACAGCGTGACGCCACAAATTGAACAAATAACTTCAACACATTTTTCCTTCTTTACCCATGAGAAAATCAGCTCCTCGTTTGATTACTCTTTAAATGTCTTCCATCTATCATTTCCCTTTTGCTGCAGAATTGTCAGGTCTTTCTATAAACCCGTGGTTTAGAAAAGGAAACTACTTCAATTTTTCTCTTGTTTGAAGTTTATTAATATGTAGTTAAAACACCGACTTTGGAATTTGGGTAGGAGTGACAATGAAAAAGACTCGTAATTAAGAGGCAACAATATCTCAGAGTGAAGGGATCAAGGTATTAACAGTGCTCAAGTATTTAAATAATTTTTTATCGCTCCTATTTGTATAAATAAAACATAATTAATACTGTATATTATTTTTGGCTCTGATAATTGTATATTTACTCTTAAATTCAATATTTGCTTAGAGATGCAGCCGGTGGCCCGCAAGTGAAAATGTGTGCCTATACTTTCGTCGATTCATATTAGGTCGCTTTACGCAAATGACACTGGTGTATAGACGACAAACTCTATTCTTAAGGGGGTTTTACCTTCTACTTCACCATTATTTCAGGGATTTCTTAGCTCTAAGTTTTGAGAAATTAACCAACAGCTTCCTAAAATTAATCCTTCAAAAATGGATGAGTATCTTTACGTTTACTCGCAACAATTTATTTGATGTCCTATTTTCAGGACACTCAGTTTTATACTATTCATTTTTTTCCAAATTTCGTATATTGATTAATTTTAATGATTTTGAAACATTAAAATGTCATAATTTCTAATTTTAATTTGAGAAACACAATTTTTAAAAAACGCCATGGGAGCTCTGCTTACATCTATACGAGTCCGTGGAAATCGCATTTTCTTTTCAAGAGTAGACTAAATTTAATAAAAAAAATGTAATATCTTTTTGCTGTAAATGAAAATTACAAATCCACTGAAGTTGTTGAATTAAATTTGAACAAGATGCTAAAATTCCTCACATTTACCAAACATGCAGATAATTATGCCTAATTATCAAGAATTTTTACCCTTTTAATCTTTCAAAATTATCTCAGTGTATACTTATATGATCCGTTGGTCTGACTGTAATTCACGAAAATGCTGAGGTGGTTCAGTTCAATTCGTTTCCTCGGCGCCGCAGTTTGCATACAGTTCTTCGTCAGTTTTCTTTTAATACGGTTGGAGAATTAAAGTTTAAAATCAGAAATGATCTAATTAAATCTAAAATCAATGATTTAATATATACCTTTAGAATATTAAATTCAGATTTAATTAATAAGTAAAACTGGATCTCTAAATATAATACTTTAATCCGGCTAAATAATTTTAGCCGCTTTTTTAGAAAAACAAAACTTTAACACATTTCGAGGCGAATTTTAAAAATATTTTGTACAAATTTATTGGAAATAAAACAATTACTTTCAAGAAAATGTAGATTTAGGTAGCTTGTTTTTTAGTTTTAGAGGGTACAGAAACTCCGCATTACGACTATCAAACGTCTAGACAAGACTTACACTTAGAGCTTTCGACAGGAGATCCTTACGAGAGAAAAGTATCTGTTAAACTTTTGCCCATTTAAACTCTCCAATTGAAATTCTGATTATTCTGCATTACTATATTCATTATTTCGCCCCTGTGTAGGCCTCGAATGATTGATTAATAATATTTCGTGTGTAGTTGAGGAAAACAAAAACCTTAATCTCTAATCTTCCATCTGTCACCAGAGGATAATTAAATATGTTCCTCATTGTATATCTGGCTCAAGTACACCTGTTTTTGCCTCCCAAAAGATCCGAGTAGGGCCCACAAGTTTGTGCCGAAAATCGGAATTTGAAAATCGTTGTAATAATGGCCACATTTATTATAATTTCCTTTCAGTTTATTGAATGCTATAAGAATTGACCAGTAAAATGCTTATAGTCAGCCAAAACTGACTCCGTACATTATTGTGCATATACAAAGCAGGATAGTTAGTAAGACAAACATTGTTATATTTTCTCTATGGTTATACACTCTATACAGTCGAAATTAATTATACTTTAGCCTGAACTGAATAGAAAATAGGAATAAAGATGGATGAGAAAGAAGAGCTAAAACTTTTCACGGTTGTGACCTAAAAGATGGTTGATTTCGAAGTATCTGGAGTGGAAAGCCATAAGAAGTTTTGAATTTTCCTTTGTTTTGCAGAAGGTATATTACTACTTGCTTAAAGTCACCAGCAGTCCGGATTTTACGATTAGAATCCTAAACCTTCTTATTTTAGTCATGATTTGTGCGTTTAAACATAAAAAAATTGTCACTCTTACATTCAGTGGAAACAAGGGCTTAATGCTCAACATTGGATCATCCTCTTACTCTGACTGTGATAGCTTAGCAATTTTCGATTTAATTGTTTTACTCCTTCCCTGTGTCCGAAGGTCCTTGCCATTCGATATCGGTCATACTCTGAAAGCAGGTTTCCTGCCTTTGTTGCAGTCTTACCCAAGAGGATGTTTCGTTTTGCAAATACCAAATTTTATCGCCTTTATTGCTTTTGATACTCATAATCCTTTGCCACAAACTCATTAACTTTTTTCCCGATTTTTGGAGGTAATTTTGGGTCTAATGGAAAAGAGGTTGAATCGGGCACCATCTTAAGGGTTAACCACCAAAACAATTTATGAAATCTTTCTTTAGGTTATTAGATAAATCATAAAGTTGCAAGGGTTACAGAAATATGAAAAGAAATATAAATATGGAAAATAATCTAAGTTATTTATCCTGAGAATATGTAAGCACAAAGAGTTCCATTACATCAATAAATCACCGTTTGTTGTGGTGAAGGAGAATGGAAATCAAATGGTGCAAATATTCACAGATTAAGCGGAGACATTGTTCGATTACATTAAACCGAATCAATAAATGATAGCTGAGTAGAATTCAATGCAAATGAATAACAACAACTTCAATTGTGATTAGAATGCGTTAATAATAAACTACAAAGATGCCTGGGTGTAAGAAAGGCGAGAGGGACGAAATCGCTGAAGGTTAGAGACTCACAAGGAAGACGGAAAATTAGGAGAGAAATCTAATGAAACGGGACGATGGCATAAGATGAACAGAAGAAATGGGTAACACGAGTCTCTCCTCTTTAGAATTTTATGCCCTCCCTGTCCCAACACAGGAGGGTGAATTGAATATATTTATTAGAAAGGCCTTTAAATGAGAGGGCGGCTTTCCGCTAATGCAATGATAACGTCAGAGAAAAGAAGGTAGATGATAGAGCGATGAAATGGGGCCCCAAGTTGGTGAGAAATATCAGAAAAGAATCAGTGGTAAACTCTGGCTTTCAACTACTCATATGTGTGTGAGGGAATAACACACAGGGCGGTCCCAAGTGTGAAGTAATAAGAAGCTGAGAAGCAGACTTACCCCATTATTCGACCCCTTATTTGAAACATTAGTGCTACCCACCATTTCATTATTTATCAACTACCCATTCAAACTCCACACCTACAAAAAATTTTCCTTTCTCTCATACCCTAACTGCCTTCCACACTCAAGTGCATATAACTTATCTAATGTTGTGATTGGACTGAAGCATTCTGAAAATCATGATCACTTCATTTTTAACAATCCTTAGTTGATTACTGCACAACTTAGAACGAAATAACTGAGTCACAATTAAAGTAGGCTAAATTTCTCATAAATATAATATAAATCTTATTCATTGTAGAAACCAGATCTTCGTCTACTCTATGCTGGTCTACTCTACTGTTTCTCTCGATATTCTAAAATATTCTTCTATGGCGGTCCTTCAGATGCTGATACTGCCCTTTATACCTGTCTTTGCTATGATTTAATCTCGTAATTAAATGGGCAGTACGTTGTCTTTTTCCCTATCGTTTGTTCTAGCAAGAAAACAAATAAATTCAAGCTCAATGGAGACAAACAAGAAATCTCTTCTAAGAAGAATTAGCGCTAATATTTAAATATTGCCATCTTCGCTGTGGCAAACTTGATCACTCTTAACTCATAATTGCAAAGATTTATTTCTTAGCGTGAGTTATCCGTCAGCCACAAAAAGTCAAGAACTGTCTTTTCATTATTAAATTCATAATGACCAGAAGTTAATTCCAACATGGTTGCAAAGCTTCTTTTTTCTAATCCTCCTTGGCAACTCTCATTCGTGACCAAAACGACCTCGTTTAACAAGATTATTCGTTTTCGACGAAGCGAACCATTTCCATCACTGACACGAACAGTGAGAGTCAGAACAGCCATAAAGAATATTATAAATTAGCTCCAAACGTGTTGTATTTTATGGTTGTATAAAATATTTTGCCTATACTTTCGATTAGTCTGGCGGAAAAAAGAGAAGCCCCTTATACTACGGCGCACACCTGTAAACCTTTGCGGTACACCACCTGTGCCAGAGCACCCTAAGTAAAATTCTGGCTTAAGGCTTTTGATTCATTGATGATCAATCATTAGAGGGTGGGATCTTATTGCTGCAGTCTTTATCTTGATTAAAACTTCGGTATTTTATTTCGTTTTTTTCGTAGCTGTTAAAGATCAACGGCCCAAGTGCTTCTTAATAAGGGTGGCTTATCTTTATTAGCATAATTTTCGTCTAATGTAAACATTATTAATTTCTTTTAGTTTTATTTGAGTATTTTAAGCTTTTTTATCTTTTAGAGGGATTAGGATAATTTGTTTGTGTTTATTAGTTTTATATGATGATTATATGGCAACTTAAGGTTTTTATATTCCAGAATCCTTCTCTTTGAACGCTCTTATGCAAACGTTTCCTGAATTTAATTGTTTTGTAAATAAAAGTTACTTGTGTGTCTCCATTAGAAACTCAAAAAAGAATGAAGAGAAAGGGAAGTATTCCATTGTCTATGGAAACTTGTAATCATAACGTGGAATTAAGACAACATTGTGACCCTGGCCTCAATTAATTATCGTGTTCATCCATTCTCCTCTATCAATCGCGTTGCTGAACTCTATAAAAAGAATACAAAAATTACCTTTCCTTGACCAAATGTTGTTTAGATTCCTTGTAAAATACATTCATTTGAGGTGTGGACATATTCGACGAGAATGTTGGTAGTCGAAGGAGCTCTTGCAGAGGCAAAAGTGGTTGATTTATCTGTTTCCTTTTAGCATTGGTGTTACTTGTCAGAATGCATGGAAAATATATTAATTTATAAGTATCAAACAAAACTCCACATTATGATTTAAGGTGTAATATAGCGCAAGCATATTTATGGAAATATAAGACGCCCTCTAAAATATCAACAGTGTGGCAATCTTCAGTAATCTCTTAATTTCATCCATTGTTACGCACTAAAAGCTTTTTGAAAAGGAAATAAAAGAAAAAAAAAGCATATGGTCACAAGCCAACCTCATTAGCGGCTGGTTACTTTCCACAAGAAAGAATTTGTGTGCACAGAAAACTCAATCGGCAATTTGGTCTTTAAATTAGACGCTGTGGGCCGTGGGGCGCATAGATACAGGCCTTTTATTTTTGAAATTATCAGCCATAGAAATAAAACCTCTAAATAGAATGTGTTAATTTTCGTATTTTATTTAATTTTCTCGGATTTCAAAAAATTTGATGGAAAAACAAATGTTTGGAGGTTTAGGAGGTAAAAGAAAAACCCTTATCATTAAGTTATTATGTCTTCGAAGAGGAAAGAATTCGAAAAACAATATTCAGTAAGTTGACTTTATCATGGGCTGATTCGAAACCCTCTTGCTACGCTCTCACATAGAAATTTCCGGTCTTCTTTCCACTACAGGGTTTCCCAGTAGCTGCATAATGGCGTATCCAGAGACTGCTGGCAACCATATATTGACGATACATGGCAACTTCAGCCAAGCCAGTCTGTTTAAATGACACTAAGAGAGATCCTGTTTTCCAGCTTGATAGGAACCGGCAGTGGCGTGAGGTCGTCCGCATCGTGGACGACACCCATTGCATGGACCCTTCTTTCTTCTGGCGGCACGTGAAAAGGATGCTGGGTACGGAACCATCTAAACCAATAACACTGAAAATAAACAACCACACACTCACAGACACTAATGAAATCCTCGACGCATTCAGGTCCCACTGGGACACAGTACACACCCACAACCCGCTAAAACCACATGCGCAGGAGCACTTCCAAGACATTCAGGAATGGTGCCGGACTCATGCTTACGAGCTCAGGCCTGCCCCCCTGATACGTATGGAGGTGCTCGACTATACGTCTACACTTACCACTCCAATCACCGTCAAGGAAACAAAACACTACATAAAATCGACACCAAAACGTGCCCCCGGCCCCTCCGGTCTACCAGCCACACTAATACATAACCTCCCCGCAGACATATACCCCACACTCACACATCTATTCAATGCCTCTCTAGCCTCAGGCCACTTTCCCCAAATATTCAAAGTCTCTCACAATATACTCCTTCATAAACAACACAAAGACCCAATACACCCAAACAATTACAGGCCTATTGCTCTATTAGAGCACCTAGGCAAAATACTGGAACGAATCGTCAACTGCCGCTTACGGGAATTCCTGGAAGAGAGGGACTGGTTCTCCCCCCATCAATATGGGTTTAGGAGAGGCAGGTTCACTCAGGCGGCCGTGACCATCGTACACGACAGAATACAGGAGAAACGACAGATACACCAAAAGATTCTCTCTGACAGTAAGGACGTGGAGAAAGCCTTTGACAAGGTATGGCACGAGGGACTCCGTTGGAAACTCGCCAACAACACGGAGTTACCTCTCTGCACCAGAAGGCTCCTCTCACACTACCTCACTGGACGGCGCTGCCACATCAGATACAACAACGCCCTTTCAAGACCCTTCACACCACGCTCAGGCGTTCCCCAAGGAAGCGTTCTGGCACTCACACTGTACATTATGTTCACAAATGACACCCTACGCCCACCAGAAAACTGCGTTCACACATACATAGTGGCCTACGCCGACGACGAGACCATTCTCGTCAGCGGCCAGGCCCCCAAAGAAATCGCGCTCCACGCACAAAGAATACTTGATGAGAAGACAGATTACGAGGATAAATGGCTGATTGTCATAAATCCTCAGAAGACACAGATGACGCACTACACAACAACAACAAACTAACTCCTCTCAACACTTACGCTCACACCAGACTTACAAAACAACTCGGTAAACTCACCACAGACCCACTTTACACCTCGCTACACGTAAGAAGGTACGCGATGGCGCCGCGATATCCCGCGGCCTACGAACACCTGCTGCCCGTACCGTTCTTCTCATAAACCAATAGGAATCGTGACTAACGCGTTTCCGGATAAGCTGTCAGCCTCCCCCTCTTGACTTGCACCCAACCCTTGCCCAGTCAATACCACATAACCTACACCCTCATAACAACACCTCGCTTCGGTGTATAGCCACCGACCTATCTACTCTTGCTGTCCCTTTCTTAATTATTTTCCGCAACGCTCCTCTCTGACTACCTGACTGCCGTATTACAGCAGTCCCTCTCTGTTCTTTCTATACACAAAATGAATGAATGAATCCTGTTTTCATCGCCTCGACACTCGTTGCCACCCTCGCTTCTTGCCAAGCGTCAAGGCCACATCCAAGCTCTCTATTCATGCGAGCATCAGCCATTCAACTGATCAATCAAAAAGAATTCGTACCCCTAATTTGTAAGCAATAAATAATATATTAAATAATTGGAGTGTGCTTTTATAACCAAACGCTCTAATAATTATAAAAAAAACTATAAGCTCCATGGTATATAAGTAATCTGTACACGTATAATTAGTGTCAAGGAATGTATGAATATCACAGACAATACCTAGAGACCATATTGATAATTCCACGAAGCATTAAACTCGTATTTATCTTTTTAAATACTAGTCACTATCTATACTCTCTTTGAAGATAAACAATACTGAGTACTCCTTTTAAAGTTATGTTCTAAATCTATTCTTACAGGATGTTTGGTACGGTATCATTTATCGTTCAAATACCACTGTTCTCTTTTGGTCGGAAGGTCACGCAATATCCTATCGATACCACTGATCTTTTAAGTTTGGAACAAAACAAAATAATCTATATATACCATTAATCGTTCATGTTTGGCATGTCATGATATTTTATTTAAATTCCATGGCTGCTTGCCATGTCACAACGATAGTCTTCAAAAGATAGATTTTTCCTGGTTTCAGATCAAGTGGTATTCTTTAAATTACTCTGATCAATCTTCTTCGGTACTTAACAAAATATTTTCTTTAAACCCCGGTTCTCTTATTTTTGGCTCGTAACAAAACATTCTTTTAAAGCTAAAAGCCTGCTGGGGACAGTTTCATAACTGTTCGTGACGTATCAAGAAAATTATATACTTTTTCCTTTTAGCAAACTTGCAATTTATTCTTCTATGCATTTTTAGAAAATAGAAGCGAACCGGAGCGACGTAAGAACGTCAACTCCGAGACCGCATAATCGTCTCCAATAAACTTAAAATTGAGGAGCTGATTTTCCCTTATAATATATATATATATATATATATATATATATATATATATATATATATATATATATATCCAACATTGTTCTTGTTGGACAGGTTAATAATATATTCAAATTTCTTTACATATTTCGAAATTCCACTTTTTTAGAGGGAGTGAAAAAAAAGATGGAAAAATATAAAACAGATCTGGTTCAAGAAAAGCATCTATCATCCGGATTACATAATCTGGAATCTGGCGAAAGAAAATCAGAATTTATTTTAATTGGTCTCGTTTTAATGCAGTTTTCCCCTCATACTGTCCGATGCCTTCATATTGGTGCCTACAGTTCAACATTAGTCTAGGGGCCTTTACATAATACAGCACAGTCGGCCCCTATAAACTCCCATTCAGCAACTAATTATACCAAATTTGACTTATCTTGTTGGAGACAAACGCCGCTACCGATCGGACAAATCTTGCCCCATTATGCTACTTTTCATACCTGGTGTATAAAGAAGAAGTGAAAGGGAAGATGAGAAAATATAAAACAGGTCTGCTAGTGATTCTTTTGGAATAACAGCAAGATTAATAATTAATTTAATCTAGTTTTTTATTAATAAAAAAATAAAATGCTTATTATCAGCGTGGTAGTCTCTTTTATATTTGTAATCCTTGATAATCCTAATCCACCCTTCCTACCTCAACAATAAAGATCTCGAAGATGGCAGTACTTGACCTACTCCCTACTTTCCTCTCAAAGCAAACGGAAATTGGGTAGGCCTTTCTATGATACTTCCAATAGGCCAACAGTCTAAAGGATACGATCTCTTTGAACTGTAGAAATGGTGTGAAGATTCCGAAATTAAGGTGTTGACACCCCCAAAGCAATGGGAAGATCCCCATAGAATATATACAGATGGAATAAAAAAACGTCAGATGAAACAAAAAACAAAGAAAAATAAGGATTTGGTGATGAAGGGTAACAAGGAATAAAGCCATGTTCAGCTGAAGACTGCGTTCGTTTTCAAATTGCAACCAGAGTAAAGTGGGACAGTATTAATTATTTTTCCTTTCTTATAATGATTACTTTTTAAATCTAATTAATTTCTCTACCTAAATGTAATTAGATTCGTATCTAAATTTAATTATTTTTTTATCTAAATCAAATTATTTTCTCATCTAAATGCAATTATTTTTCCTAGCTAAATGTCATTATATTTTTTATCTAAGTGTATTTATCCTTTATAAATGCGATTCTTTTCCTATTTAAATCTAATTACCTTCCCTATCTATATGTAATTTTTCGTTCTATTTTATTGCCGAAATAATTGATTTCATTGTCTTCCAAACTATTCAAATTGGATTCTATTAATAACCTAGAGTCAATCTGTAACATGATAAAATTATTCATTTTTTAAATATATAAAGAATGAAAAATTCAACACAATCTTCGTGTATGTAACTTCCATTGTATTAGAGAAAGAGAATGCGGTGTATAGAGAGAATAAACATCGAGTAAATGCTGTGGAAGTTGTCGATTCGTAGACTAAAAGGAATAAAATGGTGTAAAAAGATGTGATTGAGGTTGTGATTGAGGCTTTCCAACTTAATATGAGCATGTGAGAAGAATGGATGAGAAGAGAGTGAAAAGAATGTATATATGAGAGTGTAGATATTAATGTGCGAACGAATGGAGGCTCGCCTCACAGATAATTTGATTGAGATATGGAAGAGAAGAAAAGAGGCAGAGCGATGAGTGGATGATGCCATATCATAGGTTGGCAAGGGGCAATTTATCTCTCTCGTTCATTCATTGGGAAAATTTATGGTTTTAATTAATTAGCAAAATCAATTAATCCTCTCTATCAATACCAGAGTCTATATTTGAGCTCTTTTTACACTTCAGGAATTCGAGAATGAAAAAAAAGAGACATCGATTTTCCAAATAGATTTTCTCCTTAAATCACATATCGGCAACCGCAGTCCTCAAGATCTCTCGGGGCTGGCGGAATTCTAATTCCTATGTTTTAGATATTTTTTATGATAATCCCATTATAATTTATGCCTACCGGTAAATCCCACAAACCTAAATAAAATATATTAATAATTACTTCTATAACCGTATATTAAAGCATGAATTCAATATTTGCTTAAAGGTGCTGCCCATAGTTATTTCTTTTAGCACAGGAGGGGAGTGTATTTTAAAAGGTTACCTATGTTTTCCTTAAGTCATGTATGGTATAAAATATCTTTGATACCACGTCACTTTATGCAAGCTCAATTCATAAGGGAACCTAGGCTCCATTTCATTAATGTTTCATGGATTTACTCATCATAAGTTTGTGAAATTAACTAATTAATGCAGGGCGTCCTATACTTAAGACATTAACAAAATAAAGGAACATCTATACGTTTACTCACATCTATCAATCTGCCTAGTGTCCTATTCTCAGGATACTGGAAAGAAATTCAAAAGTTCTTCTAATTTCTTATATTAAACTATTTGAATGTTTTTAACCTTAAAAAATCTAAGAATTACTAAGTAAAATATTGCTAAAAGAGTATGGTCTTTAATATCTTAATAAAGTTTGATAAAAGTCAAACTTCTTTATCTTTAATAGAATACTGTAGCATCAACTTTGCTGTGTGCAATGGAGAGCCAGCGCCCACACACCTTAGTCCAATATTTTTCAAGTATCGAATTTTAGAAATAGATTTATAATAAATGCCATGTTGGCTCTGCTTAGGTCTAAAAGAGTTCGTAGAAAAACACGTTTAGATTTTAAAGAGGGGGATCAATTTAATAAAAGATTCAATATATTTCTACCTTAAATGAAAATAACAAATTCACTGAAGCTGTTGAATTAATGTTTTTATTTTATTTTCCTTTATCATCCTATTGTAATCGATAGTAATCCACTAGTGACATTAGATCACTGAAATGCCCCTTTATCTGAAGGGGTACTTCACTTGCTGCTCCAGTCGTACCCTCGCCAACAACAGACCAAACTCACCCATCCCATGACAACTGCGCATCTGAAGCCAACCCTCCTGGCGAGGACAGGATGCACCTAACAGAGAGATGTGAGCACTACTCAGCGTTCCAGGAAAGGCTGGATGACTCCATCCTGGACGCCATTCCTGTTTGTTTCACAACCACCCACTCCATAAAACACATAAAGGAAGACCACATACACCACAACCACCTATGTAGACAACACAACATGCGCACAAAAATTTGTCTGCACGTCAAGGTGCCGACCATGGCCTTGCTCATAATATCGGGGCTGTATGACCAGATAAACTAGGTTAAAGCAACAAACATCACGGCCACAACTCAATCTTTGCTCGAAGCTTCTATCACTCGATAAGAAAATTATTATGGTTGCCTAGTAGCTTCAATGGTCGTGAAATCATATTTAATAGCACATATTCTTGTGAATAAAGATCGAAAGTAGACAACCTTTTAGTCTAAAAATACATTCAAAGATCAGGAAATAAAAATATATATCGATATTGATAGAGAGCGAAAGATACACACAGAACGCAAGGCACCGCGTGAGTGTGTAGGTGGAAGGGTAGAATATTGGAAGTGGACTCATATATGCCTGCAAACACCACATACATATATTTATACACCATTCGCAGAAGAGGAATGGCTTATGTTCAGTCCAAACCGATTCAATACATTTTATGTCCCTTACGGAGCAATAAAGTTATTAAGAATTGCATCGACATCTTTCCTCCGTACGCAATCAAATGATGACATTATCATTTAGTCTGAATTTAATAGAGAAATAGGACTAAAATGTACTGAGACGTGGACCCTCAAAACTGGTGGGGAGGTAAGTTCCTGAAGATATTGTACGAGTATTATTTGTGTCCAGTCCTCATCACTACGTACCATGATATTTGCGGTATTTTCTGGAATTTAAGATTAGAAGTTTAAAAATGCTCTTCAAGTTCGCTATTGAATCATGCTTTCACTTTCTGATAATTCAACATGTTTTGTTTTGAATTCTTGTAATTCTCACGATCAAATCTTTCTGCCCTTCCTTATCAGTCTATGTCCAACGAAGCTATCCTAGATTTATTTTAGAATACCAAACAATTTCGCTTATATAGTATCAAACTCTTCTAATTCGACACCAACAATTTATTATTTTTCTACCTTTTCGAGTTATTTTTTTTATTAATTATGAAAATGTGTCGGATCTGTCACCGTCTTGAGTCAACCAGCAAGATTATTTTGACTTCCCTATAAGAATCCCGCAATTTTTACACTATTCACCTACATGAAAAGGAGAAATATGTAGAATTTAATAAAGCTAAATTGATAAAACTAGAATATTGAAGCAAAAGGGTTTTAATTAAACCGATAAAATTCCACTTATTAGGATGAAAGAAAGTACAAATCAAATACTGTAAATATTCTAAGATGAGGCGGAGAAAGATCATTCGATTGCAGTAATGTCTCAATAAATGATAGAGGATAAGAATTCAATGCAATGAATAACAATAATCAACTACTAATAAACCCGATGCCGCCATGAGAAAATTGGCATAAACGTTTGACGCTTTATTTTTTCTCATTCTTCTCCTCTTTCTTTCTCTCGCGCGCGCTCTCTCTATCTTCCTTATTCTTGGAGACTTGGAATCCTTATTTAACTATCACTTTACTTACAATCTAGTCAACTAACTTGAGTTCTCAGCATTTCTGATCATATAAGATATCAAATGAATGAATGTACAGGAATATATTACACAATGTAACATTTAATCTTGGTTGTTTGGTTGCAGATCAAAACCGAATTCACAAAATATGTGGTACTTTTATCAAAAAAGTCATTAGGATTCGGAATAAGCAAGTTTTTAAACTTTAGACAAAGTATTTCAGCAGCAATATAACACATGTTGGAATAGGACTTAAATACTTTATGATTGTTTTACCAAACGAAACTAAATGGCAAAGTCTTCATACACTCAAAAGGCTTAGTCTTTTCACAACCCAAAACTTAACAAAAATAACGTAAAATTAAAAAAATTCTAATTTTTAGGACACAAATGAATTCTCACTGTAAAATATTACATACTTAAATGAGAACGGCGAGGAGTCTAAGAAAAGGAGGCACTGATTAGATTTACAGAAAAGGAGGAGGTCATAGGCAGGGGCGGTTGTTTTGGAGTTAGGCAGAGGCAGTTTGGTGTGAAGGTGCGGTAGTGGTAGGCACGGCCGTTGATGGTTGGCAGGGGTGGTGGGGATGGTGGGTGGAAACAGGTTCTGATAGTAGGCAGGTGTGGTAGTGCTGGTGGTGGTGATGGGCATGGGCGGTGGTGGTGGTAGGCAGGGCCGGTGGTGAAGGGCATGCCAACCCGACCTTAACAAACGCAGGTGATGAGAATATCTGTTTGAGAAAGGTCGTCAAAAGAGAGAGCGAATTTACGCCGATACGTTGATTTCAGCTGAAAGAAGAAAGAAGATTGAGCGATGAAATTGTGAAGTCGGCTGATGAAAAAATCCCTCCCTCCCCCCTGTGAAAAATGAAAAACTGCGGTGTTGAACTATTCATATGTGAGAGGGAATCACACATCTAGATTCGGGATTAAGGAGGTAGCAATAAGTTTAGCAACAGTTTTCCCCCATCTATTCCACCAAAATTTTAACTATAGTTACTACCTACTAACTCAATGTAGTATCAACACCCCGTACATCTCCCTACTCCAATTATTCCTCTATTTTCTCTTACCCTAACTGCGTTCTACAGTCAATTGCCCCTCCGTTAGCCAATGATGTGATTGGACGAAAGCATTTTTCATATCATGATCCGTTTTTTCGTAACTCTCATATGTCGATAAATGTATAACTATAGTAACAATTATTTCTGGTTCATATTTAAAATATGAAACTTTTGGCATCAATATCTAAATCATTTTTGTTTTCAAAGCCGGGTCAAATTAACCATATTCTGATATCTATCCATCCGTATCCTGTCTACATATATATTCAAAAATATTGTTCCAGTATCTTTCCTGTAGGTAATAATCTCCTTTACAGATGTCTTTTCTAAGATTTACTATACCAAGTATATGTATGTTCAGAAATTTAGTTTTATCCTGTCATCTCTTCCACTGTGAAATAGTAGTACAAAAATTAAGCTCAATACAGAAAATCAATTACAAATAATAAGAATTAGCTACTAGGTTTTGCTAAAGTTCTGTTAAACTCGTTTTTTTATCTTTTAATATGTTTATGTGTGTCATAGGAAAAGTTCCACCAAATAGTCGTGGAGAGGCTCAACAACGGGGAAGATTTCAAAGATCGAGCTTGTTCAGGCAGTGAGTCAACCCTTTGATTGCAAGAAAAGCATTCGAAAGTGCTCCAAACCTCAAGAGAACTACGTTCACTAGGAAGAAGAAGAGCATCTTAGTAGGTACGGTGTCCAGGAGCGTCAAGAAGAAGGTAATAAAGAGCTAGTTCACCGACCGTACGCGAGAACAACGTCGGGAGCACTGTCATCGTCTTCTCTACGACTTAAAGAGTCATAGCAATGGAATAATCATTTTTTGTCAAACCAGGAACTTCACGGCCATCAACAAGCAAAACAACCACGTAGTAAGCTTTGGTCTGGACTTTTTCGATGTGTGCTACGTGTCTACGACCATGCATCCGGCCTCCACGATCTTGCTCGTTGTCGGGACTTTGAATGGCGAGAAGACGCCACCGCTGTGGTTCCACACCGATTATAGGCCCACCGCAGCCGATTACACGGACATCTTGGAGATAATGTTCATGCCCTTGGTGAAAAAGATCACGTAGAAGGCGAGCTAAGTCTTTCAGTTGGACGGTACCCCCAACCATACGAATATGACCATGCAAAAGTAGTTGAGGTCGAACATGAACTTCTAACCGAAAGACCTTTGCCACCTAGGTCACCCGATCTAAGCCTCTTTGAATATAGTGTGTGAGTAAATGCCAAGGGCAAGGACTGAATGGTCCGCCACAGCAACATCGACGAGTTGACGTCCTCCGTAAAACATACGTAGGCCAGAATGAGGAAGAACTACGTCAAGCACGGTGTGCCCCGCCTTAGATCTCGCCTGAAGCGCGTTTGCTGCCTACGGGAACCGCATTGATTAATATTACAATTTAAACACATATTTATAAGCTACAAAAATAAAAGGAGGCCTAACACTGTGTCCTTTGTTCGCAGCGTTGTAATGCGTTTAACAGGGCTTTTTTTACATAATGTGAAGTATCATATTCAAAGATTACAATACAATCTACGTTCTGCACAAATTTACCACCACAATTACCGAGTTGTGACGATTTAGTACTTAACATTTTAGTTATCCGTCGTACCAGTTACGAAGTGTACTATATGACGGACACTTAGGATATTTTCATTATCAAATTTATAAATTATTAAAATGTATTTCAAACATGGTGGCATGAATTCTCTCTCCTCATCCGCCTTCAGAACCTGCATTCGTGGCCAAACGACCTCCTTAATATTTCCATCGAAACCATTAGACGCATCGAACCATTCACATCGCTGCTACTACCAGGATGACGCAAATTATTCATAAAATATTGAAATATAGCTATTTAAGTCGAGTTTTTATATTTGTATGGTTTCTTTTGCCCTCACTTGGCTCTTCTAAAAAAGATGAGGCCCATATCTACTACGGCCTCATCTGTGAAACTTCCCGTACACAAACAGTGCCAAGACACATTGGTTGAATGTCGGGGCTGATTCCCTTAGACCCCCTTCCCCCCAACTGACCAAATATTTGAAGATCGCGAGTCAATGCTCTTCTAATTCTGATTCCAATCTAGTTGGCGAATTTTTACTAATATTTTTGTTTCTATGTGACAGCGATATATCTTCCGTTTTCCTTATTTCAATTTTTACCAACTTTGAGGTAAGTAACTATCGTATTCTTTTAATGGTAAATATAAAATGACAAAGACTATTTTCTCCCTTGTGTAAATTGTTTTATTACTCAGACTACATCTGATGCTATCTGATCTTCATCGTAAGTAAATTTATTATAGATGTACATATTTATATAAAATAATGCTGCTTTTAATAAATGAAAAGTAATAGTGGTAAGTTAACTTTGATCATTCGAAACTCAACCATTATAGTTTCCCGAGTTTAGACATCTATCGTGGTGTAACCTAGCTCTGACTGATGACAAATCTTGCTTGTCTTCTTTTGCTTTCGCTCTTTTTTCATCAGTTCAGCATAGTTATCGAGTTATTGGATACCTTGGGTCGTATTTTCTTTTCAATTGATAGATTTGGATGTATTTGTGGTCCAATAGTTAATTTTGTTTTGTTTGCCTTGCTGCATTTGGATACCAATAGGTAACAATTCAGATTTTTTCCATTATCGTTCTCTTATAATATTCAGTTAAATGGCTTTTCTTTGGAATGCAATTACTGTGAATCTGGATGGAAGTGGCGTGTGTATATTGTGTGACCCACGTGGTGTAGAAGGAGGATAAGAGCTTTTGATTGCCTGTTCTTTCAATAGTACAAAAGCTGCTTTAGAAGAAATTAATTTATTTGTTAGATGAATGGTTGAAGTTAAAATATTTGGTGCATGATCTGAGAATGGATGCAAGTGCTCACACGTAATGACTGGTGTGCTAGATATGAAAGATGCAAATGACCACGTATATAGGTTAGGTTAGGTAGCCTTGATAGTCGGGACTAGATAATCAATAAGTTTACTCAGTGAAATATAACGAAATACAATTCAACGCAATGTATAACAATAAATCCAATTTCGCTTAGAATAAGTTAATAATAAATTACAAAGATGGATGGTAATAAGAAACGCAAGAGGGACGATATTCCCGGCGGTTAGACACTCACAAGACAAACGAGAATGAGGAGAAAAAAGCTCACGAAAATATACGATGGCATAAGATGAATAGAAGAAATAGGTGAGGTGAGTCTCCCTATTCAGAATTTCATGCCCTCCAAGCCCCAACACGCGTAAAGGAGGTGGGTATCTGTTTTAGAGAACTCGTCCTCCGAAAGAAGGAAGAAGATGGAGTGATGAAGTTGTGACATCAGTTGATGAGAAAAGGCAGGAAAGAATCAGTGGGAATGTGTGGCATTAAAGTAATCATATGTGAATGAGGAAGTCACACATCTGGAGTCGCCAAGAGTGAGGGAATAAAGACACTTACCCCATTTATTCTACTCAAATTCGAATCATGGGGAACAGCCACCATTTTATCACTTACCCTCGCCCCCTACAAAACCTACATATCACCCGAATTATTCTACCCTTTTTCTCTTCCACTATCTACCTTATACATTCGACATTATCTCCATCATTAGTGGCTTTTTCCTGTCGTCTTTTTTAACTAAAAAATAAAAATAGGAGCAAAGAAATTCAAACTCAATAAAGATAATCCATCCTCTCTGAAAGGAAATAACTATGAAATTCAAAGATTCTAAAAAATACTCAGGAACTGTACAAATTTAAAGAAACGTAGAGAATTTTAGTATTAATTCATAAAAGCCTAGCTGTTATTTGAAACTTGGTTGCATAAGATCTTTCTTCCTCATTCGCCTAGGCAAGCTGTATTTATGGCCAAAACAACCTCGTTTAACGAGATTATTTCCCGTTTTGAACCATTCCCATTGCCAGTATGAACAAGGAGACGCAGATTATCCCGTAAAATATTGATGTTGTTATTTTATGGTTGTATGGAATCTTTTGCCTACATCGTCGATTGGCCGGGATGCCCCAAAAAAGATACCCCATAAAAATTAAGTGCACACCTGTTGATCTTTGCTGAACACCAACTGGCTGGGGAACATGGATTGAAGGTCGAGACTGAACCCTTTTAATTCCTGCCATCATCACTTATTTGAGGGCAGCACCGCCCCGATCAGCTTAGAGGTATCTTAGGTTTCCTAGGAGAATTTTCGTCAATGTAAACACTATTACCTTTTGTTTTCATTTAAATATTTTAAGTTTTTTGACTTGTTACGGAGGTTAGGTTAGGTTATTTTGGTTTTAGTTTTATAAGATGATTGCAAGCTATTTGCATTTAATTAATGACGCAAAAGGTAGAGGGGAGCTGGTTTTGATCTGGTAACTTAAAAATCCTTTAACTTTACCAGCTCTATGTTGCTGGTTCTTTGTTCATCCGCGAGACAGCGTCTGGAGAGTTGCGCACCGACCCTTTCCGTAGCCGCTAAACTTGTTTAATTGGACAGTAAATCTTGTGCACATCCATCCCTTACGTTCATTACTTTCTGTCCTTAAAACATTTTTGGTATAGATTCCTTGCTTTCGCCCATGAGTTTATCAATCTTGCAAAAATTTCAATTTCAAAAAAGTCTTCCGAAATTAAAACTAAACTATTCACCCACTAACTCACTCAAGTTATGTTCCACGTTATCTGTAGTCGGTCACTGCCAGGCAGCCCAAACCGTTTAAACATTGACTACACAAAATTACACCATTTGCATGTAAAGATAAATAATTTACTTGAATTTAATGGCTGAGAAATTGTTTAATTTTTATTAAACGGAGCCATTTTTATTTTAATATCGCGTACGGGGAAGAAGCAAGTCGAGTCGAATGGTAACATATTGGTTTCTGCCTCTAAATTTTTCTTATTTTTTATGTTAATTTGGGTGTTTTTGGAATTGTTGCTAAGGTTATAAATTTGTTGTCCATTGTGAGTTGACGAAGTTTGCCACTATGCCCTTGTTATTCATGGCCGTTATCAACTCTCTTATTTTTCGTCAATTACTTCGTTGTTCTTTTCACCTTTTTCACGTTCACAACTGACTACTTCGTTCTCAAAAACCAAAGTCTCTGTTTTTGTATCTCTTTGTTTATCTCTAAAACTGAGTAAATCTATCATCTTCAGCATCCGTACCACGTCGAAATGGGTTGCATAATGCCATCTAAAAGACTAGATTCAAAACGCCCCCTAAAAGACTAGATTCAAAACGCCCCCTAAAAGACTAGATTCAAAACGCCCTCTAAAAGACTAGATTCAAAACGAGATTTTTAAACTCACTAACTGCGATAGCTGCTGCCTGTTCCATCAAGACACACGCTTGGTTGTAAGGGCAATGATTAGTCTGTTAAGCCTATCAACTGAAAGAGAGGCATGCCCTACCGGCCCCAATAAAACAGGTAGTCTCAAACTAAATTGATTCTATTTAGTCTTTATTTCTCGTAGCCCTTTCAATTTTAGCTTTTTTGCAGGTTGCAAACTTCATGCGAGTTTTTCCCTTGTTAGTTTTCGCAATAAAATTTGAAGAAACTAATTCTTTTAACTCCTTCAAACGCACATAGATGCACAGGGCCTGTGTCGCCTTCGATGTGTGTTTCTCCATAAAATTGTTCCGTAGTAGAGGAAGGGGTAGGGGTGATATTGGTAGGCGGGGGATAAAAAATCCTGTGACAAGCTGTAGGTCCTAGTCATTTAGGTAGGTCACTGGTCTCGATCCCGTCCCTTTCCACTCTCACATCAATTAAACATCCAACTCAATGACTCAGCAACAAATATTTCCAGTTACTCTGTCTTTTTCAGTTGAATTTTTCTCAATTCTTCATTAGGCTTTATAGCTTTGAACATTTTATACATATATATATATATATATATATATATATATATATATATATATATATATATATATATATATATATACAAGAAAGAGAAATTGGACGCGAATGAGCAATGAAACAAGAAACAGGAGTTTTTTACAGGTAAGTGAAAAGGACATTAGAAGAAGACTAGAATCAAAGAGAGCAGATGGCGGCACAGTGAAGGCAATCCTTTACCGAGAAGACAGAGATAACGCCAGGGGAAAAAAGTTTGAAATTTCTTTTTTCTTCTGGCGTTATCTCTGTCTTCTCGGTAAAGGATCGACTTCATTGTGCCGCCCTCTGCTCTCTTTGATTATAGTTTTCTTCTAATGTCCCTTTCTCTTACCTCTAAAAAACTCCTATTTCTTGTCTCATTGCTCATTTGCGTCAAATTTCTCTTTTTTGTACTATATTGTTATATAGTCTGCAATGCTAAGGTTCAGCACCTTTTTTTCTGTATTCAAAATTGTTTTGAAAGGCAGAAAATAAATATGGCGAAAGCCATGTGGTGGTTGTTATCATCCGCAAAACTTGCATTTGCTCCTTGTTTCTCTCTCTATCTCTCTCTCTCTCTCTTTCTATATATATATATATATATATATATATATATATATATATATATATATATATATATATGAGGACCCAAAATAAAGTTTCCATTAAACTGATTCTTTAATGACAACGTTTCAGGCTCCAAGCATATCTTCAGGTCTGACAAAGTTGAATGAAGAAATATTTAAATTCTACCATTAACTATTGGTATTAGGTGAAAATCCAAATCAGATAGACTAAACATCATTTAAATAGGGAAAATTAAGTCAAGAAAGGTACGTAGCACGTAACTTACCGGGTTGAGCCGTGAGGAAAACTCAACTGAATAAGTTAAGGATGGGGAGGACACTTCATTTGTCCTCGCTGTGATCGAGGCTCATATATAGGCAGCACCGTTCGTTCTCTGTTGGCCAGGGTGTGTTATCACCTGGGCATTAGCAATAGACCTGGCAAACATTTCAACCATAAAGAAATATCATTTAGAAAACTCACATTATACAATGTAAAACTGATGTCACTCATGAAAATTTTAAAATCCTTGAACATTGTAATAATGAAATCTCTTCGTATCTTAGAGTCTATGTATATTAAAATATCAAAACATTCCCTTAATAACGACACAAGTGCGGTTCACCTCCTCCTAGTTTAACGACTGCAGCATCCACCGCGCTAAAATCAGCACCGGGATGTGCTTATCTTTTAATAATGGGTACATCAACACTAAGTTATTATTATATTTTATTTTACGGTTGTTGATTTCAATCTCTCGAGTATTTACCCTCTATCGTCCACCTTCGTTCCCAAGTATGTATGTATATTCATTACCTTTATAGATATTTCAGGTGTCGACGTATACATCATATTATTCATTGGTCCTACTAACAGTGATGAATTCCTTTTTACCCATATCAGTATTTATTTTCATTCTATTTCCGCTAATACCTCTATACCAATTATTTATAAGTTATAGCAGATCTAATACATTGCGGGTTGCCACAGCTAAGTCGTTGGCATAAGCTAACTTATCTTCTTAATATCTTCCAATTTTTTTGCAATTCGGATATAAGGAAACGAGATATGAGGAAAAGTGTTTTATTATTTTTTAATATAACTACCCTCGACTTCCATTCACTTGCACCAATTGACCCTGAAGCTTTGAATTCCCGACAACCAGAAATCTCCCAACTACTGTTCAATCCACTCCTGGACGGCAAGCTCGACATCTCCATCGTACCGCAGCCATCCTCCACGTAGTGCAGCCTTGATCCGGCGGAATAAAAAGTAGTCGCTAGGGGCCAGATCTGGATTCTAGGGGGGATGGTTGAGCTCCTCGAATCCGCACTCACGCAGGGCAACATGTGCAACTCTGGCCTTGTAGACAGGGGCATTGTCGTGGAGGAGCAAGACACCACGTGTCAACTTGCTCCGCGCCACTTCTAAAGGATGAAACATCTTCAACCCAGCCAGTTCCTCGGCGTTGTATTGGCCTGTGATGGTCCTTCTACAAGACGCATACTCCACCATCAACACGCATAGTCCACCATCAACACTCCCTCAGAATGACAGAAGATGGTGGTCAAGATCTTCCTGGCTGAGGGTTGTGTCCTGAACTTGATGGGGGTGGGAGAGCCCCTGTGCCAATGCCATGTTTCTGAGCTTGGTCATAGGATCCCAGTGATGGACCCATGTTTCATCACCTGTCAGTATGTGCAACTCGAATCCCGCCAGGTCTTGGTTGTTTAGGAGCAGCAGCTCCTCCAAACTTTGACGACGTTGAAGTCGATCATGGGGGGTGAGGTTTCGCGAAGTTTCTAGGGACCCAATGGGCACAGACCTTAGTCATTGCAAAATTGTCGTGGATGATGTGTATAAGACTTCCATGTGATATTCCAAGTTCTCGCTTGATTTTTTCGACCTTCACCCGTCGATTTTTGAGGATCATCCTCTCCATACGAGCCACATTGTCTTCGTTAGGCACGTCTGACGGGCGTTCTGGACGGGAGACAACTTCAAGGGACTCACGAGCATGGCAGAACTCCCTATTCCTGCGAGCAATGGTTGCATAGGAGGGGCGGTGTCGGTGTACACTTCAACGATGCGTTAATGGATCTCTTTTGCATTCTTTCCTTCCTTGGTAAAAAATTGGATCACTGCGCGGTGCTTGACCTTCTCCATTGTTGAAAAATTTATTACTGACGATCTGCAATCAGCTACAGCCTCTTAAATAGACTTTGCAGGAGCGTGTAGCTGCAGGTCCTAACTTGTTATAAATTGTCCTAACATCTCCACAAACAGCCATTCCCCTCCCTTTGTTTTGCCCTACCGATTCGCAAAACTTATTGACCGCCCCTCGTATGTATCTCATACTTTTGTTCATTAATATGATAAAAAACAGTGGTAAGATAATACCTTCTGGCCGTACTCCTGTGTTTATGCTAAACTATTCGCTTTCTATCCATTTCCTCTGACTTTACTAATGCATACAGAATACATACGTACCTCTAATAATTCCTATAAATTTAGGTGCTATACATAGCTTAATATTCATCAGCCAGGATCTCCCACAGTGACTCTCTGATAACTCTATTCTAAATCCTTTTCCAAGTTAATGAGTAAGAAAAATCTATCCAAACCCCATTTCCAACTCTTTTCTACTATCATCTTCATGTATAGGTCAGGTCGGAGCTAATTCTACCAGGCTTGAAGCCACGTTGTGGTTCACTGATGATGTGTCCTACACAATTTCTTAACCTATGTCTAATGCTACGTCCATATATTTTGCCAGTATGCGAAAGTAGTAATATGCTTCTGTAATATTTGCATGAAGCTTTATCTCCCTTTTCCCATATTGGACATATCACTCGTTTTTCAAATCCTCAGGAATTTGCTCTGTGACATACACCTTATTGAGCATGTCCAACATTGCACTTATATCACGCGGTCCTCCCGCCTTGATGATCTCTACGGCTATTTCATCCTGGCCTACCGCTTTTTCTTTTCCTGTCTTTTTCATAACTGTTTTAACTTCTATTTTTGTGATTAGTTCATTTACTTCAGCTGCATCACTAGCATGAAATCTGTTTACTTTGGGTTCCTGTTGTCTCCCTCCGCAGGTCAGCAGTTTCACAAACTATTCCCGCCATTTTTCTGCCACTACTTTTGGTTTTACCAGCTGGTTGACATTCTGATTCCTTACCCTGTTTAGGCGACAACTTTTGGCCATGAAATATGAGATCTTCTTTGTTCCCTTCATATCTCTTTTCAGGTCATCTCCTGTTTTTCTTATTCTGCTCCTTTTACTCTTTCTGATTCGTTCCTAGCTTCTACATAAGCATCTTTCTGTCTTCTTGACTCCTAGTTTACATCCTCTCTACACGAGCCACATTGTCTTCGTTAGGCACGTCTGACGGGCGTTCTGGACGGGAGACAACTTCAAGGGACTCACGAGCATGGCAAAACTCCCTATTCCTGCGAGCAATGGTTGCATAGGAAGGGGCGGTGTCGGTGTACACTTCAACGATGCGTTAATGGATCTCTTTTGCATTCTTGCCTTCCTTGGTAAAAAATTGGATCACTGCGCGGTGCTTGACCTTCTCCATTGTTGAAAAATTTATTACTGACGATCTGCAATCAGCTACAGCCTCTTAAATAGACTTTGCAGGAGCGTGTAGCTGCAGGTCCTAACTTGTTATAAATTGTCCTAACATCCCCACAAACAGCCATTCCCCTCCCTTTGTTTTGCCCTACCGATTCGCAAAACTTATTGACCGCCCCTCGTATGTATCTCATACTTTTGTTCATTAATATGATAAAAAACAGTGGTAAGATAATACCTTCTGGCCGTACTCCTGTGTTTATGCTAAACTATTCGCTTTCTATCCATTTCCTCTGACTTTACTAATGCATACAGAATACATACGTACCTCTAATAATTCCTATAAATTTAGGTGCTATACATAGCTTAATATTCATCAGCCAGGATTTCCCACAGTGACTCTCTGATAACTCTATTCTAAATCCTTTTCCAAGTTAATGAGTAAGAAAAATCTATCCAAACCCCATTTCCAACTCTTTTCTACTATCATCTTCATGTATAGGTCAGGTCAGAGCTAATTCTCCTAGGCTTGAAGCCACGTTGTGGTTCACTGATGATGTGTCCTACACAATTTCTTAACCTATGTTCAATGCTACGTCCATATATTTTGCCAGTATGCGAAAGTAGTAATATGCTTCTGTAATATTTGCATGAAGCTTTATCTTCCTTTTCCCATATTGGACATATCACTCGTTTTTCAAATCCTCAGGAATTTGCTCTGTGACATACACCTTATTGAGCATGTCCAACATTGCACTTATATCACGCGGTCCTCCCGCCTTGATGATCTCTACGGCTATTTCATCCTGGCCTACCGCTTTTTCTTTTCCTGTCTTTTTCATAACTGTTTTAACTTCTATTTTTGTGATTAGTTCATTTACTTCAGCTGCATCACTAGTATGAAATCTGTTTACATGGGGTTCCTGTTGTCTCCTTCCGCAGGTCAGCAGTTTCACAAACTATTCCCGCCATTTTTCTGCCACTACTTTTGGTTTTACCAGCTGGTTGACATTCTGATTCCTTACCCTGTTTAGGCGACAACTTTTGGCCATGAAATATGAGAGCTTCTTTGTTCCCTTCATATCTCTTTTCAGGTCATCTCCTGTTTTTCTTAACGTTTCTTCTTATTCTGCTCCTTTTACTCTTCCTGATTCGTTCCTAGCTTCTACATAAGCATCTCTCTGTCTTCTTGACTCCTAGTTTACATCCATTCCCTAAACTTTTTCATTTTATTTTATAACGTTCTCTTTTACTGTCCAGTAAGCGTTTCTTCCGTGGCAAGGATAAGACTGTTCTTTAGTTTTGGTGTTCCATCTTCAACTGTTTCATCTTCTACTATATTGCTGTTTAAGACTTCATTTACTTTGCTGTTAACCTATTTCTGTGACTGGGATCCTACAGTATTTCCGTTTTGTAGCTTTCCTTTTTACATTTCGCTTTCCGCACACATTTTTCCAAGTTTAGGACAGCGACTAACATTCTATGATTAGACTCCAGTGATAGTGATGAGATAGCTTTTACTCTCTTAAATAAATTATTGTTGTTGGTCAAAAAAAATTATCTTAGATTTTTCTGCGTATCGTTGATTTTTGGTCATTCGAGCGGTACCATATCCGCTTATGGCTCTCTTTAGGTTTGTTGAAGGTATTTATTACTGCCAGGTTGTTAATTGCGGCAAAATCAATAATTCTGCTTCCATCTTCATTTCTCCTATGTATACTGTAAGGTCCAATTATATTTTCGTGATTTCGTCTGTCACATTCCACATGTCCCTTCATAACACCACATACTATGATGTTCTCTTTATGCTTTGCCAGGTCTCCGGCATTGTGCAATCTTTGGTAGAAATTGTCTTGGTCAGTTCATGGTCTTTCTGATTGTGGCCCGTAAACTTGAAGCAAACTGACACTTGTATATTTAAATTTAAAATCAATGCATATAATTCTTTCATCCACCTGACGTATCTCTTTGACGTTCAGTGAAAGGTCTGGATTCGATTAGAATTCCCACACCGTGTCTTCCGTCTTCTCTTCCTATCATTCTATAATTCTTGCGCAACATTCTGTCACAGCTCTCTTTGATCCTCATCTCACAGATTGCCAATACAGCCAAGCTATATGGGTCGTCAGGTATAGAAATCACAAACCTGCTTTTGGGAAGGGGAGGATTTCCTGCCTTGTAACCCCAAATTCCGAGGGGCGCCCCCTTAATTGAGAAGGCTGAGCAGCTCCTGAATCGTTGCGCTTCCATTCGCCGGAGCGCCCCAAGTCGTCTCCTCTTTAGACTGCTCTAGCTATGTATCTTCCACACATTTTTCAATTCCCCTTACCCCACCACTCCATTTAAGAGTCTCTCCTTGCATAAATTATTGTAGACAAGGGCTCCTTCATTTTAACTTATTAATTTTAAGTTATTTATATGAATAACACCAAACATAATTGTAATAGTAGTAGGATTAATAATAGCATTAATAAATGATAGTAATTAAGAAAAATTCCCCAAATATTCATCGAACCTTTCTGCTCAACTTTGCCGCTAATCAAGTCAAAAAGGTAAGATGCAAACAAGGCAAACCCACAAAAATCAACAAAGATTCAAAGGAAGAAGAAAAAGAACAAGAGGCAAAAGAGGAAATGGAGGAACTGAAAGAACACCATGACGCCTACAAGGCAGGAATGAACATTGATTCGGTGAAAGAAGAAGAAATTGAAGAGGAAGCGAGAGAACACCTCTACTTTTAAGTAATCTGGTGGCAATGTATGGATGTCAGGATCCCGCATTTCCTTTCTCTCTCTTTCTCACTTTCCCCCACATTCTACCATCTCACACAGCGAGAAGGAGTATAACGGTCTTGAAAGTTGTCAAATCGTTCGTGCTTATTATCATGGCATTGACTGTGAATATGGTTTTGAGCAGTTCTACTCTGCACAAATTTGACCGTCAATGTATAACAGTCAGTGTATGTATGCTTTACTGCTTGCGTATGTGTAAAATATTTTTCAGCGATAGCAACTTCTTGCCTAGTTATCCTTTTATACTCAAATAAACCAGTCAGTTTATAACCTTTGAGTCACTCATATCCACAATCGCTTCTTCTTGCGTTCCCATATTGTACGACGGGTCATTAAATATCACCTTTCTCTTTTAACCTCTTTATTTAACCCAAGTTCCCTCCCATTTTTATCTTCTCACAATTTTTTAGTACTTCCCAAATTATTTCTTATTCTCATCAAAATTGTCATTCATCTTTCTTCTGAGTGCCACATTATTCATTTTTTACTTTCTTTAGCCACTTGTTTCACTGCTATTTCCTCCTTTCTTGTATGCATTCACACTCATCTCTGGTGCAATCAACTCGATCTTCAGCATCTGTAGAACGCTTCTCTTTTACTCTCAAATGCACGGTTCACATAGTTATTCCACTATTGAGTATTTTCCATTCCACAATAAAAGCCCTCACTTTACTCATTTCCACTTCCTTAGATTGATTCTACATTTCTTTTATCCCCTTATTCATATTTACATCAAATATCATATTCTCGAGCATATAATTCCAAGTTTTCCTTAAAATCCAGCTTCAGAAAAAACACAGAAAAAATAGCCAAATAAACACCCAACTGAAGAGCCGCAATTACTCTTCTTGAGTGACAAGAATATCGCGCTAATGTTAAAAAAGAAATGAACCCGTATGAGAACGCCTAAAAAAGTGTATGACTCTCCGAATTGTCATTATTTTTTATATCAGATGAGGTTTCGGTCTGGAACTTCGTCATGAAGGAGAAGAAACCAAACAGTCTAGGACCATAAATTGGGTATTCTTGATGATCGGCGTTACTAGATTACAGTAGAGAGGTTAACTTTTAACTTAGTACGCACGTCACAACCAGAAGAGTCAAGGTTTTGCTAAAAATGGGTATATAAATTATGATATGTGTCCTAGCCAGAGCAATTATCTTAATCATCCAACTACAGTGAAGAGTCTTTCCTTCTACATTTGCGTTAAAGGAAGTGATAGATTCCCTCCCCCCAAAAAAGAGTAGCCACATTTAAATTGAGGATTTATAAATAATTAATATTATATTTCAAGAAGAGTATAAACTGCACTAAAAGCAAATAATTATATATTTAAAGCCATATTAATAAAGATTCATAAGCCAACCCAGTGTCGAAATTAATGCTCCTATTACTTCTATATTGCTTTGTGCCCCTTCTATACAATTTAAAAACATTTTGGGGTGATCATATGGGGAAACTTAGAATACTTAATCATGATATATGAAATACACGTAAGTATAGCTAATATACATACCAAAGGCAGGTTGTTTGTGTGGTAAATATAGGTCCTAAATATGCGATTACAATAAATGGACCTCTGGTTGTTGATTAGACACTGCAAAAGCCAAGAAGAAAGAGGATATTTGAAACAGAATAATTAAAACACTAACTAAAACTTGCCATAATACAAACTTAAAACGTACATCTCCACTGAGCGAAAAATTTGTCCTTTGTTTCTGAGATGAGTTCAACCCATTTAATTTCTTATGGCTTCCCGCGTAGAGAAGCATGGAAATCAAATTAGCCAATTTCTTTCTTCTTCCCCTCACCACTTTTTCCTTTTCGATTCAATTGTTTTTATTTCACTATAACACACATTTTATCTCTCGCTTTGACACCATTATTTCAGAAATTCCTTTCTTCAGATAAAAAATTAAATTTATCATCATTATTTCATTTTTAGGTTCCTTTAAATTAGAAAAAAACACCATTTGGTGTTCAGAAAAGGGATGGAAAATTAAAACGAAATTAAAATTAAAAGTTAAATAACAGAAGTACTAAGAAAATTCAGCATTAAGGCATAGTCAAAAAGTTTTACTGGTTATTTAAAGAATTTATAACTGGAAGAATGAATATTATCATGTACAGGGTGTCCAATAAATATAACGTCCAACTCAAACTTTGATGCAAATATCTAGTAACTTTTAATATCTAAAGGATGCGTGAGAGGATATGGGCGCAACGCAGCATTGATCTTGGGAAACGAGGAATTAAATGTTCCAATCTCTCACCGTTGCATAATTATTTACACCTTCATGCTGTCTCTTTCTCCTTCATTTTTCTGTATTTCTTTGTTGGCTTGTTTTTCAGTAGCTCTTTCTTCGTTTGTCTCTCGCTTTTCCACGGTTATTTTTCTCCCAGTATGTTTTAAAGTCTTTCTAAGTCGCCATCTTCATTGTCTTTATCTTTTTCGCAGTCACTCTCTAAGTATTCCTCTCAATCTCCTCTTTCTCCTACTCTAAGTCTCTCTCTCTCTCTCTCTCTCTCTCTCCAACAAACTATTTTAATAAATCTCTATTTTATGTTAGTAGAGCGATTAATTTACACCTTAGGCCATACAAGGAAAACGCATGACGTTAAAGTACCTTAAATAAAGAATTTCAGCAAATTTAAACTACATAACTAATAGTTTAAAAAAGAGGAACAATACTTTAATGGTGGGTGGATTTGTCTAAATGATCTCAAATTCTTGGCTAAAATATTTATAGATCCAAAGGAAAATGCTCAGTCCTGCATTCATTTTGGAATGCAATAATTATTTATTGGCAACGAGAGCCTTTAAATTAATTAATTTAATAAAAATGTACGAGGGGCGGTCAATAAGTTTTGCAATTCGGATATAAGGAAACGAGATATGAGGAAAAGTATTTTATTATTTTTCAATATAACTACCCTTGACTTCAATGCACTTGCGCCACTTGTCCCTGAGGCTTCGAATTCCCGACAACCAGAAATCTCCCCACTGCTTTCTAATCCACTCCTGGACGGTGAGCTGGACATCTTCATCGTCCCCAAAGCGGCGTCCACGCAGTGCAGCCTTGAGCTGGCGGAATTAAAAGTAGTCGCTACGGGCCAGATCTGGACTGTAGGGGGAAATGGTTGAGCTCTTCTAATCCGCACTCGCGCAGGACAGCTTGTGCAACTCTGGCCTTGTGGACAGGGGCATTTTCTTAGAAGAGCAGGACACCGCATGTCAACTTGCTGCGCCGCTTCTGACGGATGCACATCTTCAACCCAGCCAGTTTCTTGGCGTAATATTGGCCTGTGATGGTCCTTCTACACCATCAACACTACCGTAGAATTCCAGAAGATGGTGGCCATGATCTTTCCGGCTGAGGGTTGGGTCCGGAACTTGATGGAAGTCGGAGAGCCCCTGTGCTTCCAGGCCATGCTTTCGAGCTTGGTCTCGGGATCCCAGTGATGGACCCATGTTTCATCACCTGTCACTATGCCTGACTCGAATCCCGCCTGGTCTTGGTTGTACAGGAGCAGCAGCTCCTACTAACTCTGATGACGTTGAAGTCGATTAGGGGGTGTGAGGTTTTGTGAGGTTTCTAGGGACCCAACGGGACAAAGACCTTGGTCATGGCCAAATTGTCATGGATAATGTTGATAACACTTCCATTTGATATTCCAAGTTCTCGCTCGATTTCTTCGACCTTCACGCGTAGATTTTCGAGGATCATTTTCTCCACAATGGCCACATTGTCCTCGTTGGTCACGTCTGACGGGCGTCCTGGATGGGGTTTAACTTCAAGGAACCCACGACCATGGCGGAACTCCCTATTTCAGCGAGCAATGGTTGCATAGGAATGGGCGGTGTCGGTCTGCACTGCAACCATGCGTTCATGGATCTCTTTTGCATTCTTGCCTTCCTTAGTCAAAAATGTGATCACTGCGTGGTGCTCAACCTTCTCCATTGTTGAAAAATTTGTGACTGACGATCTGCGATCAGCTACTGCTGCTAAAATATACGAGGCAGGAGCGTGCGGCTGCAGGTCCTGACTGGTCTAACCTATCCTCACACCCCTACAAACAGCCATCCCCCTTCCTCTGTTTTGGCCTACCGATTCGCAAAACCTATGGACCGCCCCTCGTATCACTAGTTTTGGTAAGCGTATTTAACTTCTTTTTTAAATGTAAAACCTCGAGTTCCGTCTTGTGATTATGAGACTTGATTTGCGCTGGCGTTGCTCCTTTTACTCAATTTTGGGGACTGATCCAAATGTTCGTTTATAATCTCCTACTAATTAGTCGTAGTTGCTTTTGTGTAATGAAAGGGTACAAGGACGCTTCTGTTTAATAGGCGATCAATATCTTCCGAACGTAAAAAATGTACCTGAAATTCAGGGAGTGGTGCATGGTCTTAAAACGGTGTGCGTTGGGGAAGGGAACGGAAAAGTCTGCGGTTCTGTCCTTTAGTAGCTTGTTGGACTTAAAGGGTATTCTAAAGAAGGGCCTAATCGCTCTAAAGTGTTGTCTTAGTGAACAAACAAAGTTTCTGTCTTTGCTAGTGTCGAAGCTATCCGGCAGAGTATAAACAGCGTTTTAAGAAAACCGAGAAAGATTTCATGGTCTTTTCGGAGTTCGAGCAGAGGTGTGGTGTTCTTAGGTGGTCAAATAGTAAAGAAAACTCTTTGCATTATTTTCGAAGGTGGGGATGCTCTTTGATAGGGCGATTATGGAATAATAGGGATAGAAGTAAATGAAGTTGCTCTCGTATTTTCTGATCAATTAACAATAAATTTTGAAACATCGAAGTGATTCGAGCAAGAATAGTGAAATGAAATGAAAAGAGAGGTGGAAGACAAAGAGCAGTTCTTCCTTCTCTCTCCCCCTCTGTGGCGCTCATGGAGCGGACAAGGAGGGAGGGGGGAGTCCCGGTACTTCTTTATATAACCCATAGCCACACTGTCTAGAGCCAAAGTAGGCTCCAAGCACTGTGAGTACGGCAGTTAGGAGTGAGAGGGAAAGGTTGAAGAAGGTTTTAGGATCGGACGAGGAGATTTTGTTGGCATTTGTATCAAGGGTCTTGAAGATAGCTTTGGGTTTGGTGACCTCTGTGTCACCCTATGTAGCTAGGCAACTAATTGGTCAATGTAGTGCATTTTATACCATACTTCTTACGTAATTATTATCATTTAGTGTTTTACATTGTAACACTTTAGCAAAGAATATTCTATAGAAATTTAATTCATTATAATACCCGTTATAATACGAGTAAAATATAATAATTAGTTTTAATATATAAATGATAATTATCGATCTTCAATAATTAAAAGTTAATCCTATGGAAAAAAATTATGTTGTTAAAAACATTTTGTCATTCACTTTGTACATGTGTGTCCACGCTTTGCCACACATGTGGGAAAACAAAACTTAATCACAAACATGAAATTTTATTAATTAATTTATATACAATTAGAAAAATTTAATGAGAGTATTCCTGTCATGAACATTTTTGAAAATAGGTCTAAAGGTAGTGTAGTAAGGAGAGGGTATAGGTGTGGATAAAGCAAGCCATGCATATAACCCAAAGGGGAAGTTCTCCGGGCGGTAAAGAATGATCTAATTGAGTATAAACCAGAGATTAATATTTTACCATCGTTCTTCTTCTATTTTTTTAATTAGCAATATTGTCTGATTTGGAACATTACTCATTCATTATTTATTATTATTCATTTACTATTTATCATTATTCTAACCACTATTATCAAATATACTCACAACATCACAATAGTATTCCAATGTTAAGCTACATCGGGATAGAGTCTAGATTCTGGTCTAGGTGGCTGCTTGCAAGCATTAGTTCGAATCCTACGATGAGTTATGTGTGTGAAAGGGTCGAATCCTTTTGCACAAATTTCGTCACAGAGAAGTATGGTGCCGTATGCACATTGGTCTCTGAAGGGTAACTCACAGTGACATTAAAGCCAAGTCCTCCGTTCTAAATGTCCTCTCTAGCAGAAGTCCTCAGCGTCGCTCGCTTCCTTTCAACAACACAGGTTTACCCCACTTTCGCCACGTCTTTTTCGACGCCTCCCCTATTCCCCACCATTTGTCACTCTTCTTACTTGTTCTCCAAGAGGGAGAATTTCTCCTACACAGCACTTTCCTCATTCTCTTCCGGCTACCATCTTTAAAACCAAATTTTTACCACACAACAACTTAATCCACATACCACTTTCCCCCCTTGATTCCTCTCTTTTAAACTGTACTCTGCATTGCTGTCGGACACAGAGACTTTTACGTGTAAAACAGAGGTCATTCTTAAATCAAATTTGAGGTTAGATGTGTGGCTAATCCTCTTCCAGGTTTTCTTTAACGTTACATTTATCTTCTCTTTATCTTCACTCTCTTCACTTCATTGCACTATGTAACACGTATTTTGTTTTTGTCCTGTAATTATACTGTCCTTACTCTTTTTATTGCAAAACTATGGAGAATAGCCAATACTTGTTTTAAAATTTGCTTTTGTCAATTTATGGTGAAATATTTACTAAAAATTGGCAAATTTTTTTTGCCATCCATTTTATGGCTAAAAACAAAAACACAGAAGTAAATTTATACCAATTATTGAAACTTCCTCAAGAAATATATAAAAACTAGTAAAGAGGTTATGAGTAAAGAGCTTTTCTTCATTTTCTGTGTGTAATGTAAATCACTCTCCCGTACAAGCCCCCAAATGTAGTTTATCATCATGTTTTATTTGTATACTATCTATTTTCAAACTTCAGTATATCTTGATTGAAGCGCTTCTCTTGTTCCTATGTATATGTTGTCATATTATACTTGAATTTTTCAAGATAGATAGCAAGGATATGCACCTTCAGGGACATCCCGCGTCCGATTTGGCCATAGCTTTTTACTAAGTTTCACATAATTTTCAGCCTTGTGTTTGGCCAAAAAAGGACTTACACCAAAACCATAATCTAACGGGCTTCTTTTTCCCTCTTATTAAGCATTTCAGATAATTCTGAACTTTATATGATTTTTCTGATTTGTTGTTCAAAAAAGCCACCAGCTTTCATATTTTCCTCAGAAATTTTGGAGAAGAAATTTTGACGTCACCTGAAGGCTGCCGACTCTTTGTTAAGAGCTCTAATAAACGGATTCATGAGACCTAGTTTAAATAGAGGGAAAAACACCATTTGAAGATCTATCAATTGTTCATGCTTGAGATTTTGTCCTAAAACAAAAAACTTATTCATAAGTGGCCAGTGCTTTATTTGGTAATGTATTGTGTCATCTCTACTGTACCAAACCAAGAGATTATATGGAAATTTGGTAAAACCTCCTTGGACACCTATGAAAAATGCTATCATTTTGAAGTTTCCAATCACTTTTCAGCCATACTCCTTATAATTTATTGCTTGTAGGAGGTGTTGACACTGTTGTATTCGTCTTTGAGATGTACTGAATGAGCCAAGGTAAGCTATGTATGCTTATTTCAAAAACGAACAACTACATATTTAATGCTTCTTAAGGATCTTTTAATGAAGAGCCCCCCTCATCAAATATACATGTAATTCTAATTGCATAAAAAAACAACAACATTGCAGTTACATAGCTTAGATTGAGAAGTAAAGAATCTGGGAAAAACTTTTAAGACGTTTGTCCTCGCTTGTCACTTGCCCATTTTCATCCAGCGCATCTCGCACTCTTTGAACCTGGAAATCAGAAGTTCAGCATTCGTCTTTGATAACCCAAGATCTCTGACAAGGTCCTTGAGGTCGATTTGGTGTGGATAATATCGATTGCCCTCAAGAAAACTGTAATCTACATCTTTTCTGATCTTTTCTGATTCTGAATAGTTGGTCACTTCTAAAAGTGGCTTATACAGGAAGATCAGCACTCTTTGCTACTGGTGAGATAGAAGACTGAAGATCAGGATATAAAGAACAAGGGAATGTTTGCCACTCCGACGATTCGAAAGCTCTACATTACAGAAATAGCATTTGCTTAAGTGGCCAGTGAGTTAATACAAAATTATGGAAATCGAAAACTTAGTAGCTCTTGTTTCCCTAATTACTTGATATTTCCTAATTCGCAAAAATTGCGTACAGGGGTAGGATTCTAACTGTGCACACTGAGGCAGCAAACAAACGCTTTGGTCATAGTCTCGATCGACCTTGCAAAGCGTGCCTTAAAGGCTTGGTTATTCTGAAAATTTTTGTCTTCCAAGTAGCCAAGTGGACTAAGGGGCGGTTTAACTGAGATCAAAGAAGTTGATCGCTGCTTCAGAGTGCTTAGTTCAAATCCCATCCCAGTACGAAACATTTGCGAATAAGGAAATAACTTTTTCCGAAGACAAACTATCCTGTTTCTCTGTTCCATTCGCTTTGCTGGATTCATTTCATCATTTTTTCACGTTCAGGAGAGATTTATACATTGACTCTTCGCGCGTGTTTAGCCAGACTTTCATTTTTCCTTTGAATTTCCTATTAATTTCTCTCTCTTTCATAGTCCCGATTGAACTTGCAAAGCGTACCTTAAGAGCTTGTTTATTCGGAAGATTTTTGTCTTTCGCGTAGCCGAGTGGACTAAGATACGGTTTAATTGAGATCATAGCAGTTGCTTGCAGCCTTTGTGTACACGGTTCAAATTTCACCCCTGTACGGAATTTTTGCGAATTAGGAAATAACCATTCCCAAGGAATATTATAGTGTTTTAACCATTTCTTGCGGTTTGCCTGATTCATTTCATCATTGTTTCTCGCTTATGAAAGATTTATACATTGTATCTTCGCGGCGTTTTTACCTCATTTCTCCTTTGTCCTTTCACTTCACTATTTATTTCTCTCTCTTTGAATGTACCAAACGACCTTGCGAAGCGTACCTTAAAAGCTTGTTTATTTGGAAGATTTTTTATCTTACGCGTAGCCGAGTGATCTAAGAGACGATTTCATTCAGATCAAAGCGGTTCCTCGCTGCCGCGGTCTGCACGGTTCTAATCACACCCCTGTTCGGAATTTTTGCGAATTAGAAAATAACCATTCCGAAGAAAATTTACCTGTTTTTTGTATTTCTTACGGTGTGGTGGATTCATTTCATCATTTTTTCTCGCTCATGAAAGATTCTTACATTATACTCGTATCTTCACCGCGTGTTCACCTCAAATCTCCTCTGACCTTTGAATTCCATATTAATTTATCTTTCTTTCATAGTCCCGATCGACCTTGCGAAGCGTAATAAAAAGCTTGTTTATTTGGACGATTTTTTGTCTTCTGCATAGCCGAGTGGTCTAGGAGACAGTTTAATTGAGATCAAAGCGGTTGCTCGCTGCCTCTCTGTGCACGGTTCGAATTCAACCCCTGTACGAAATTCTTGGGAATTAGGAAATAACCATTCCGAACAAAAATTAGCCAGGTTTTTCTATTTCTTACGGTTTGCTAGATAAATATAATCATTCTTTCTCGCTCATGAAAGATTTATACATTGTCACTTCGCCGCGTGTTAACCTCAACTCTCCCTTTTCCTTTGAATTTCCTATTAATTCTTCTCTTTTTCATAGACCCGATTGAACTTCCGAAGCGTACCTGTAAAGCTGTTTTTTTCGGATTACTTTTTTCTTCTGCGTAGCCGAGTCGTCTAAGGGATGATTTATTTGAGATCAAAGCGCTTCCTCGCAGCCTAAGTGCGCACGGTTCAAACCACACCCCTGATCGGAATTTTTGCGAAATAGAAAATAACCAATCTGAAGAAAAATTTACCTGTTTTTTTCTATTTCTTGTGGTTTGCTTGAGTCATTTCATCATTCTTTCTTGCTCATGAACGATTTATACATTGTATCTTCGCTGCATGTTTACCTCAACTCTCCCTTTCCTTTTGAATTCCTTATTACTTTCTCTCTGTTTCATAGTCCCGAGCTACATTGCGAAGCGTACCTTAGAAGCTGGTTTATTTGGAAGATTTTTGTCTTTCGCGTAGCGGAGTGGTCTAAGAGACGTTTTACTTGAAATGAAAGTGCACACTGCCTCTGTGTACATTGCGAAGCGTACCTTAGAAGCTGGTTTATTTGGAAGATTTTTGTCTTTCGCGTAGCGGAGTGGTCTAAGAGACGTTTTACTTGAAATGATAGGGCACACTGCCTCTGTGTGCACGGTTCAAGTTCAACCCCTTTACTGACTTTTGCCGAATTAAGAAATAACCCTTCCGAAGAAAAATGATACTGTTTTTTTCTATTTCTTGCGGTTTGCTGGATTCATTTCATCGTTCTTTTTCGCTCATGAAAGATTTATACAGTGTATCTTCGCCACGTGTTTACCTCAACTCTCCTTTTTCCTTTGAATTCCCTATTTATTTCTCTCTCTCTTTCATTGTCCCGAACGACCTTGCGAAGCGTACCTTAAAAGCTTGTTTATTTGAAAGATTTTTTATGTTCAGCGTAGTCGAGTTATCTAAGGAACGATTTCATTCAAATCAAAGCGGTTCCTCGCTGCCTCAGTCTGCGGTTCATGTGAAGTTCGTTATTGTTTGCATTATTCGGCTATAAAATAAATAATGATAGGTTGCTTAAATTGAAGCTCCCTTAAAGTGAGAGTTGTTTAAAGAAAAGGCAAAGCAATAAACTGCCGAGGAAACCAAAAGATTTACGTTATTTGCATCATTGTAGTACATATATCTTCTAGTTTGAAGCTGGTTTCGCTGCACTATATATGTAGATGATGAGCCTTTCTATGGTAGATATCTACCTAAGTTATACTTATATATTAATCCTAATTTTTAATCATAGGACTATTTCTGGCCTTCAAAACTATAAGTTATATTTAGCTGGCAATAGAAAAATGATTATACTCGTAACTGATTTAGTGTGTGCTAAAATATTATTTTAGTAGTCTACTGGTGAAATGAAATTTGCTTGTAATATTCATTACGAAAACGGATTTTCCCTTCGCGAAATCACTTGCAAACACCTAATTTACGCTCATCATATATAATATCCTCACCTCTAACAAGATTAGGATCCTAATTATACCATACATTCTATACCTCATTAGATTATATACGATGCCTATGCCACTAAACTACACTTTCTACAGAAGCTAATGTAGTTTTAGAGGCATAAACTAGATTGTGGTCAGATTTATCAAATGATCCATTTACCGGTGATCTTACAAGACTACTAGAAGCTTACTTATAATTATATGGTACCTAAGACCAAGTTGATAGTGTAATAAATATTTCCAATGTTTAATGCCTCCTCATTTGACTCTCACAGAGTAATGTGTATATTTTAGTAAGTGTATTTGTTGAACCCAACTGTGCCTAGGTGTATCACACTTAATATTGAAGAAATCTACAAATTTTGATTTTTCCGACTTTGATCTATTTTACTCTCTGGGTTTCCCCGTTAATTTATTTTTTCTTACTACCTCTATTCTAAATTTTCCTTTAAATAATTGTTGTTTTTTTCACTATACAAATTTTATTATAGTCATAAAATAATTTCAGTGATTACTTGTGCCTACAATATTTTACTTTACTTGCTTCTTTCACGGCCCGATGGCCAAATACCAGATTATTTGTCGCAGATTTAAAAGCACAATGGGGTTTTCTTCAGCCATCTTTAAATGTGTTTGTATATTCTACAAAATCTTCTATTTCTTGAATTAATGATATTGGATACGATTTTCCCTCCGGAGAACCCAACGTTAAATTCATTCAGGCTAATTTTCTTTTCATGTTTGGCGACTTACTCTTTGTGAGCAACGCTCATCTGATAGCCGTACAGCTAAGGTAATTTTGGTCCCCAACTCCATCGAGATTTACATAAGTGAGCTATGCAAATATGCATGAATGACCACTGCTGATCTACACAAGCGTACACTGCCGATTTACCAACCTATCTATACCAATTTATACAAACAACCTCAGCCGATTTACATAAGTGATATCTGCCGAGTTTCACGCTCTTAGAGATGGAGTGACATGGTTCTTTCAGAATCAAGGAATAGCATGACTATTTCGAAAGTTGAAAACATGACATGAGATAATCTAAGCACTCTTTAAAGATTAAGATGGTGCAGGTATATGATTTTTTATTAAATATGACGCAATTAACATAAACAATTTTTTAGAATTTGGTGTAGGCGCACGTCAATGGTGGTAAAATTATCCGCCTTTCTCGTAGGTTAGGCCGAGTACGTAATGGAAATTCACGTTGCTATTCCTCAATGGTGAGCGGGTATCTCTGTTTTTTTGTCAGAAAACTGAGATAAAGGATTTTCTCTGGACGAGAATGGTATGAGAGTTGGTCTCGCTACCACTGGTCTGCACTTCTAAGCGACCTAAGGAACAGCCTCGGGAGGGAAAGTCCCGCTCGGTTGTAACTATCTTCTTGATTCCCTGTTTCAATGATTGATTCGTCTTCTTCTCTCGATAGCGACATGGCTTTTCTCTTAAATTTCTCAAGATCGAACTATATATACGTCAATTATCCCCTGGTGTGAGGGAAGACGAGGTCGTTTAGAAGGAGCGAACTCTCACTAGCCCACAGTTAAGCCTTTCTCCTAGGACATCAATTTTCAACGCTATGACACTTCGCCCCTTCAAATTTACGCATGAGGAAGGTGATTTCGTCTATTTGGCAAAAATAAACATAAACAATCGGAGGGGACAGCAAACCTGTTCATAGATTTTCTGCCGACGAAGGCTTAGGCAGCAAGATTTTCATTCTTAAAGCTCTCCCACCCTCCTATGTTTATATTAAATCCTACTTTGCGAGGGACTACACATCTTGAGGAGGGGAGAAGGAAGACGCTGTAAAAACAAACTAGCGTCTGCACGTCATCGTTCTATTCATTCTTCCACAGCATCCTTCCTCCACTTTATACTCAATTAGGCACAAATTTTCATTCACTTTTCCCTACCATTTCTCTTCATAGTAAATTTGTATAATTGATCCTCACGGTAAACGTGATGACTTGGCTTTCAAACTTGGACAGATGGTTGATCAAAGATTGTTTTTTTATAATTTTTAAATAAAATATTAGAGGTAGTAGATTATAAGAACAACATATTTAGTTAAAATATTATCATGTATTCAGTTTGTGCTTTTAAGCGTGCCTTAAAATGCATCTCAAGTTAGTAGATAATAGACAGTCACATAATGATGACCTCTGCTCTTTAAAAGGGTCATACATAAAATATTATGAGTATTCTTACTGATACTCATTTTTCTAGATTGAATCTTTTTAATGAAAACAGTCGATATTGAATATTATAAACTGTACACAAATGCAGCAAGGAAATCAATGAGAGCCTTATGTAATTTCTCTTAACTTCGCTTTTCAACTTAAAATGTTTTTCCTTAAAATCAACTGTTCGACCATAATTGAAGTAGGCTAAATAAGTGGAATGGTACTTGAGCACAAAAACTGCCCTCAAGAAGGAAGTCTTAAAAGCTTCTTTTTTATTATTCTGAGAACGACGCATCTTAATCAACATATGTTTGAAACAATAAATTCCTGTTTGTTGTAGTTAAAAAAACAGCATTTTAGAGCGCTCAGTTAAAAATTAAACCAAAACAAACATTTAATGCTAATCTAGAGAGATTATAGTCTAACGATGCAGGTAATTTCATCAAGTATAGATAACTACTACCTGGAATTCCCTCTAAAATGTAATTCAATATAATTTGGTAAATACCTTTAAAAATTAGTGGATTACATTGTCGGAAGAAAATATAACAATTGATATCAACGAAATATAAAGAAATAATGGTAAATGAGCTGAGTAGTATAAGTTTCTCGCCAAAAAATACTATCTTTTTCTCATAGTTTAATCCTGTGGGTTTGTTTCCTTTACGGGATAACCTTGAAGTGATCTCAACTTGTGGCCTACTTTTTCCTACTTTTTTCCAGCTAACAATGAAATTACTCCTGATTAATAATAATACTTTACATTTAGAAAAATTGTTTCTGTAAAATTTCTAGCATTTCGGATAAATTAAATGCAGTCACACATAATTTCTAGTAAATCTCTTCTAAACGTTGTTTTACAATATTTTATTTTTTGTATTTTTTTTAGGTTCATCATTAAACTTCCTGCCTCTCAGGTGCGGCTGGTAATTGAATGGTTCGTACCATTCTAGCCCCACTTAACGCAGTTTGCCTTCTAGCACAAACAGCTTGTGAGAGAATCTATGAATATATCTTCCGCACATTTTGAATTTCCCTGCCACCAACATTTCTTTTCTCGAGTCCTCGTTGAATTTGCGCTTTAAATTCCACAAAACAACTGCCTCTGTTTTATATGTGATGGGAAATCTTTTGCACACTTTTTTTCTCTTTGTAAATTTTATGTTTTTAATTATGCGTTATCTAACTCATAAATTTAACATCATATCTGTGAAAACACCACCCTTTCTAGCCCAGGAATATATTTCTATTCATCTTTTATTTCAAAGAAAGTTATAACTTTTCTATGAATATCTCAAAATGAATTGGAAGTTTTTTTGCAAATCCGCTTTCTTAAAATTATAATTCCGTTTCTTAAAATGAATTACTTTGCATCCATGATTTTATCGATTAAGTGATTTTACAATTGGGGCGCTGTCCTTATGGCAACGCAGATCTTCTAAATATGAATGGACGATTCCTTGAACTCGAATGAATTAAGCCGAAATCATTTCACGCTCATGATTACGGCGTGTTCAGTAGCCTGGAGTAACATTTTGGTAGAAACCATGAAACTCATTTGAACTCTTTCTGTTCAATGAGTGCTTAAATGGAATATTTTATTCAAAATGTGTGGATTAAATAGTTTTAGTAAGTTCAAATCAACAAATGATCCTGAAAGATAGCATAATTTAGCTTCTGAATCTTAGAATGATACAGGCTGGATTAAATATCAGTAACATAATTTAGTGCCATCCGGCTTAAGGAAACGTGAAAATTTTTTTGCTAGAGAAGAGGAATTGCTCTGTAATATTCTCAGAATATAAAAATTGTATAGGATGGAAATTAGATCAGCATTAAAATGTTAAAGACAAGTATTTAATATTCTTCATAATAGTAGTAGCATATGTAGAACTCGCAAAATTATTAGATCTTATTGAAAATCAAACTATTAGCAAGTTTTCAAGACCACACATCGATGATACTACTAATGCTTTTAGAGAATTTAAGATCTATTACCTCCAAAAGGCTTAAGTTCAAGATTAGTTCACTTCATATGTATATTATTTTCTGTTAATGAGTTCTTTGTTCATCAAAGATTAAATTGTAAAAGATCTTGGAATTAAATTTTGCTTTTACTTACGCGATATATTCGTGGATGTCTTGTATATATGTAAACTTGTTTTAATTTAGGCACCATCACTAGGTCACATCAAAGTTGTTTATTTGCAAACGCAACAAATAAAATATTAACAGAAAATACAAAATGTAAATTTAGCTACTACTGCTGATGATATCAGTTAATAAAATGATGCATAATGCTGGTAATTCGGACAATTTTACTTAAATTTCTTTAATTTAAAGCATTTTAGGCTACAGTTGGACTACTAGTTTAGAATTAAACAATTTAAAATTCAATCAATCAATCATATTTTTTATTTTAAGTATATTTTTATTTAAACTTCCAGATTAGTGGAAATATATACGTTAAAAATATTTAACAAAGATTGGTAGAACCCATTTGAAAAGAAAAATGTTTCTTATCTTGATCTAAATTTATTTGCACTACGAGATTTATCTTTAATTCCGAAACGGTCTCTGTCAAGAGGCGAGATGATGCATAAATCAAAGAGTTTGTGATTGTTGTATAGAAATGCCTGAATGTGGTTGCGGTAACAGTGCTAAGACAGTTTCACGTTGCAATGAAGCATTTTTTCCTCATTTACGCCAAGTGGATGAGAGAGAAACATGTCTCCATTTTGTCCAATGAACTAGAAAGATTGTTGCCCGTGGCTATTTTACCAGAATGCTACTGTTACGTGTATTGCAAAATATCTAACAAAGGACTAAAATGTGTGTCGTAGAATGACCCTTGGCTTTGATCACTCTACGCTTTGACACCCTTTTAGTAGCGGTATGCTTTAAGGGGCGTGAGTTACTTCTAAGATGAAGTAGGCTTTGTTCTAAGAGTGCTATTTTAGTGGTTTAGTCCTTAAGGAAGAGCTAATTTTAAACACATAAGGATAAGAGGAAACACCCGAATCTACCAAAATAAACATGTATTTTAAATTAAATATTACAAACCAACAGTAAACACATTTCTATATTTGGCCTCTCAGATTTTTCAATGACAAAACATAAACAAGTGGGCTTTTCGTAAACATACCAATTGCCAATTAGTATTTTTATCACGACCCTATTTATTTAGCATAAAACATTAAATTAACGTACTGTCATCTACACACACATATGACCTAGGTTCAAGAATAATGGTTTCTACTCTCCTTTAAAATGTGGGACGTACTAAACTTCTACTATCGCAATAGAGATATAAATGTTATTGTTAACTTACAGGTAGGTATTAGGGATTGCCGGATGTCGCTGGAGGACTTATCTCTCGCTTTGAAGTGGTGTGGCCGCTGGTTGAAATTTTCGAAGAGGGATTGCTTGAGATGTGAGAATCACTCGAGTGTGAGCGGCTTTGCTTTTCTTCAGTCGGGCTTCTTTGCAGACGGAAAAGGCTTCTTCGGTATGGCACCGATATAAAACTTGACTAATTAGGTTAATACGGCCCTGAAAGGGGGGATCGATTTTCTCAATCTGATCCTATCGTTTCTCACGGAAATCGTCTTGTATGGCTGAAGGATCGATCTTTACGAACTAATCTTTCTTCTGGCGAATCGACTTCTAATAATCTTCTTGTCTAGCCGATGGATTGATCTTCACGACCTAATCCTATTCTGGCGTATCGACTTCAGCTAATCCTCTTCTCTTTCTTTGCGGGGCTTATTTATAGGCGGATTGCCGCCCCATCTAAAGGGGGAAGTGACTAGGCCACAGATGCGAAGGGGGGGGGGGGGGGGAGCGAATGGTGAGTTAGCATCTGGGGAGAGCGAGAATTCCTGAGATGGCACTGGGGTGCCCAAGTCAGCTCGCAAATTATAGGCTCGCAACCGCACCGCTACTTGGCGTGCCTTCTGACTCGCACCGCTTTTTTTTCCCCTAACCACGGGTTTATGGGTCTCGTAGGTAATTCGATCGTTAGAGCGTCGTTTAAGGACCTTAGGTGGTCGCCTTCAAACATATGTTCGCTCCAACTGCCCACAGCGGCGGGGAGATCACACATGGTAAGCATTTTCGCTGGCTACCTTTCCCACGCTTCTCCTCATGAAGGAGGAGGGGGCTTGAATGTACCTATACTCCTCCAGGATGCTTAATGTAGCGATTTCTCCACATTTACTTCCATTCTTAAGAAAATAACGGGAGGGGGGGGGGGTTCCAATCCGACGCTTACAATAATATACATGGGTAACTTACGGAACATTATATTATACAATAAATTTTAGTTCACTCGGGAATGTCTCGATAACATTTCACCTGACCTTACATTAATTCCTATATTACTGTGCCAACTTAGGATTTTCTTACCTACCACTAGGGGGTTACTCGCCCCTACTTACTTACAATTCTACTGATTTACACTTAACTTTGCTATAATACCATAGTTGGGCTGCTCCTTAATCGTCGACAGGGTTCCGACTTAACGAGTCGGCCATACAATTGTTGGACCCTTTTATATAGTGAATGGAGTACTGGTACTCCATCAAGAGTAAACTCCATCTCAGGAGTCTTCCATTCTTACACTTATTTTTACCTAAGTATGACAACGGTTTATGGTCGCATTCCAACTTAAACTTGTGCCCTATTAGATAATATATGAATTTACCTATGGACCATATTATGGCCAAAGCTTCGATTTCGATAGTAGCGTAGGCTTTTTCTCTACTCAACAGTTTCCTACTGACATAAGCTATGGGATAGGCTGTTTCGTCATCTTCGTATTGAAGCAATACTCTGCCTAACCCGTCCCGACTAGCGTCCGTGCGAAGGCCGAAGATCTTGTTGGGATTTGGTAAGCGAAGAATGGGCGCAGTTACGAGTTTTCCTTTTAGAACCTCCAACTGAGTTATTGCATGGGGGTTCCACGTGACAGGGTCTGACGCTCTCTTTTTTAACAAATCATTAAGTGGGGCCACAATGGAAGCGAATTGTGATACAAAACGCCTATAGAACGAGGCCGCTCCCATAAACGATCGGAGTTGTTTCTTTGTTTTCGGCCGGGGCATCTTGACTATGGCGTCCACTTTTTCTTGCTGGGTAGTCAAGTGTTTTTGTCCTATTTTGAATCCCAGGTAGTCAATGGATTCGTAGGCAAAATAACACTTGGTCGGCCCGGCGGTTAGACCTTGCTCCTTCAATTTCTCCAGCAATGAGCGTAAGGCGTGTAAGTGTGACTCCCATGTACGGGTAGCTACGTACACGTTGTCGAAGTAAAACGACACGTCACTTAGTCCAGCGATAATTCGCCTCATCATCCTATTATAATTGCTACCGGCTGTAAGTAGTCCGAAGGGTAGCCTGGTAAACTGTAACAGACCTCTCTCGGTCGCAAACGCCGTCAGTTTTTTGGACTCCTTAGCGAGAGGTATTTGATAGTACGCTTTACACAAATCCAATTCGGTGATGAATTTAGCGTCTTCAAATAAATGGAGATTTTGATCTATTAGTGGGATGGGCTCGGCGTCGAAAACGGTAACTGAATTTAATTTTCGGAAGTCCACGCACATCCGAAATGATTGATCCGGTTTCTTAACCATTACTATAGGGGAGCAATAATCGGACTCCGATGGCTCTAAAATTCCCAATTTTAGTAAATTCCGGACTTCCTTATTGAAGGCTTCTCGTAGGTGGATCGGTAATGGATATGGTTTGCTCCGAACCATTGAATTAGTTTTTAGTTTTATTTCATGGATAAAATCCTTGCCACATCCGGGGTTTTCAAAAATGACTTCTGGGAATTCCATGAGCAAGTTCAACATTTCCGCTTTTTGTTGAATTTCTAAGTGGGGATTTATCTTTAAATCCATCCGAGGGTCTTCCGGGGTAGGTGAGAGCGAGGGAAGTTCGTATTCCTCGTCTTGTTCCACACACACGGTGTGTATGACTTGCAGGGGCGTACCCGGGTAAACGGCATCCATCGGTTCTTCTTCGTCTAGAAGGGTAATATTCTTTATGCACGCGCGGCGGTGATATTTTTTTAGCATGTTTATGTGATAGGTTCTTCGCCCTGTTGGGGTATCTATCAAGTAATCGACTGGACCCCCTGCCTCGATTAGTTCAAACGGTCCCTTCCACTGGGCCCATAACTTATTATTTTCGGTCGGAAGTAATAATAAGACTTCATCTCCTGCCTTTAATTTTCGAGCCTTTGCTTTCATATCGAAATAGTTCCGGTATTTGGCTTAATTTTCCTCGGCGTTCTCTCGAGCTAAGCCAGAGCAGTATACTAGGCGCTTGCGCATATCCATCACGTAGGCGTAAGACGATTTGATTTCTTGCTCGAGCTTCGCGTTGGAAAATAATTCCTTAAGAATACTCATAGGACCTCGCACATTTCTCCCGTATAATAGCTCAAAGGGCGAGAATCCCAACGTCCGATGAGGTATTTCTCGGCAGGCGAAAAGGGCTGCAGGCAGGTATCTGTGCCACTGTGTAGGGTTGTTTTGACACAACTTCTTCAATATATTTTTGAGAGTCCCGTTTAATTTCTCGCAGATTCCGTTAGCGGAGGGATGAAATGGACTCGTAAAAATTGGCTTGACTAACAGTAGTTTGTTAAAATACTCCATCAATTCTGAGGTGAATTGGCGCCCTCTATCAGATAGAATTTCTTTAGGAAGGCCTACTCGTGCAAAAATTGAAATTAATGCTTCCGCGCAGGAAATAGTGTCAATCTTCCGTAGGGCCACGGCATCTGGGAACTGGGTGGCACAATCCACTAGGGTGAGGATGTAGGAGTGTCCTCCACTTGAAGGGGGGTGAATTGGTCCCACCAAATCAATTGCCACTCGAAAGAATGGTTCAGTTATAACGGGCACCTTTTGTAAGGGAGCGGGAGGTACCCGTCCTCTGGAGGGATCCTTCTGAAACACGTCGCATGATCGGCAATAGGCCACAATTTCCCTGGCGGCCTGGGGCCAATAAAAGTGTCGGAATATCTGCTGCGCCGTTTTGTTGTGCCCAAAGTGTCTGGCTAATATTCCATCATGCGCGGTATTCAAAATTCTTTGCGTGTATTCTTGAGGTACACACAGTGCTTTCTTGTTCTCCTTATCCTCCTCGCTGATAGTACGGTAGAGAAGTGAGTCTTCTACGATATACTGGATAGGCTTCTCTCCTTTCACTTGGAGAATTTCCCCTCTAATAGCTTTCTCCCATAGAGGTTTAAGGGTGGGGAATTCCTTCTGAGCACTGGCGAAGGAAGTCAATTTGAACCCATTGTCTTCGAGGGTAATCCTCGGGGTCAACTTAGCAGGTTGCTCTTTCCTCTGGGCTTCTTGTCCCCGGGTGACTACTTGTTGAGCCACTTCTTGCTGGGGAATTAGGGGGTTTTGTCCGATTAGTACTGCGCAGAACTTAATCGGGGCTACTACCACGTCCGTCCAACCGGTGAAATATCTGCATTGTATATGACATCTCACGACGGGGAATCGATTGTCGCGTCCTAAAAAGTCGTGGACGATGGCGAATTTCTTATGGTCAGGGTTTACTGGGGGCAGCAACTTGTCGGATACCACTATGCACGTACATCCGGTGTCTCTGACTAAAGTGGATACTCGGCACCCATTAACAGTGCCCTCTTCAAATTGTAGGCCGCCTGGCGAACTTTTGTTGAATAGAAAGTTTACCTGTTGCTGGGGCCCTTCGGATGTTGGCGCGGGGACGTAGGACGAATCAGCTTGTCCTGCTGGGATCGCGGCAGTCAGGTTTTGCACCTGTTGTCTCGAGGTCTCCCTCAGTCGGGAGTTCTGTGGGCACTGGAAACTCAGGTGACCTATTATCCCGCAGGTATAACAAGTGACGGGCTTCCTGGGATACGTGCCGGTATTAGGGTATGATCCTTGTGGAATCCTAACTTCTTTTTGATTTTTTTCTCCTCCAAAATTTGGTTTATAAGTTCCTTTTGCGGCTGAGAACTTAAAGGGCTTCTTCTGTAAAGGCCTGGGTGGCGGCCCATTTTTCTTTGGGGAGGGAGCCTTCTCTTTCTTGTACTCCCTAGGATATAACCGATGATTTACCGCGTGGAGGTCAGCCTCGTCCAGACACTCGTTGAAGGTAGAAGCTTTTCGGTCCTTAACGAATGCACGGATTTACTGGGGTAGCGTACTTAGTAACTGATCTCTAAGCATGAAGTCGACGAGCGCAGCGACTTCGTTCTCTACCCCTTCTGACTCCATCCAAAACTGTAGGCTTAGACGAAGCTCAAAGCCAAAATGTTTGTATGTTTGTCCAGGTCTTATACGAGAATGCCTGAACTTCATTCTATATTCTTCCGGGTTAAGGTTTGTTGCTGAGAGAAGTTCGGCTTTGAGAGTGGAATAGTCCATAGTCGCTTCTGAGGGTAAAGATACGAATATCTCTCTCATCCTACGATTGAGTAGCGGTAACAGTCTGGCGACCCCATCTTCTTCTAGGTCCCAATTATTAACTTCAAATATTTTCTCAAAATGGGAGAGATATGAGCATAAATCTTCTTCGTCCTTGTACTCCGGGAGTTTCATGCTGGCCGCTGGTGACACTCCTGTTCTAGATGACACTGACCGCACCTCTAACTCATCTTTGCTAAGAGCTCTATCGTGGGCCCTTATCTTCTCTCTTTCATCAGCTTCCATTTTCGCCTTTTCTCTTCTTTCACCAGCTTCCATTTTCATTTTACGTTCCTCTCTTCTTTCTTCTCTTTTGTTTCTCTCTTTCTCCTGAATAAACGAACTCAGATCGATTCCTTCCAGTCCGAGGCTTTGACCTTGCTTCCGATGAAGGTCAAACAATGCCATCACGCTTATTTCAGTCATCTACCTTGTTTTTAATCAAGCCTGACCTATTCCACCACCGAAACTTACCACTTGGCCTAACAATTTCCTTTAGATGGTATCCACCTCTAACTTTACCAATTTCCCACTCGTCAAATATTCTATTATTCCTGGTGTTCCTTTTATGTGTTAGCTCTTCCTTAAATAGACACTGCTGTGTTCTTTCTAATATAAAACCTCTAGACCTGACACCACTTTTATAATATGTCGTAGTATGACCCTTGGCTTTGATCACTCTACGCTTTGACACCCTTTTAGTAGCGGTATGATTTAAGGGGCGTGAGTTGCTTCTAAGATAAAGTAGGCTTTGTTCTAAGAGTGCTATTTTAGTGGTTTAGTCCTTAAGGAAGAGCTAATTTTAAACACATAAGGATAAGAGGAAACACCCGAATCTACCAAAATAAACATGTATTTTAAATTAAATATTACAAACCAACAGTAAACACATTTCTATATTTGGCCTCTCAGATTTTTCAATGACAAAACATAAACAAGTGGGCTTTTCGTTAACATACCAATTGCCAATTAGTATTTTTATCACAACCCTATTTGTTTAGCATAAAACATTAAATTAACGTACTGTCATCTACACACACATATGACCTAGGTTCAAGAATAATGGTTTCTACTCTCCTTTAAAATGTGGGACGTACTAAACTTCTACTATCGCAATAGAGATAAAAATGTTATTGTTAACCTACAGGTAGGTATTAGGGATTGCCGGATGTCACTGGAGGACTTATCTCTCGCTTTGAAGTGGTGTGGCCGCTGGTTGAAATTTTCGAAGAGGGATTGCTTGAGATGTGAGAATAACTCGAGTGTGAGCGGCTTTGCTTTTCTTCAGTCGGGCTTCTTTGCAGACGGAAAAGGCTTCTTCGGTATGGCACCGATATAAAACTTGACTAATTAGGTTAATACGGCCCTGAAAGGGGGGGATCGATTTTCTCAATCTACTTCTATCGTTTCTCACGGAAATAGTCTTGTATGGCTGAAGGATCGATCTTTACGAACTAATCTTTCTTCTGGCGAATCGACTTCTAATAATATTCTTGTCTAGCCGATGGATTGATCTTCACGACCTAATCCTATTCTGGCGTATCGACTTCAGCTAATCCTCTTCTCTTTCTTTGCGGGGCTTATTTATAGGCAGATTGCCGCCCCATCTAAAGGGGGAAGTGACTAGGCCACAGATGCAAAGGGGGGGGGGAGCGAATGGTGAGTTAGCATCTGGGGAGAGCGAGAATTCCTGAGGTGGCACTGGGGTGCCCAAGTCAGCTCGCAAATTATAGGCTCGCAACCGCACCGCTACTTGGCGTGCCTTCTGACTCGCACCGCTTTTTTTTCCCCTAACCACGGGTTTATGGGTCTCGTAGGTAATTCGATCGTTAGAGCGTCGTTTAAGGACCTTAGGTGGTCGCCTTCAAACATATGTTAGCTCCAACTGCCCACAGCGGCGGGGAGATCACACATGGTAAGCGTTTTCGCCGGCTACCTTTTCCACGCTTCTCCTCATGAAGGGGGAGGGGGCTTGAATGTACCTATACTCCTCCAGGATGCTTAATGTAGCCATTTCCTTACAATGTGTGAAAGAAAAATATTCAATAATATTTTCGACCAGTAATTGCTTTATTTCAACATTCCTCTAGATTGTGTAAATTAATGAGAGACATCACATAATAAAACCTAATAAGTTACATTGAATAAGATAAAACAATCCTTCTAATGTGTGACATTCCTCTTGCGTTTAGCCCTTTATTTTTTAAAATGATTCTCGTTACCTCTTAAAAGGAAGAAAATTCTCTTTGTAAAATTGCTTTATTTTATAGGGAATATTACTTCTGTCGTGGGTTAGCCGAGATTATATATATATATATATATATTTTATTATTTTTTTAATAAACCAAATAAAATTTGACTTGAAACGTTGTTTCGTGCCTCAGTGATCGCTTGAGGATCGTTCTCTAAGAGTACTAAACTTTACTTTCATTCTAGGGAATGAATAAAAGGGGTTTCTTTCTTGACTTTATCAATTACTGTCACTTTAACACGTTCAAGGATAATTAAAACAGTGCTTTTACTAAAAAAATAGACTTTAATGAACATAAACCCTCTCACTAAATACCATAAACAATACAGATCTAATACACCTAAAAAAAAAGAAAAATGGGATTACTGGGCGAGCTCTCAAGGCTCGATTCGAGGAAATATTTTACGGGTAGAACAATTTTAAGTTAAAATCTTTGTCCTTAGCCAGACATATAATGATTCTTTTGAATTTTCCTAAGTGAGGTGCATTTTCAAATGAAGGATATGAACTCCTTAGAACTGCATCGATCGCTAACTTCATCTCCTTTAAATGACGCAGTTATCCTATTGACTACTTTTGTGTCTTTGGAGCCAAGTCTAAACTCATAGGTGAGAATCAGTCAGAAACGTATTTGATTTACTTGCATTTAATTGTAACTTTTAACTCATTTATTGCATTTATTAATATGATATTAGAAAACATAAAAAAACACTCAAATTTAGCCAGAAGTTAATATTTAGTAATTAAATAAGACGAGTAAAAAATAAGTTTCCCTCTAGTTTACGTTTCGGTTGTTCTTTAAACATTTGGCTTCGAGGAAATTCACAAAACAGAAGAAGGTACACATCCCAATTTAGCTTCATGCAAGCTCGCGTCTTCTTTAGTAAAAAGTGTCTCTTGTTTGGCCATAGGATCCATGAGCAACGGCTTTCTTACGAACAGAGTCGGATATTTTTACATATAAATTTGTTTATTACAGCAGTTGGATGGGATCGAATGGAGTTATTATGGCATTCAAAAGGATTTCATGAATATTTTTATCCTCTATAGTTAAGGGAAGAGTAGAAATTAACTTTAGGGGAACGGAATATTTTTTCTCGTTGGAGTTTCTTTTGGAATTGAAGGCATTGCCGAAAGGATACGACCACTCTACGAATTTTTCTGTCTTCCCTGCCACTCAGGATGGTGATTGAAAAGCCTGGAGAGCTGCCATACTCAAAGTCTCTCTTCATTTGTGTCTTCATGGGTCACAAATCTTGAGACGAATAATCTTCCTAACTTTTGTTATTGTTGACTAAATCTTACATGACCCTGAACAACTAAACCGGAATGAAATGATATTGGAAGAGAGTAATGATAAAATTCAAATTAGAAGAAACAAACTAGATAAAAGAAAGCCCCAAAACAACCTTTCATTCATTATTATCCAAGATTCAAATTTATGATTCGGTGGATTTAGTCTTGCCTGTTCTAACAAATATAAATTTAAGAAATGAGGTCATGGAATGTACATCAACATTATTTTATCTACTTCGTCCTCTTCTTATTTGAATTGTTTCTATCTTAAGAGTCGTCCTCAAGGTCGGCCTCTTTCTTTGCCCTTGGTCTATGGAATCAGAGGGCTTATGTTTTCCTCGTCTTAAGTTACGTCGCCTTAGAAAAATTAAATATGGCCGAATAAATTAAGCGTTGTGTCAATGGTTTCCGGGATCTGCTGATCAAAAGTACCATTTAAAGGAAAAAGAAAGGTGAACCTTGAACTATACATTGGACATGTCTTCCTCGTGCGATTACAGACTATATTTCTCTTTCTTAATGGAACAGCTGACATCTGAAAGACTGTGTGCCTTCCCAGCCCTGAGTGGAGGGGATTGGTAGATCTATATCTTCCTCATATTTTAACTTCTTCTAGCTTCACTACTTCCTTAAAAGTTCTCTACTTACAAGCCTTCCGCATGACATGGCTTCGTTGCTATTGCTCTTTACACTATAGGACAAAAAATAATTATTTTCTCGCCCCCCCCCCCCCCCAACATGTGGGCATGGCTTCGCTCTACCTAAATAAAGAGAGGATGGAGAGTGCAAAATAAGATTGCATGTGAAGTAAGAGTATCCATAAATAATTAAGGTAATATTAGTCCCAATAATGATCACAGGCCAGTCACGAATTGATTGATTTTCCTTACCCATTAAAAGTATCTGGTGAGAGAGAAGTAATAATTAATGCCTCATTAACGTATGTTCAAATAACAGAAATATTTGCTTCACGTGAAGTAACGATCCGTCATTAAGTAAATACATAGAATTGATTCACTGATATTTGGGTCATTTCGGGCAGAAAAGGGAAACCTTAGTTAGAAACAATGTTTTTATTATTTAGAATAAAAAAAAGGCTTATCTCCAGCACAATTTATTTCTGAAACATTAATTACTTTTTACCTGTTAGTTAATAAAAATATAAATTCTCAACTAAAAAAATCTTAATTGCATTTAGGGTAATTAATGTATTTTATGATTAATAATAAAATCTTGAAACAGGATTCGTATTTGCTTGGCATGACCTCCATATCCAATTTCTTTTGTAGGATTGCATTAATCTGACAGAAATTTTTCTACTACTGGTCGTTTTAAAATTAAACCTAAACTTGGTTAAGTCTCTATCCACAATCCCCATGTTAAAAAACACAAACGGTAACATTTGGCAAAATTTCAACTGAACTAACCAAACTTAATTCATTAACGGATTAATTCTGGCAACTGAGCTTATATGTCTCTTAAATACAGTTTGTTTGCATCTCAAGCCAAGTTGAAGCCTCCTAATTAATGTATTCAATCCAACGATAGTAATAACCATTAAAATGATCTTCTATTACGTGATATACTAATTGACACTAAATTAAATCTCTAATTGGTTATTATTACTCACTCCGTCTACCTTATGTTATACATGCTTCTATCTGATAAATCCCGGTAATTAGTTAGTGTAATTACGGCATTTATCATACATATATTGTTTGGTGATGAAAATATACGCATATACAATTGGTATGCATTTGAATAATCGTGAATACATAATCTACGAGTTCAACTGTTGGTGTAATCTATGAATTATTATTAGTTAACACAAAATTAAAAACTAGAGAAGGTTTATAACTTTAATATTAATGTTGCCTAAATTCAGGATGAGCCAGGGATGAGAGTACTTATACTTGTGTGCAATTTCCTGGTCGTCCGACTCAAACATCTTTCAAATACTACGTATCTACCCTAGCGAAAAAAAGTTTAAAATACAGTGTGTTTCAACTCACTTAGAGATTTGAAAATTAATATATATATGTTTGTATTTAATTACTTGAAGGAATGATGGAAGGTAACCTAGCATTATATATTTTAAGATACATCCTATTTACTCTACCCCCATTTTGCTAATTTTCTTATTTTAGAGACAGAGTCATCTTAGCTAGCAAACATGGATTCATGTCTTAACTAAATTTGATACACCGTGTCTCTAGATATGAAGCAGTCTGTTATATCTTCGAATACAGAAGGAAGAAAATCGTGGGCTTGTTTTAAATACAGTGTATTTCAACTCACTTAGGGATTTGAAAATTAATATATATATGTTTGTATTTAATTACTTGAAGGAATGATGGAGGGTAACCTAGCATTATATATTTTAAGATACATCCTATTTACTATATCCCCATTGTGCTAATTTTCATATTTTAGAGACAGAGTCATCTTAACTAGCAAACATGGATTCATGTCTTAACTAAATTTGATACAGTCTGTCTCTAGATATGAAGCAGTCTGTTATATCTTTGAATACAGAAGGAAGAAAATCGTGGGCTTGTTTACACTCATAGGCCTGGATTTGATTATACTTGTTCATGGAGTAATTCGGCCTCTTGATTGTCATGCTTGTTTGGCGCGTCTCCAGGGAGAATTGTACTTAATTTATTAAACAAGAAACTGGTTCTGATCTTGTCTGTTTAGGAGCACTTAAGGCGTGGTGCATTTCAAATGGGAATATAAAGGAGCTCGTAAAAAAGTTATTGTTTATATATGAGGAAATTGGTTCGCTGAAAAATGCTAAGAGTGCAAAATATTAACAGCTATTTGCATACATTTTTATCAGAGATATTGATTAGCATGCAAGAATATTGTTGGCTTTAGCACGTGAAAGAACTACGAACAAAAAAGCTACAAGATGTTCTGGGCAAATGTCTTCCCAGACTCCTTTAATTGATCTAATGCCCCCTTATACTTTATATGAGGCTGTCTTCTGTTTTTTTATGCATTTAAGAATAAGTGGCGAAAAATAAAAAAAGAATAGTGCAATTTGAAGGGTATTTTAAGATAGAATTTGACGTAGAAATAGGTTTTTTACGAGAAAAAAATATTTCGGCGAAAATCAGAGTTTCAGCCAATTAATTCACACGATTCTTATTTCTCATCATCTTGTTCCTATTTATTATTGACTTGTCTGTTTCTCGAAATGAAGGGAAATTTAGTTTAAATCTTGGCAACTTGTTTTCAATACATTTTCTCTCTTTCAATTTTCTTAATTCATTGACGAAATGTTTTACTTGTATTTTTTTATAACGTCCTATGGTAAAAGGCAACTAACAGAGAAGGCATAGAAAATCCCTGTACCTTCTTCAAGACGTGTTCCTACTAGTCCATTAAGAGCGCGTGGATGCAGACACTCAATAGGGTAGTTGTGTGCGTGTCGTGTCAGGCAAGTACGTAATCGTGTGGGACCAGACAACCTCCAAAGCTTCTTAGACGCCCGTCTCACAACTATTATTTAGTGGCTGCATATTATCTATAGCGTCTTCTTGGTTGTGTAACCAAAATTTTAAACCGTTCAGACGGATTTTCTCTCTATCGATAAGCGTGCAAAAATTGACCAATCATGGCACAGGAAATTTTAAAGGGAAAATTATATGTTACAAAAACGTATAAAACCGGGAGATTTTTATATCTAGAATTTAGTTAAAGGAAGCAATGGCAAAGGAAAGTAGGGGAACGGCACATGAAAAAATTTTAGAAGGGAAAAATATGCGTTACAAGACCGTATATAACGGGGAGGATAAGATTTTATATCTAAATTTCAAGTAAAGGGATGGGGGAAAAGATAAATGGAAGACGAGGAACTGGGAAACTATCCGCTACAAGCGAAATTAACTGTCGGTGCCTGCTTCTTGTGAGGGCGCTCAACTGGGGGACGTCAAGATGTTGAGAGTACGGTCTCTGGCTGGAGCTGCACGTTGATTGTCGGTTTCCTTGCTTGTATAATTACGGCTTCGGCCATTCTTAACCTTCGTGACCTTTCAACCTAATGATGATATATATATATATATATATATATATATATATATATATATATATATATATATATATATATATATATATATATATATATATATATATATATATATATATATATGGTCTTTCTATAAGGTCGCTAGATTTTAAATGTCAATAAAACAAGTTCTGTGTGATAACTGCACTCAATTTATTTTAAATTTGAAAGTACTTTTCATGGCATTAAGTGTGGAATATGAGGTCTTTTAAATGTCCGCCACGGTTTCGCTTGGTGGAACGTATTTAGGAGGCCCAATTTTTTATGACTTTGTCGCATAAATCTGGCTGAATTTCCTGGTAGTGTTCGTTATGTTGACTTTGAGGACATTAACTGTTTTCAGATTATTTGCATAGACCTGCGATTTAAGGTAGCCTTCAATGAAAGTAGTCTAATGGCGTTAAATCGCATGATCTCAGTGGCCAGTTGACGTCGCCGCCGCGCGAGATGATCCTGCCCTGAAATTGCTGGTGCAAAATGTCTATCCTGGCGTGCGCAGTGTGGCACGTAACACCGTCCTGTTGGAACCACATGTCCTTAGTATCAATATTAGGCATATGATCCAGTTGAGGCCTCAAAAAGTTGCTTATCATCGATCTGTAGTTCTCGCCGTTGACGGTTATGGCAATCCCATCTTCGTTCTCCAAAAAATACGGACCGATGATTCCGTTAGAAGAAAGGCCGCATCAAACAGTGACTTTGTTGGAATGCAATTGGTGCCTGTGTATCTCATGTGAATTGTTTTCGTCCCAAATCAGACAATTTTGCTTGTTCACAAATCCATTCATCCAAAAATGGGCCTCGTCGATGAAGAGGATAGAAATCACGCAATGCACCGAAGGTTTGTCGAACAGAGCCCTGATTTTGATAATAACATTTGATGATTTGCACACGCTGTTCAACTCTATAACCTTTCATCCTGCCTTGTCAAGTACTACTAAACAGTTCACAGGGAGTTGCGAGAGGTCGCTTTAACAACATGGCCACTATAGCCTGACAAAGCTCAAGCGTCTTTGTTGAAAGACTCTTTATATATATATATATATACGCGAAAAGATCCCACGGGAAAATAAAAGGTAGATTCCAAGTACTTTCGAACTTGTTTAATTCATTCTCAAGGAATAACGAATTACATTACAAAGTTGGTATATATAGAGACTAGAAAGCGGTGCGCCGCCCATGTACAGCGGACATAAAATAGATAATTTTTTTAACCAGAAACGGGATTAAATACCGGAAACAAAGGCTAAAGACCTACACATAATATCCCTTCCGGAAGTTCTAAGTGTGAGAAAAGAATGTATACATATAGGTCTCACAGCTATGAATACATACATAAACATGCAATTATAAATCAATTCAAATAAACAAGGAAATATAACAAATTTATTAAATCAAGGGCCTAAGATTTCAAATGGACTATTTTGCTACAAATAAGACTTTTAATTACAGGGTCCAGTTTAAAGAGACGGAGGGATATAACGATTTCACCCAGGCGATTTGGCCATTGCAATAGAACCAAATGTTTTAAACTTCGTCATTAATCAGCGAACCGTAGACTCGTTAGATGCTTTATTTCTATCCAAAATGGAGGGAGACTTTGTTACATTTTCCATTATTTTTTTTTTATTGTTTGAGGCCTATTTGCTTTTTATTTTCCCTTTCTCTCTGCTACGTTCATATAGATATGCAAATAAAAACGTCACGACTCTGCATTTATCTAAGTTCCTAAAATTTCCGAGTTATATATATATATATATATATATATATATATATATAGAGAGAGAGAGAGAGAGGAAGAAATGTTAAATTTAACAACTCATTGCTGACCCCTCAGCTCGCACTCGAATCATGAAAGAAATGTAGAAAAACTTATCCAATTTTCTTTATCATCTGGTGAAATTTTCTAAATGAGATTGAGTCATTTGTTGAAAGGCGTTTGAAGACTATAGAGAAATCTCTGGCTTGAATTTGATTGCAAAACAGGTGGGGGTCAGAACATAAATATCATGTAAGGAAAAAAAACAATCACACATAAACCGCTTATCACCTGATAATTAGAAAGGGGGTGAATTTTTTTCAAACCTTTTAAATTACATAAGGATCACTAAATGCTTCATTTTTACCTTATCTTTTGTTAGTATAATATTTTGAATTTTTTTTGTATCAAATGACAGGTACGAGTATATGGTTTGCAATGAATTTGATTCAAATCCTGATAGGCAAAAGTTTCTTGAAATTCATCATCAATCCAAATCAACGCAAACTTACTCGCTTCAAATCTCAGACATGATATATGAAACCATGCCACCTTTGTCCTCTTAAGTGTCAACTAAGAGGTTCTGAAATGTTCACCTTTTGAAGCACTCTGAGGCTTTGGTGTTTAGAGTTGAAAAATATCTACTGGCTTCTGTTGTGCAGGTATCAAAATTATCCAAGAGAAGGAATCATTCAGACTGGTTTAACGTCATTAAGAGCACCAAGTTCGATAATGAGCTGTAGGACATGACAAGAATAAAAGTCAGACAGACCATAAAGGCTGTGTATGGCCCTAAGGTAGTCGGTAATTCTTCTATTAGGACTATGGTCCATCCAATTCATCCCAGAATACCGAGGACTACCAGGAAGGGAAATTCCACGAGCATATTACCCATGGCATATTGACTCCTTGCTCGACAAATTTTAACTACATTGACTACTCTGTTTGTTTTTTTTCTGATGAAGAGAACAAATAACGGTCCCATAATACCAAAAGAATCGTTCAGAGCTGCCAATCTGAGTATTTTGGCCCATGTAAAAGAGAACGGTGGTTTTATTGAATAACTTTCTAATATACGGATACAATATGTTGTATACCCCTTTCGTGTACCCTACACTCCATGAAACTATTTAATTAAAGCCCTTTAAAGTTATTTTATCTCATAGTTTAATAACTTATTCATCTCATTAATTCCATTCCGGTAATTATTTCGAAATGAAGGGAGGAGCGGGCCAAAAAAAACCTCACATCAGAAGTTGTGCATTATTTGGTCGACCCTGGAGAAACCTTTCCTTTTCTAAACAAATGTAAAAAGTAAAAAAAACAATTTATAATCAATCTCGATTTGCTTAAATCTTAAAATCATCGCCTGAATTTGTATGTAAACAAGTTTTATTTTAGTCCGCTTTTGACTAAACTTGAAAAAGATTTTCGCTCAAATTTACTACAATTTTAAAATATGAGATCAAATGTTTTTTGAGAGCTGTTGGGATATAGGAATGTATTAAAATACTTTTCCTGTATATTGATAGTATGTATGGTAGTAAACTTTCTTTTTGGAAAATCCTTAAGGCACATTTCTTACTTAGTCCACAAACAGATGAATAACGTACAAACACCGGAGGTTAAGCTATACATCGAAATTTAGATGAAAAATAATGTTACCATAATGTAAGTTTTAGGTATTAAAACTTTGATTATTCTTTATTTTCTGCTTGAAGATAAGCTATCTCCCTTAGCGTAGAATTACGAGGGCGGAAGTTAAAGCAAGAACTATTTATTATAAAAGCCGGAAGAAAGAATCGATAAGTCTGACACCGTTGCCTGAATGGAAACTACGACTTTTTAAGGTCGTCGTATATTAACAAAGTAAACTACCAAGGTCGTTTTAAGAGACTTTCTCGGACTTCAAGGTTGGCCACAACAAAAATATTGCTTGACAATTGCTGCGATATTGTTACCTAAGACGTGTGGAACTTTATATATTTTTGTATTCTTCCATTCTAATTAACTGATGTTAACTTTATTCCTTCAACTCCATTTGGGTATTTAATACCTCGCAAGATTCACTGAGGCCTTTGTTGGCCGGCAAACAAGTCATTTTTGCATCTAAGATATTTCTTCTTCTCATAAACTTATGGAAAGAAGCCATAACAGAAACCAGCCAAAATTAAATACAGGGAAATAAAGAGCGAAGTTTAAAGCACTTCTTTTTTAAAGAACTCTCTATCCATAACTTTAAAGTCACTCTAAGTAAGGTTAACTAACAATGTAGTAGTTAATATTACTAGAGCTACTATTTTCCAAGATTAGATCCATACGTCCTAGTTTGTATAGCCATGAGATGATAACGATAGAAATAAGTTTAAAAGACATGTTCCCATGTCATGTAACTCTGGCATTCAAAATTGTACAATTAGGAGGCATTAAAAACCCCTACCTTTTTCCATCCATTGAAGAAGAATCATTTTAAACTGAGATCAAAATCAACTTTTGATCAATTTTGAATAGATACTAATCAAATTTATTAAACCTGTGATATATTTACGGAGCTGATTAACCCTTGAAAATAATCGTTCACTATTGGATTCAGCATTTTGAAGAAGGTGAAAAAACCCTCACACTCCAGACACTGCAAGTAAGGGGAAAATCTTAAGCTTCAACTGTGTAGAAGAATTCAGGGAAAAAAGATGGAAGAAATTTGGAATCTCGTAGAATTCAACATTTGCTATTTTGACTTCGATGGATTAAAATAATGGTGATCAAGAGTTAACTTGGTCAAATTGCTGATATATCCTAGCTTTGGAAAGGAGATTTGAAAAGGTGTAGTTCATAGAGGAAAGGTCAGCTTAGCAGGTCACGGCAATTGTTTACCAGACCCTTGATAGCGTCATTTAGATCGATTCCCTCGTACTGTTAGTGTATAGTAGAACTAAAAATATTACACCAGAAAATCTGTTTAACTGATCGTGAATTATTCAGAAGTGAAATGTTCCGCTGTGGAAGACTTAATAGTTTGGCTCGCAAGATTGAATATTTGGGTACTTTGATAGTTATGGACGATAAATTAGTAGTATTCTATCTCTCTACATACAAAAAAAATTCAGGTGAGACCCAATAGAAAGTGCAGGATGATTTGCCTACATATTAAATTTTAAGTTTCCTTCAGCACCTCTAAAATAAAAGGTTACCTGGATTCCCACAGGGAATATTTTAAATTCTCAAATATTATTATTCTTTCATACTCCGTCCTGATTTGAATAGTAATATATCTTTACTCTAATTGCCCGCGTCCCACGGAGCTCTCTTGGTGCCATTGAATATGGCAATGGAATTCCAATGTCTAGGTAACCAGCTCCAATCCTAGCAAGGCATAAAAATAGGAGACGGATAGAGGTATCAGTTCAGTGGCTTCGTGCTGAGACTGATGCTTGGGCGCAGGAAGTGCCAGTACAAAAACGTCATAAAAACCTTAACTAAACTCAACACCGCTATATCGTCCTCTCCCGCCTCTCTTTAAACGCATATCATATCACTCTTTCCTCTTTTCTAATTTCACAGGGTAGATGCTGACCTTCCTCTCAGCCAACCGTCCCGCATCGGGGCTGAGGAGGTAGGGGACAATGATCCCTAACCCCTGAGCTCCAGGCTGGGGTGGCTGGTTTTCAACAACCTGCTTCATCCCCACCCATACCTTCCTCACATCCCTTTTCCTCACTTTACCGTCTATCCTTGATTTTAAGCCGTGTTTAAGGTGGAGCCGCCATGCCGATGGACTGCCAGGCCACCAGGCGGGAGGGGTGGTCCGAATTGGCGGCGCCTGGCTCTCCCAGGCCTGTAAGCACCTCTTGCAGTGCGGGCAACTGCAAGAGGTGATAGGCTATTGCGTCCCGTAGCACAAAAAGGGTCACCATGCACAATGATGAAAAAAAAAAAAAAACCAACCCCCAACCTCCCCTGAAACAGCGACGGAGCCGCCCTCAGGCAGCTCCAGCAAAAAAATGGAGGTACACTCCCCTGTGCTTGCGCAGGGGACCCTCCATATCTCTTCAACCGGAGAGGAGGCCTACTCCTCTCCTACGCCTACGGGTGAAGGGGACTCCCCCTCACCCCCTTCTCTGGAGGTGCTTTCGGGTACCTACCTTTTACCAGCGGCAGTCCCCTCTATTCTTTCCAAGAGGGGATTGCCAAGAAAGCCAGCAGGCAGCCCATAGCCAGCCACTCCACATCAAAGTGGCTTGGTAGGGAAAACCCCCTTAGGAGGGAGAGGGAAGCCAGGCCCCTTCGGTCGCTTCCCTCAAAAGACCTGCTGCCAAGAATATTAAACCTGGCCGGGGTCAAGGCCCAGGCCTTCCCACACAAGACTAGTGACGATACTGACAACGGGACCTCCGGTGTCTTGGGGGTTGGGATGGCCAACTGGAGGCACCCCCCTGAGATAGCCGTAGTCCTTGAGGAAACCCAGCCTCAGACGGTAGGGCCTTCCATGGGGGGAATCCGGGCTCGGCGCCAAGCCCCGAACCCGAATCCGCCCCTATGCATGGTCCTCCTCAAACGGCTGTGGTTTCTGAAGCAGTACAAGGAGGGGAGGGATCTCCTCCAACCGGTGCCCCCACGACTACCAGGACCTTCTCCATTTCAGAGAATGACCTGGCTGAGGCCGGTTCATCTGGCCTGGGGGCTTCTACCAGCGCGGGTGAGAAGCGGATTCATTCCCCGCCCTCCTCTCCAAAAAAGAAAAAGCCTAAGACCAAAAAGACAAAGAAGACTCGGGGCCCCTCTCCATCTGCGGGGGCTGCGGGGACGCATGGGTGTGCTACCACTCTGGCAAGCGACTAAGCCAAGATCGGCACATCCGGCCCCTCTGCCCCCGCGGTTGCGGAGCCCCTGACTAAGACCAAAACTGCACAGGGCGGAGCCTCTATGACATCGGGGCCCTTGATTCAGAGGTTACCTGGCGTTTTCGAGCCCGCTGGCTTCAAACGCTTTCTCGTTATTCGCTCCACGTATGGCACGATGTTGTCCAAGGGCAACATGATCCATCAAAGAAGAGGATTAGCTAGTGCAATTGGTAGACAGCCGAAGGTGAAGCGTTTCACGGACGGTAGCATTCTTGCGAATGCGGCGAATCCCGCCGAGGCGGCCAAGATAAGTGCTCTTCGGACACCTTATGGCACCCCAGGGAGTGTGACGCCGCACTCTACCATGAACTTTGTGAAAGGAGCAGTTAATGTGAGGGAATTCGTTGACTACTCCATTGTAGACATCACCCTAATGCTGGCAAACCATGGGGCGGTCAAGGTCGAACGTGTGATGAGAAAACAGGGAGGGGCCTCGAGACCCACCCCTACACTCTTCGTCACGTTCGACTGTGACAAGCTCCCTGAGTCGGTTCGTGCCGGTTGGTACCGCTACCGCGTGAATGCATTCGTGCCACTGCCGCGGCGGTGCTATTACTGTCACCGCTTCAGCCATACGAATCGCTCATGTAGACGTGCAAAGTCGGGGTCACGCGAAGTTTGTGTAAATTGCTCCAAGGTCGCACACGATAAGTCCAAATCGTGTGTGGCCAAGTGTGTCAATTGCGGAGAGCCGCACCCCGCTTTTTCGAAGCTATGTGGTGCATATCTCTTTGAGAAAGAAATCCTGGCCGTTCACGCCCAGGATCGACTCTCATTATGCGAGGCTAAGGACTTGGTCCTGGCGCGCCCAGCTCTGTCTGGGACGTCATATGCCTCAATAGTTAGAAAGGCACCCTCTGCTCCTGGCCCATCCAGGCCAATGAGCACGGTTGTTTCCGCGCCCATTCGGAGCCCTTCTGCGGTCTCTACTCTAGCCGGGTGCTCCCCTGGTAAAGCTGGCGGCAAAAAGGGTTCACACCCAGCCCCGGCTAAAACCAGGGCTTCCCCCTCTTCCCCCAGCGTGACCGTTTCCCGTAAGGCGAAACGGCCACGCGCCTCCACAGAGTCGTTAGACTCACAGGAGGCAACACCCTGAAGATGGTTGCTAGGCTATCTTCCAGGGGTTCTAACGCTGTCCCCCGAAAGGAAGACAGCAACAAAGGAGCTTTGGCTCCTTCGCCTACGCCCCAAGGTGGAGCAAGTGGCTCGGAGACGGTGGTGCATCAAAAAGAGGGCTTTCCCCGCCTCCGAAGCCGCAACTTTCGCCTAAGGTTTCGAGGCGAATAGAGCAAAAGACTCGCATGGCAAGTCCAACCTCCCCTAATAAGTCCTCGAAGGCGACAGCGCCTTCAGCGCTTTGTCCGGCCAACAGCACTTGGTGTTCTGCCCCCGGGAATCGCACAGCCATTCCTGTGAGGGTCTTGAGTTCGAGGAGGGCCCTCGCGTCTCCTCTGAGCTAGGCCTGGAGGGCATATTCCTTCAATGGAATTGCCATGGACTCCGGGCAAACATGGAGGAGTTGCGGTGGCTCGTCTCGTCCCGTTCTCGTTAGCTATCATTTTGCAGGAGACCATGCTAGGCGCGTGCCTCCTGCACGCCCTCCCGGGGTATAAGGGTTTTGCGACCCCACCACCGCGGGATGGCCGGGCTGGGGGATGCGCGGTTCACACCCGGCATTATGTCTCCGTTCTTCCTTTCTCTTCAGATACCTCCTTTCAGGCAGTGGCTGTGCATCTGCAGCTGGATAGGAAGTATACTGTCATTTCTGCATATACTCCACCGTCAGCTGACTTCGACCCGGGAGAATTCTGCCGAGGCCCGTTCTCTTGCTTGGAGATCTGAACGGCAATAATCCCCCCCCCCCGGAAAGATTACTCCCAAAATTCCAGGGGACAAGTCCTTGCCGATCTGATCGAAGAGCTTGAGATGGGTGTCCTAAACGTGGATGAGTTTACGCATCACTGCCCGAGACCCGCTTCATTTTCTTGCCTTGACCTATCTTTGTGATCTTCGGATGCACAGCCTGATTTTGATTGGGGGGTGGTCAATGACCTCCATGCTAGTGATCACTTTCCCATTCAAATATCATTTTCAGGGCAACTGCCGCCTGAGAGACCACCTCGGTGGTGCTTGGCGCGGGCGCGGTGGCCTGCATTTCAGGAAATGACAGAATTCTCTATCTCAGTCGAGGAGTTCAGGTCGCTAGATTAGGCCGTTAAGTTCTTCTCCGGCAACCTCATCGCCGTGGGCCTGACTACTATTCCTAGTACATCTGGCCGTTTTGCACGGCGACCACTCCCATGGTGGTCAGCCGAGTGTGAGACGGCCCTCAAACAGAAGCGTTATGCCTACATGCGCTATAATCGCCGCCCGAACGATTTCACTGTCGCTGAATTTCGTCGGGCTAGGGCTAGGTTCTGGTATATTTCGAAGCACGCCCGCCGCTCTTCTGGGTGGGTATACGTGTCTTCACTTAACGGGAAGATCCCTTTAGCTGAGGTGTGAAAGCGAGTCAAAAGGATTCGGGGTAAGTTCTCGCAGGGCCCATCTCCCGTTTTCCAGGAGAATGGGACCGCAATCTCGGACTCGGCGTCCGTGACGGAATCCTTAGCGACCGCCTTTTCGGCATTCTTTAGCTGTGATGCTGCTCCGCCAGCATTAAATGCACGTCGTGATGTCGCTGAAGGCCGCCGGCTCGACTTTACCTCCAGAGGCAGAGAACCCTTCAACGAAAAATTTACTGTGAGTGAGTTGCGTTTGGTTCTAGCTCCGTGCGCGGACACCACCCATTGTCCGGACGATGTCCCGTACGCCATGCTTCGACACCTGGGTGAGCAAGGCATGGCCTTTCTGTTAGATTTGTTCAACAGGATCTGGGTGAAAGGTCTTCTCCCAGACTCCTGGCCTATCGCTACTGTGCTTGCCTTTCGCAAACCGGGGAGAGATCACTCTACTCCGACCGGTTTCCGCCCAATCTCCGCAACCCCTTGCGTGTGCAAGTTGATGGAGAAATTGATAAATGTTAGATTAGCCTTTTTCCTGGACAGCGGAGGCCATCTGTCTTCCACACAGTGCGGCTTCCGCAAGTTCCACTCCACGTCGGATGCTCTGCTCCAAAGGGAAAATGCCGTCTGCGAGTCTTTCCTTCGTAGACAGCACTACGCCACGGTCTTTTTCGATCTGGAGACGGCCTATAATACCGCATGGCAATACGGTATCATGAAGACTCTCCACACGATGGGGGGCGAGTGGACGCCTCCTAAAGTTTATATCTGTATTTTTGCGAGATCGTCGATTCCACGTATGGGTGGAAGGAGCCCTCTCCGGCCCAAAGTAGCAGAAAGAGGGTGTCCCGCAGGAAAGTGTTTCCAGTGTCACACTCTTTGCCCTAAGCATCAGCGGCATCACCTTGGTGCTGCCGGAAGATGTTCTCGCTACGCTCTACGTGGATGACCTTTCGATCTCTTTTGGCGCGGCCCAGATGCCAACTCTGGAGCGTCGACTCCAACAGGCATTGAACTGCGTCTCTCGCTATGCCGAAGCTCACAAGTTTTGGTTTTCTTTGGCCAAAACTAAGGTGGTGCACTTCTGCCGCCATCCAGGGCTTCACCCCGACCAAGATTTGTTTTTTAATGGGGTGCGCCTGGATTTGGTTGAGTCGCACCGTTTCCTTGTGTCACCTAAGAGGCTTATATTCGCAGCCTTAGGGTCTCTTGTACCTGCGCCATGGACATTCTTCGTTCCGTGACGTTCGGCGCTTGGGGCGCTGATAGGGCTACTGCCCTACTTTTTTATCGATCCTTTGTTCGTTCGAAGCTCGACTACGGATGCAAGTTTAATGCATCCGCAGCCAAGCGTTTATTGCGGAAGGTGGATTTGATCCACCACACCGGCCTTCGCCTTGCGAACGGTGCCTTCCCCACTTCCCCCATTGAGAGCCTGTTAGTCGATGCTGGGGAGAGGCCACTCGCTCTGCGCCGCGTGCAGTGGATCACCTTCCTGTACACGCGAGCCCAGCGTCTCCCTCATTCGCCAACAGCTTCCACTGCATCTGCAGCTGATCTCAATGGTGCCTATGCCACCGAGAGACGCCATTCATACCCTAAGCCCTTTGGGTTTAGAGCCAGGAAACTCCTTCGAGGTGTAGATATAGCTCTCGGGCCGGTGGCGCCCCTGGTTCTGCCCAGGACGCCACCCTGGAGGGTACCACATTTGGCTATTTGTCGCCACGCCTCTGCTCCCAAAGCTTGTACTGCCCTGGGAGTATTGCGTTCGACCTCTTTGGAGCACACATCGTGTCACGCTGGAACCGTGCCAGTGTATACGGATGGCTCTAAGTCCCAATAGGGGGTCCGCTTTCACGCCGTTTCCCCTCTATTTGAAGTCAGCAGGGCTCTACCAGGCGCTGAATCTGTCTTCACGGCCGAGCTGGTGGCAATACACCACTCAAACAAGAGATTACGCGACGTGCCCGGTTCGGAGACCAGATTGTGATCTATAGCGACTCACAAAGCGCCCTGAGTGCTCTTGCGGCATTGGAATCTCTGCATCCCCTGGTTTGCGTTATCCGTGATGCTACGGTTTTGGCGAGCCGGGCAGATGTCGAGATTATCTTCTGCTGGGTTCCTGGACATGCAGGAATTGCGGAGAATGAGTGCGCCGATGAGGGCGCCAAAGAGTCCGTGAGGACTCTGCAACCGGACCAGCGTTTCGCTCTTCCTCACACCGACTACATGGCAGGAATACGGGCAGCTCTTCGGACTGCTTAGCAAAGAAGATGGGAGACGGTTGAAGGGAACTTAAAGTTGCGTGCCATTGCGCCGCTACTGTTTCCAAGGACCTATCCCCTAATGCCGCGGCGGCTTCAGGTTGCTTTCTGTCCTCTCCGAATCGGACAGACTCGTGTGACGCATCGCTATTTGATGGAGCGCTCGCCTGTGTCCTATTGCAACGACTGCGTCGTCCCCCAGACTGTTCGGCACATTCTTGTTGAATGTCCCAGTCTGGGTGATCTTCGCGCACGATACTTGTCCCGGTACCGGCATGGGCTGGGTCACTACCGCCTGTCCCTTGTACTCGGGACAGATTCGTGCCCATTGACTTGTGGACTTGTTGACTTCTTGGGGGAGGCCGGCCTTCTCACTATTATTTAAGCAAGGTTTTTTTTCTTCTTTTTTTATTCCCTTCGGTTTCACGCTCCTGCGCCGGGTGGACCTCTCCCCGACGCACCAGCTTGCTTCCTTTTACCCTTTTTGGGGTGTTTTTTTTTCTTAAATTTTATTTTAAAGCAGCCTAGAACTAGGCCAGTTTTAATACGGCGACTAATGCTCAAGTAGGCAGTCGCCAGATGAACTCTTAAAAAAAACAAACAAACTCGCCTCAGAGGTGCTGAATGGTTCTCTATAACCTCACGCCCTAACATAGTAACGGGGTTCTTCTGCTCCATTTTCTGTGTGGAAGCAAATTACTTTGCCTGCACGTATATTAACGACGAACAGCTCCTGCTAACCAAGGGCTTGACGCTGATTGTCATTCTGATCATTTCGTTAAGTCCATTTCCACAATGGATCAGAAATGTTTTATAAATTACTGCAATTTATTGATTAATTTAGGTTGTATAAGAAATGAGAACTGAGGAATAAAGTCATTAAATAATGGAAGAATTCTACAAATGATTGCGCTTAAAAGATGCCGTTGCAAAGGAGTCAGCTGCAAGGACAAAGAAATCATTAATTCATGTGAGAAGAATCAAACCCGATCGAATATTTTCTCTATATCGAAGGTCGGTAATTTATTTGGTTTTAGAGAGAGAAATCATTTACATCATTATAATTTATTAAGGTTCTCCTTTTTTATATGGGAATAAAGAGAAGTAAAATGATAAAAATATCCCTGAGAGTGGAACGGAGGACACATGACTGTCGAAATCATGATAAATGAGAACGATAATATTTGCATGGGAAAACGACACGCAAGGTCCATGTCGCTCTTCAAGGATAATGACCATAATTCCAAGGCCAATTACTTATGAGGTACTCTAGTCAATCTTGCCCCTACCCCTTCCCACAATCATACCCCTTCACTTGAAAAAGACAATCCTCACGCAAATACACAGCAAGCCGTTCAATACCGTAGAACAAACGATGTCCTAAACGGCTTTTCATCGGACATCAATCCGTAACATCCTTCCATCGTCACATATAGAACGCCTTGGAAAAGTTTCAATGCTGTCACCATCCTAAACTGAACAATATCAAACACTGCAATGGATTATCATACACAGACTTCTGCACGGCTACTATCAGGAAACAGCCATAACTTAGCATACACACAACATGCCTAATTCAGGAACAACTGAGACAAATCTTGCATATAAATAATGTACTTGAAATCTGGTAGAATCCAAGCCCATCTGTATTGTTTAAAGCGGCACCGCTATCCTAGAAGACAGAACTTACTGAAGAAGAACTTGGATAAGTAAGGTAAAATGTTTGTATACGTATAAAATGAACAATACAAGAAAGAGAAAACAGCTTCATAATAATAATAACGTGAATTACTCACATTAGCTTAATGTCTGACGATCTGCATAGCCGACAAATAATTTTCCTAACTATACTAAATTATTTCCCATAATGTGAAAAAGCATCCTTTTTGAGAGATTTGTTTGGCAATTACATTCCCTTTATCTCAAAATTTCAAAAGCCTGAAATTCCGTTTCAAAATTTGAAAACTTTTAAGCTATTCTTTTACCAACGGTGATTTAGGGACAAAAAAAACTTGTCCCATTAGAGAAGTGCATTAAAAAAATCGTAATTGTAGAAGATTGATAAAGGAAGGATTAAGGGGAGATTTCAACACTCAGAGTGTGATTAGAAATGACTAGAACTGGTCTTTGAAATGGACTAACATTGTAGCTCAGAGTTTTAGATGAGAATAACTATGACAAATAAGTTTGTAGACATTATCGTTAGAGAACTGTGACATGGTATTACATTGGAGTGCTACAGGGCACAAAATGTGTCGCCTACTCTGACTCTCACAGACCTCAGCACAAAAATTATGTACCAACTTCTTTTTTTTCTATTCCCTTGATATAGAATTTTATCCTTAAGTGTTTTCGCCTTAATTTCCACATATTAATTAGCCTCCCATATTATATATAGGAATACTTTGGAGAGTTGAGTGAGGGATCCTGTCCCTAGAAATCTAGGTTTATAGGAGAATAAATACAAAATTTAAACCCATCTCTTTTATTGCTCCTCCTTGTGCCATATCATGAAACATCGCTGCTTTTATCCTGGTAAAAGATAATACCTATGATGTGGCCCTTTCATTATTCTCGTCCAGGTCAAGAGACTATTTAAGATCCTTGCAATTAATATTGCAAAAATGACTTAATAAAAAGAATAATTAAATTGTATCTTATTTCATACCTTGGATCAGAACATAGAGTTATTGAGATATTCTTTTGTATCCAATAAACCGCACAGCAGGCAGGTCACTATGGAAATTAAAGAGTAATAGAGTTGTGAAGTGTTGTGTCATTTCCTAGTGGATATGAAACGACCATACCACCAGAAAATAATCCTGATTAGGGAGCAGCTTACTTTGGCACATTATTCGTAAGGAGAGGTCACAAATGAACTCTCACCTCTTAACATTTGTAAGGACTGATAGCATAGGGATGTCCTCGAAAATGCCCATAACATTCAAAAGCCGCCATTCAGTTTTACCTGGTCCCAAAAGGCGTGAATCCACTTAATTGTAGTAAAGTTGACGATGACTACAGCCTATGCACAGGTTATAGGATTAAAGACTTTCTTACTTAACTTTCTAAAAGGAAAAAGGCAGTAGAAGTCATTTATTCATAGGGAACAATGCAAATCCAACAACCACATTAACCTAGTAACAATAGTTTAAAAGATGTAAATTGAAGTTTAATATAAAGATTTTGCCATGAATTATTTATATGTGTCTGTCAAGTTTTTACTTATCTTTTATAAATTTGAAAAGAAAATTCTAAATATTTATGCATCAAACGATAATTGTTTACTAGATAAACAAATCTCCCAAAGGAGACTCTCACTAAAGGCCTTAAACTACTCAATGCCATTTTTGTATACTTTCGCGATTTTTCATCCTCAACATTGGGTGATTGCAGTAGTAGAGTAACACTTGTCTTAATTTTTAGGAGGGCATTCTAAAAATGCTCCTAATTTTCCCTTTTTATTAGTCTAAGATAAATTTGAGAAAAATTTACCGCCTTCTTCTTTTTATTTCTCTGACGAAAATAAGTTGAACTTGGTTCCTCAACCAAGTTAACTTATGAGTTTGGTGTGGCCATCGAGTAACGGGCTCGAGGGGGAGCATTTCCCTTCTTCTTTTCTTAATTCCTCAAGGATGAGGAATACGCCTGGTGTTTAAGATGCACGAGGATATGAGGAGTCTCTCTGACGAGAGTAAGTTGAACTTAACAAAGTTAACTAGCTTGAGGATGAGCTGCTTCTTAGCCCCTTAATGTAGCCCTGCCTCTCATGCAGGGGACTTGTAGTCTGACGACCCAAGTATTCTACCTGTCCCGTCTTAGTAGCCCGATCTTAATCCGGGGACTTCGTCACCTGGAGACTGACGTATTCTACTACAGTTTTCCTCAGTGTTTCTTATTCATACCTCGTCACACCACTAGAGGAGGGGTAAGCGGGGGAGGGGGGGGGGATGCGCTTGGGGACGGGCCAAGGAGGGTTCTTATTTCAAACGCTTTTTCTCACCAAGTCATACATCGGCTCCTCATTAGCCTCTCTTATTTCAAAAACTTTACGGCCACCACAGGCATCACCTGACCTAAGCTATTTATTAAATGGTGCTTGCCTGCATATGATGGTCTTGTACTGATTCCTTTGTGTGGCCTTCGAACAATATCTTTTCTTCTAGTAGAATATTCATAGATTTCAGGAATATTTAAACTGCTCTAATGTATTAACGAAGTGGAATAGAGATAGGTATAAAAACCTATTAGTTTGCTGCACTTATTCTCTCTCGAATCTAGACTATGGATACAAAACTTAGTGTTTTATATCTGAGCTCTCTTGCATGTGTTGTTTTTGATCTCCGACGCTGTTCTCCAGTTGGCAATTGGTTTCAAAACACGTCACTTACAAAATGCATTTTTGGCGTCAGATAGAAAATCGCAGTTGCTTTACTTAGTGATAAGCCAAGATCTCTGACAAGGTCATTGAGATCTCTTTGGTTTCGATAGTATGAATTTCTCTCAATAGCCATATATCTGAGACTGTAGTCTACATCTTCACTGATAATTTTAGCTTCTGAATGGTTGCTTTTTTCTAAGGATGAAGTATTTTTTTACAGAACGGTAGGTATACAGTGAGCAACACTGTGTGGTACTGGTGCAATAGAGGATGGAAGATTGAAATAGGAAAGAGCAGGTTCACCTTGACGTTTGAAAGAGTAAAAAGTTCAGAGAGAAATAGCAGTTGCTTGAGGGGTCAGTGCATTCACGCCACTACCTGGAATAACAAATTTCTTGGCTCTTCTTTCCTTTGAATACCATCCTGCAAAAATTAAAATATATAATTTTTTTAATCTTTTGTCTTATACTTGCTTAGATACTTGTGACATTTAATATTTTACTGTATATATAAACAATTTTCTTCCCTTGCCAAGTTTTCTTGCGGTGATTTGAAGCAAAATTATGTGCCCAATGTTTGTTTTTCACCCCGAGGGGTAGGAGCCCCAAGACTTCTTCTTTCTATATGTTTAGAATTTAATTATTTGAGTAAGCTTTCACATAACGTCTATGTATAATTGAAAGGTTTGTAATCATTAGGACAGGTTTTGAGCCCTAATTGCTATCAATGACATAAGATGTTCGCGAAGGTAGGCCCCAGTTTATGTTCATTGTAGGTTCTTTTAGTACCTCTAAGTTATCAAAATGACATAAAGAGGTATTTATAAATCTAATTATTATTTAGAAAGAATTAAAAACGCGTTTATATATACAAATTTTTATTGTCTCGTTCAAGGGAATAATTAAGTTTGCATGAACTGTCCGCTGATATAACAGAATGCATCTGGAGAATAACTTTACCCTCTTGACGCCTTTTTTTCTGATATGTTAACTTTTTTATATAGAGATGACATGGTAGCAGATCTGTGAATCCCTGGATAAATATTTCTGAAGTAATATTCCAGAAAGTTCTAAATATTTTCAGGGTGTGTGTTCTCGCAAGTTTTGGAACATTCATAATACTAAGTTCAAGAAGCTCCTTAGTAAATCTGAAATGCTTTGGAAGGTTTCCTTAAAATAATATTATTCTAAATATGATTTAAAATTTTCTACCATGATTTGAAAAATAAATAAAGCCTACAGTCTTCTATATATTCTAATTTTTTTTCGAAATTTATAATACCATAACATTATTTTACAAATGGGCAAATTTAGAAATTCATCGCCCTACCTACAAAGACAAAGTTTGGGGATCAAAATAAACCTTTTTTCATCTACTTTAGTTAAGGAAAACTGGGAAGAAACATTTTTAACCCAGCAACATAAAATGGAAAATGTTAAATTTAAGCACATTTGAAGTGTAACGCTCGATATTATCTTTCACGTCACTCAAATGATTTTCCTTAATGGACTTTACGCTCGCGTCCATCATCGCCATATTACCCGATTCATATTTAACAAATTCCGAGGAAAAATTATATTAAAGTGGAAGGATTGAGACGAAAATATAAAGTATATATATATATTTATATATATATATATATATATATATGAAAGCGCAATACGAAGCGTAATGCCAACATGACGAATTGGAACATTAAGAGAGATATCTGAGCGTTTTGTACATCGACTGTGTACATTTTCAATAGAAAGTTCTGTCAATTTTACAAAAAATATAATAAATATTAAAAACCAGACTTAAAATATAACATCGTTAATTGGATAAAAAGAAGAGAAATGGTACAAAAACAAAAGCAAACACACAAAACCCCAAATTAAATAGGTACCTTAATATGAATTGGAAAATTGGCTTACTAGGCAGAATTCTCTTTATAGGATGGTGTTCTTAAGCAGACTGTGGTGAATGTGCGGGAAATTAGATTAAATAACTATTGGTTACATGATGCTTGGTTGTGTAGGAAGGAAATTGTTGGGTGTATTTCAAATAATTAATAAGGGAGTTTAAGAAGGTTGGTAGTTGAGTTTCGGGGTGAGTTTGGAAATGTATAAAAACTCAAAGATGTCTAAATCACGACTAATTTGACACGAATAAAAAATAGAAAATTCAATGTCTGAAATTTGTGTGTTGCAATACATGGAATGGTATCGAATAGAAGAAAATTTATGCGTAGTTAATGGTCTGTTAGTATAGAGGGAGAAAGTTCTATGAGTACTAACTTCAATAATAGTTGGAGAGTGGTTTTACCCACGTAGGAGGCTTTCGAGACTGCATACAAAAATTGTTAAACCAATGAGGACCGAAGCATTTTGGAGAGGTTTTATTTATGGTTGAGAAAAGTTTTAATAGTTAGATTCTTGATAGTAATAAAATGAAACTGACATTGAGGCTATCTATTAGCTAATGTCAACTGTAATTAATTTATAAATTTGGATTTAATAGGACTAATGTAAGATATTTTTCTAAAAAGAGCCATTTTTTCATGCTTAATGTTAACATTTGAGGTATTATATAATTTATCTAAAAAACGTTTGGTAAGTTTGTCAAGAATTTGGGAAAGAAACAAATTAAATTGACAAAAGTTTCTATGCTAAATGAGTTCTTGATGCAACAAAGTCCCTTTAGAGCATATTTTTCTAGACACGGAAATATTTACAAGAAATGGAAGAATACTTAAATTTAAGGAAAGTAAAATCGAAGAAATTAGTGCGAAGTAGTGTGGTGGAAGGTTTGCGGTATACAGACGTGGATAAATGATTATTAATGGGAGGACTGTGTACGTCCAAAACGGAAGATTCATCATACATCTCATGTTCAACAGCGAAATTTATGTTCGGATGTTGACTCTTTAAATAATTATGGAACTGAACGACATGCTCTTTTTCTCTGAAGAGGATAGAGCAATCGGCGGTATATCGTTTATAAATAAGGGTTTAGATTATTCTGGCCAGTTTTTATCCAGCATTCTTTATTATTGTAAAAGAGCAACCTCTGACCCCCCACCCCTACTCCTCTTTATCTGAGACCAATTGCGATGGTATTCCAACATGGACAACGTCACTGGCTGTTCGAACAGGTACAAATTTTCGACTCTTGAGCGCATTTGGGAAATATTCCCCAATCCTGCGAACTTGTCTCAAGCCTCCCGGGTGAAGGGGCAAGGAAGAGCCGCTTTTTCTCGCACTTGCTGCTAAATAATGAATCGATTTCACCTCCGGATTAAGATGTCTGGAACTTGGGACTCCTTTCTTCAAACTGCCCTTCCCCATCAGAATCGGGCACCTCAAGGCCGTCCTCATCGTCTCAAGTCTAGGTAAGTTCCGTGAGCGTTCTTCAAACAGCAAGACTTTCTCCGCCGTGATTCTACTCCAGTCAATTGGTAGCTTCTGTGAACGGCAAGCATTTGAATTTGTGCAACAGTCTCCCTGCGTTTAATCGAACGGAAGAAAATTTCCATTGATACTTACGAGTATCTTTGAGGAAAAGTTTCTTCTTCCAGTGAAATTACGAGTAATCCCACATTCTCCGTCGAAATTCATCTGTAAAGATTGGTTCGGATCGTGCCCCACCTGCCTCATTCGGATTGTGCCCCACTTGCCTCATTGGTTAGTGCCCCACTTGCCTCATCGGATCGTTTCTAACTAACCTCATCGTAAAAAGGACCTTGTTTGAAGTCATCGACCCGTAAGACTGAACCCACCTTCATTATTAGTATTGTCAAGTGCCTCTTTTTGATCTGAGCATAATAACATTAATCAATTAATTCTATTTGAGAATTACTCCTCATAATAATTATCAAGATACTGTTTCAATTTTAATAATTCCTTTTTTCCTATTATTATTCTTATTTTGATTTTTGTAAATAAAATTATATTTTTGTTGTTTCATTTTTAACTAACCTTAAAAGATACTCTCAGCCTATTCAAGTAAATCTCGCCAAGCATTTATGCATTCTGTCTGATTATTAAGGATTTGTAAACCCAACGCCTAAAGTTTGACCTACTAGTCGGGCGTTAATCCCTGCAAATTGTCCCTCAACGGTTTGCGTTGCAGTAGGTGATTAAATTATCCTCACATAATATAGGAGTGCTGTATGGTATAGAATGTTTTTCCACGTCAATGATAACAAAAATAAATGTTGGCAAAAGTAGCGTCTAGAGGAAACCACATAGCCATGCTTTCTGTTTGTTTATTCAAGCTGTTATAAAATAGGAAAATGGTATCTCCTACCGCGAGTTTGACTGAATATATGAACTGCCTTCTCTCTAACCATACAGAGTTGTTCTAATTAGAAAATTAACGATTAACAATAAGATAACATGTTTTAATAACTGGTAGGTTGGTAAAACGCGATTTAACCTCAAAACGTGAGATATAATACTGAACTAAGTGAGAAGAATCATGAGTAATAAATTTATCGAATTCTAAAGAATCACGTAAGGTATAATTATTAATTGTAAGAGGTTCAAGAAAAGGGACAAGGAAACTACTCAAGTTCTATGTACTTGTGCAAATAGCTGATAAGATGAGTCTAAATGGTAATCCAGTCTTGTGTATTTTAGGTATACCATAAAAGATACCTGGGTCTAAAGCCGAGGTATGAAGATTATTATATGCGGACTCTAATAAGTGCAGATGTTTAAGTTTACGTAAGAATCTATTAACTCTATCTTGCAAAAAAATAAAGCTTTACGCCATACACGTCTTTAATTGCACTTGGGCTAAAGAATTAAGATACTGATTTGCTCTCCCTTCTCTAATGCTTTGCATCCTCATCGATGCTTCTAATCATGATAATTTGATAGCATTGTCAAATCTTATCATGATTAATCAATCTAATAGTAAAGTGAGAGAAAAAATAGCCGGGATTTTTTCAGATCTGTTATTTCATGTTAGGGTGACATATTTTTTATATGTATAAACATAGGTAAATGAGTGGCATATTATATAAAAACTTTTTCAAGAATACACAAAAGTTATTTGGGGAATCATTAGCGTTAACGAAGAAGGTTTATAGAAGAATACTGATTCTTTATTATGCGAAAAACACGTTAGTGACATGTTACGTAAACTCGTGAGAATTTTCCTTCCTTACTTTGTTTGCTAATCTTATCTTTATGAAAATAGTTTCCATTGATTGTCTATTTTCTATTCAGAGATTTGTTTGTGTTGTTATTTTATATTATATATCATTAACATATTCAGTTATAAGTATATTAAAGTATACAGGGATAGATCAGTTTCTCTTGTCTTAATGCTATATTTTGTATAGAATGGAAGGAAGAAATTGTATAAATGTCCGAAAATTAGTAAAATGGATAGAAAAGTGAGAATGGTAGCGATAAATGATAGTAGCTGTCAAGGCTTTAGTAGACTACTCTTATAGGCGATACTTTTCTCAAAACTTTGTGGTAGCTCTTAGTGATACCTATCAACTTAAGGGAGACCTCCATCAGGAAATAAGTCCATTAGTCAAAATCAAGGATTAATATCGGGTTACCTGTTTCTCCTGAATTGATTGCAATAAGTAGTTATACTTTGGTTCTGTAGGTGTCGTAGAATGCCCTCCTTTTTGTTCTAAGAGTGCTAAGAGTGCTAATATTGTTATTTTAAAGAAGAGCTGTAGAAAACACGTAAGGATATAGAGAAACGCACAATAATTTCAAAAATAACCATATATTTTAACTTTAACCTTTTAATACACAAGAATTAACCATTAACCACAAAAATACTCCGAATATTATAATACACAATAATTAATTCAATTAGTTTGACCCTCTAAAATTAGTTAATTTTGCTACACACTTCAATATATAAGATTTAGGCTTTTGGACTTTACTGGAGTTTAAATACCTCAGGAATGTTATTGAGTCCACGACGCGTGCCAACCGGCCAGATGTAGGTGGGCGAGATCACGAGGTAGTTTTGGCGAGGGTAGCAGCTAGGGGGCCACACGGTATTCAGAGGGGGTTCTTCAAGGACGAAAACAATTACGGTGCTTTTCGGCACCAAGGTAGGCATGGTCTCTCTGGCAAGAGTGAGTCTAACTTGGTTCTTAACCAAGTTGACTTATAGTGCGGTGTGACCACCGAGTAATGAGCTCGACTGGGACTTTTCTCATTCGTTACTTAAGTCTTCATGGGGGAGGGTCTTTTTCAAGGGCAAGGGTCGATGAGGGGGGTTTCCCTGACGAGATTAAGTTAAACTTGACTAAGTTAACTTAAAGCTCGGTTTGTTAACTAGGAACTAGCTCGAGGATGAGCTTCTTCTTAGTTGCAGTCCTCCTCATGGGTGAGGATAACTGAGGGGTATTTCTCTGACGAGAATAAGTTGAACTTGATTCCTCAACCGAGTTAAATTAGGAGTTTGGTGTGGCCACCGAATAACAGGCTCGAGGGGGAGCCTTTTCCTTCTTCTTTTCTTAATTCTTCAAGGACGATGAATACCCCTGGTGTTTAAGATGCACCAGGATATGAGGAGTCTCTCTGACGAGAGTAAGTTGAACTTAACAAAGTTAACTTAACGTTTGGTTTGATAACCAGCCACTAGCTCGATGATGAGCTGCTTCTTATTCCTTAAGGTAGGTAGCCTTGCCTCTCTTGCAGGGTAGTTCTTGGTCTGGCGAGCCAAGTAATCTACCTGTCCAGTCTCGGTAGCCCGAACTTAATCCGGGGACTTCATCACCTGGAGACTGATGTATTCTACCAATCTAGTCTGGGAAGCCCGGGTAGCCCGGGGTCTTAATCTGGGGCCTTTGTCACCTGGAAACTGACGTATTCTACCAATCCAGTCTAGGTAGCCCAGGGTCTTAATCTGAGGACTTCCTCACCTGGAGACTGACGTATTCTACCTTGTTTTTTCCTCAGTGTTTCTTATTTATACCTCGTCACCCCACTGTGGGAGTATTAAGAGGGAGGGGAGGCTTGAGGACGGGCTCAGGAGGGTTCATATGCTAAACGTTTTTTCTCACCAAGTCTTACATCGGCTCCTTGTTAACTTTCGAGCTTGGGAGAAACACGTCTCCAATTTCTTACTTGACGTGAAATTGAATCTCACTCTCTTGGGACGGATCTTGCATTTTACAACCTTTCGGGTTTTCATAGCGACGAGTCTTGCGGCGCTGCGGTTACGCGCTTGACCTGACAGTGCCGGGGCCGGATGTCTTTGCGGTAATCGCCTCGTGACTTCAATGCGAGAGAACGGGGGAGTGACGGTTCTCTTACAGTAGGATTTCTCCCGTTTTACATCTAGCCTATTTTTTTTTATAATTTTACCTGCAGGTTGTAACTAGGAACACATCAAAATGAGCTACTAATGATATAATTCATAAATTGCACAGCATATTACTGAAATAAACATGAATTTACAAATAATTGTCAAAGAGCGCCAAAGATTAATGGCGATATAAGGTCTATTTTTGTAACATAGCCAGATACAGAATTAAGAAGCAGTAATCACCCTACGAAGAATGCAATTCAGAGGTGAAGGATAGATAAAGGAGCAGAGGATATAGATAGATATTTAGTCCATAACTCTTATTTCTGAATGGTCATATTTTAAAGGAAAATTTATCGATTTTATTCTAAAACATATTTGTTTGCTGTAGTCCTTTGGAAGCCATTTCTAAGCTAACCATTCCAATTATGTGTTCTTTTATAAGAAGTTTGTGCTATGACTTTGTTAAATTTTTATGATAATAGTTTAATATTACAGTTTCTAGTAGTTTGACTTATAATTTATATAAGTGTTTCGAAGACTTTGATGAGTTGGCCGCGCAGATCCAGTACTTTAGTGAAATATGGTTTCCTTTATTTGCAATATACTCGTATATTCGTATAAATAAATAACTTCATCAAAGTCTTTCCATATGGATGAGGTTTGAATTTTTTAAAATACATTGACTTAAAGGAGTGTAAAAATTAGAGAAAGTTAACCCGGATGACAGATGCCATACCTACTGGCGTTTGTAATTTCGTCACTAGAAGGCACTCCTTTGGAGGTTGCGTGCATAAAAAATATTGCGCCCTTGCTTAAACTGTTTGGCACCAAATTACATTTCGCGCCACAGCTAAAAATGTTCACGTCACCTCTGCAGTCAGAATTCCTAATATTTTGAAGTTTCTTACTGATACCTCCGTTATAGTAGCCATATCTTTCAATCAACATTAATCAAAGTAGTTACCAGAGAGATAGCCACGCTTCCTTAATCTCTTGCCTCGATTCCTGTAAATTCCTCTCTAATAGCTCACATGTTTGCACGAGTCAACGCCATCCAATTGTTCCAAATATTGAAGCTCGTGTACTTGCCTCACTCAACGTTTCTCTCATGATACTCTCCTATTCCGTTAAATGGTTTGACAACATGCTCCCCATTTTAACACACAAGTACTCAATTAAAACGGCATCTCTCATTATTCTTCCGTTTCCTTTTATTGTTGGCGACGCATAGATGTCTGAGAGATACATTGGAGATCGTTCCTTGTACATTTTTGCTCCCTTTTCTTGCCACGATCCTACTTTGCTGCCTTCACACGTGGCTTAGCGAAGTACAATTTATCCTATTTTTCTTCTTTGGTCGATAGGCACTGGAAATACTCGTAGCATTTGAATGCGCAGGTCATTTTGACAATAGCAAAAATATTTCTTGAAAATTGAGATGGGAAGATAGTAGTGGAATGTTCAAAACAATGAATTTTAGATCAGTTAGTCAGAAAATGACCAGCCTATACTTTTCCGTCACAAGTTAGCAGTCTCATTCTATTAGTTCAGTGGAGACTCTTCATGGGCGTGGGTGGCTCCCTAATTATCAAGCTTCTTGTGTTCAGGGTCTAGTACCCCAAGCTTGTTGTGTTCATTCACTGCTCAATGTGATCAGATAAGTGATAAAAATGCGGGGATTTTGTTTTCGCAAAAGGAAAATACCAAAGTTCATTCCGCCAAAATGATTCATTTACCAAATACAGTTATAGTAATTGACATAAATGGAACAAATAGCGGTACACTCACTTCATAATTGAAAAAAAACATTAGTCAAAAGCAAAATTTTTTGTAGCAGGTTATAAAAACAATGAAGTACGAAAATTTCATACATCAATGATTTAATAATGCAAAAGTGTGGTTCTTTCTGAAGGAAAGTTTTAATTGCTAAATATTTTTTTTAAGAGCTGCTATCAAATTCGCTCAAGAGCTAGTTTTACTTCAACAACCGCTGTGAATACACGTCAAATGTGAGTATGCATCTCAAATCTAAAATTTCTCAGGATAAGAGGACTGGAGTTTGATTTATAGGTACAAGTCAAACCAATAAACTAAAACTTATTGTTCCAGGGAAACTGTGCAATTTCACTCTAGAGAAAAAGAGCAAATAAGTAGAGTTATATAGGAAAAAATATATTAGGTTGATGACAGAATGTACCTTTTTTAAAGCAAATGGATTGATTTAGATTTGGCCATTTCCCGCAAATTTTACATATTATCTTATTTTAAGATATATTTTTTTTATGTTTTCGAAGTTTGGATGATTTCTGAAAAGACTCTGTACATTCATGCGTATATATTTTCGAATTAATACATACAATACTGAACTTTCATATTTCACAATTCTCTGCCGTGATATTTGAAATAAGAAGCCAAACATGTCTAGATTTCTGAAGATAACATTAAAATGATCTACCTTCTTCTACCACTATTGATAAAAAAATACTCAATTTAAAACATTAACTAAGATCTAAGTACTACTAATATGCAAAATTATATTATTTTAATAACGGTAAAGGTTTTTTATTGGTTTGCAGATTACCTATTACTGCTATAATGGTTTGATAATCTTGGGTCTGTTGAACTACCAGAGATGTTCTTTGTCCAACTCATTGTCTAATTGATTTTAAATTATAAGGCCATTTATGCACCCCTGTGTTTTTTATCTAATCTTGATTTATTTTTTCTTGAATATACTTGTCTATTTCTAATCTGTTCTGTTGCTTACAAACCAAATCCAGGCTTAGAAATTTCTTGGAAATTATTAAGAAGAGATTTCATAGAGTAAAACGAATTTCTTGCTTCTTTTCTCTACTTTTATTTCCTTTTTTCTCTACTCATCAGATATCTTCAGAAGATGTTTAATCAGTGTTGGTTTTGAGAATGAGCAAAAGTGATTTCAGAGAAGTTTCGATACCAGCAATAAGTGGAGTTGTTTTGAATGCTTAACCTTAAGTTACTTTCATAGGAGTAAACAATGGAGTTGCTGAGGAAATGAAAATATTCTTTTAATTATTAAATACTGAAGGAAGGGCAAAGAGATGCTGCAAGTGTCGAACAAGAAGGAAACTCAGTAATTTTGAGAGGATAGGAAAATAGTGACCCTAAAGGAAAATAAATTTAATTCTGAATAAACAAGCCAGTAAACTGTAATATTACCAACTTCAGCAATTTACTAAGTAAATACAAAGAATCCAAGTCCCACAAAGTCAAATTTGGACTCACTTAATTAGGAAAAGAAATCAGAAAATTACTGTGGTATGGGATCGATAGCCTTCCAGGAGGTACAAGGTGGAGGGTAAAATAGTTTCTTATATATCTATTTTAAATACGGGTAAATGAGTTATTTTAGGAATGATTTTAAACAAGTTTAAATGAAATATTTTTGACGGAAATTTAAAATTATAATAAGTGCTAAGTTCAACTTGCCAAAATGGATTATAAGAACTCATAAACTACAAAAGTATAATGTTGAGACTGAATACGGTTAGGAATTGTAGCAAAACATGTAGGTAGAACGTTGCCGTTAAATTCTTTACTCAAAGTTTAATAAGGATAAGTGTAAGGGCTTAGTAATAACTTGGGGGTTCTTTTATCGTAAAAGTGTCTGAATGCGACGAATAAATCAAAAATTGGCAGAGATCGGATAATAAGAAGCGAAATTGAAAACTCTAAAGAGGTAGAAGAAAAAAATGTTGAATTTCCGGTATTGAAAGTAAAAGAATTTGATTAAGATAAAGAAAGCTATGTTATAATTCACATGGGCCAAAAAATCAGAAAAACCTTGAGTGCCAAAATGTTAAAAAGATATTTCAATATAATAAGGGCAAAGCACATCCCAGATATTCAAATAATCGAGATAATAACAAGTGGTCTTCTTTATCTCTTTGATTCTAATCGAAAAATAAGTTAAGAATATGAGGGATAAAAAGGCATAAATCTAATGGCTAAAGTACGATAATTATTAATGAAAATCGATCCGAATCGTCAAGGAATTAAATAAACTCATCCATAATAAAACAGATACTCTCTAGGGGCTCTCTAGGGGCTGAAAGATCCTCCTTGAATGTGCCTTTCAATATCGGTCTCATGTCTTCTTATGCAGATATTTTGTTAACTCAGGTAAATTAATATGACAGCAACAGGGCGGATTATATAATTTACGAGAGAAGACCCAAGAGACGAGCTAAATTTATAATACTCTTTTTGGTCTTGATCACGAGCAGATGCCTTCATAAGAAAATAAGCTCTGTCCTTAGTGCCAGTTGCACTTGCCAGTAAACGCATGCTTTTGAAGGCTGGCGGGATTATAACTAATACATCCGATCACAAGTTTGGGTTTTTTGGTGTCAGCTAATGTTGCTCAAGGCTGTATAGGTCTATATATGGTATGCCTATATTTTTAAATGATTTACTTAGCTTGTGATGAAGGATATCTCATTTCGATTTTAAAATATGGAGCAGAGCGTTCACAGCAATCTGCATAATAGTTATCTACTACCGTTACATATGCAGGGAAATGGGAAATGCTTCTTTCTTTGAGGAAATTCATTAAAGAGAAATAGATGAAATATTCCCACATTGAGGTGTCATTAATTTCCCCCCGCCATCTTCAAAAACTTCTCTCCAAAAAGAAAAGACAGGCACTTCTGGCAAAGGAAATGTAATTTGTTCTCTTTGACTTTCCGTAATTAAGATAAGTACGAATTTTCGAAATCCGCTTCATTATATTTTAATTACACCTTATATACCTCTTGCACAAATTCATTTTTTGTCTGCACGAAAGAAGTAAAGGAACGTGAAAAGTGTGTTGGTTTTAAATAATACAGGTAAAGAGTATGTAAATAATTCTATCAGGATTAAAGATGGAAATCAATAGGTTTCGGTAAATTAGTATCTTTTTATGGCATTTCACGTTCCTTTTAATTAGGTTGTTACTAGCGACCTAATAACCTAGGGAAGCGATTATCAGCAACTGACAAGGATAAGACAATGGATTAAGGGAAAGTAATATGAAATTATAAGGGAAATAATTGCGAAAATCATGATAAAATCAAAGTTGAAATAAAACTCAAACAGTGCTTCTCTAAATCTATATAACAGGACAACAGTAAACCCCAGAGTTATTTAAATAGAATAAATAGATAAAAATATATCGCATTAGTGGGGTTAGCAATTTCCGAATGGAGATAGCAATTCATTTCAAGGACCCCTTCTTCTCCGATTTGAAGATAAAATTGGAAGCAATCCTTTTCCTATTAAATTCAATGAGACTCAAATTCGCGCAATTTTTTAGAGAAGAAATCTTAAATTTCGGTAATATTTTAAGAAATTGAGAGCGTCTTATTTTTTCAAATGTTCGTTTACAGTATATATGTACACCTGTATAAAAAAGAGTCATAAGACTTGTCAATGGTAAGTACAAGAGAGCTCTACAAACCTCTTTCATTCTGTAGTGTCTAATATTTGAATCTCTATAGTTTACACCATTTCAATTTCCCCTACATCCAGCAGAGTTGGCGAACCTCTTTCTCATTACACTTTGGGTGTAGGACAACATCGAAGAATTTAATTTTATATATTTTCAAATATTCCTAAATATATAAACCCTTATTTTTAAAGCCACTAAAATGAACTATTTGACTATCAACCCACACTTTTGAGACATAAATCGTGGACAGCATATGTGCTCGTGTATTTACTTTTCTATCTCAATAAACAAACAGCATTTATTTATTATTCGGTACTATTAATTGCCTATAGACCACAATCTGAGTGTTGGTGGAAGCCTAAAATGATTTCATTTATCAAGTGACAAAGAAAATCAAATATGTAACTGAAAACTTACAAATATATTCCATTTTAACTCTAGTAAGAGTTTCCTTATCCTGCCGTTTAATTTATCAAGTGACAAAGAAAATCAAATATGTAACTAAACACTTACAAATATATTCCATTTTAACTTTAGTAAGAGCTTCCTTATCCGGCGAATAAAGGATTTTGCTACTATTTCTTGAGTTTTCTGTTTATGTAGAAGAACGTTAAATTTACGTCACATCAACTCGATGAATATTTCGAGTACATTGACCAAGTTTACATCAGTAGTTGAAGTCGTAATATTAGAATATGTAAATGTGTGGTAACAACTCTGTAAAAATGAATAAAGAAAAATAGAGATAAAGGTATGATAATGAGTATGTACATGTTCTTATAATCTAAAAAATCGAATGTAAATGCATGTCATTAACAGAGATGTTGCTGCATTAATTAAGCACATGACATTTTATATGCTTCCACGGGTAAGCTTTAGGATGGACTCAAGGTTGTTTCGTGGTCTGTAGTTATGTAGACTTGTATCTCTCTTTGCAGGTTGCATTACTACCTCTGTTAGTATAACTCCAATGTAGGATATTTTGTATAACACAATAGTGGGTCGTTTAGCATATGAATTGATTGCTCTTTAAGATTTATGGATAAGGCATGATTTCTTCTTTCATTACTATCATCCAACTTGGATAATTGGAGTATTATTCCTCTTTTGATTAATTCAATTTTGACTCAAAAGGAATTACAACATAAAGCCTCCCGGAGGGTCAGGTGGACGTATACATTAAAGTCCCGTCCCTTGTGGAGAAATGAATTGAATCAAGCTAAATGTGGAGAGTCGTGGGAAGGTTAGCCGGCAAATATCCGTCTAACTGCCTACCCTGTTTAATCTCCCCGCCGCATTGGTAGTCGGAGCGAGCCGCTAACCACCAAAGGCCATTAAACAGCGCCGCAAAGATCCAATTACCTACGAGATCTGTAGGCCTGTGGTTAAATCGCCAAAAAGAAGTGCCAGTCAAAAGGAATTCCTAGGATGGTGACGGTTGGTGGTGTCTCTAATTAACAAGCCACTTGGAAACCACGGTGCCAACCACCTCACCCCTCGCTTTCCCACGACGGCTTTGCCCTTTCTCCATTAGATGGGGCGGTCGCCAAGCTATATTCATGCCCCTGAAGAGAAGAGAAATTATTATTCGGTGAGAGACAATAGAGGATCAGTTCGAGAAGATAAATTCTTCAGCCAGTAAAGATTATTCGAGGAGAGACGATAGAGGATCAGTTTGAGAAGATCAATCCTTCACCCAGTAAAGATTATTTAGTCAGAGAGGATAGAGGATCAGTTAGAGAATATTGATCCTTCACCCAGTTTTGAATTAACTTAAAACGTCACGTTTTGTCTCGGTACCAGACCGAGCCATCCTGTACAGACTTAGAAGAAGTTTAACTGGATTACCATTCATAGTGCCAAACCAGGAATTTCGGCAGCAAGAGAAGAAGGATTATTTCGGTGCCAGCCCGAAGCATCCTGCATAGGGTAGTACAAAGCTTAGCTGGCCTAATATTCTTAGTGCCAACAACAATGTCGCAAGTAAGATAATAGACGAATCAGTCACTCTCTAGTGACTCTCAAATTGAGAACTTAAGATCGAAGAATTAGACCTCAGATTACCTTACTTCCATCCTATATAGAAAAAACTCTACCATCAGCCAATTCAAGACTCCGAAGCACAAGAAAATCACTCCAGTGACATCCAACAACCCCTGATCCTATCTGTCATGTAAGTTAGAATAACCATTTATATTCGTATTGCGTTAGTATCAGTTTATTACGGTACTCAAAATTACTGAATTAGAAACAATTGTGCGAGAACCCATCATATTTAATAGTAGAATAGTATAATTTAATTTGAAGTTTAACGCGAATCTAAAGAGGTCACAATAAAATAACTAATCAGCAATTGGTTTGTTTACGTGGAGCCTAATTTTTATTTTTGTCCTGAATAGATATTGCAATAGGCCCAGTGGCAAGGATTTTTAGCCTAGGTTAACTTATGAGGTGAATATAAATAGTTTTACTGGTTTTTATTTAGTTAATTGTTAAATTTAAAATATAGGTTTATTTTGGGAATAATTACTGGGCATTTTACTAAATCCTTAAGGTATTTGAATCGGCTCTTCCTTAAAACAACAAAATAGCATTCTTCGACAATGACCATTGTTCATTCAAATAAGGAAAGTTTATAAGAGTTACGGAGTGGATTACATATTTGAATTATTAATTAAATCTCTAGTAGAACGTAAAATAGAACTTCAATTGTACCAGTGATAGAAATTTTAAGAGAATCTATAAAAAGTCCAAAATGCCTTAAATTTCGCTGCCAATAAATGTTTCAATAGCAGCTTTCAAGGAAAAGTTAATAAAACCTCTAGTAATTTCAATAGAGCCTTCAAAATAATTTCCAATATTTTCCATTAAATTCCGAATAAAAATTTTAAACCTCCCCACTAAACACCTTAATGTAGCCTCTATATAATATTTAAATCACTTTCAGTAGTATGGCGTAACACTCCCAATAGAAATTCGAATGTATAGTTCAACAGAACTTGGAAAAGAATCCCCCTCGTTTTTTTTGAATGCTATGAAAAGAAGCATGCCAGTAAAATCCTTATATTACAACTTTAAAGAGAAAATTCCTCAAATATGATTTATCTGGAACCTTAAATTAACCCACTACTTAAATCAATATTAAAAATTTTAGAAAACTTCCTCTATGAACCTAAATTGACAACAATTGAAACTCTTTGAACCTATCAATTGAGTGCTAGAGCGCTACTACTGTTTAAAAGAAACTTAAAAGAGAACTTCTACGTAGCTTTTGATAGAACATCCTGTACAACATCTAAGCAGCCTCTAATGGAACCTATATTCGATGAAATGTTCAATGGAACTTATATGAGGCCCCTAATTTAATACCTAAGATGCATTTATGGAGCCTTCAGCAGCACTGACTTTATATCCTCAGGGGAGCTTTCAGCAGATCCTAAAATATTTAATTATAGGAACATTTAATAGAAGCTCTATTAAAATATTAGATATAATCTCAATCTATCCCTTTTGCTCAATTGTCTCGGAAGGTTGCACATAGGGATCTAGATCGCTGTAATTTCTCATTCTTTGGGAGTGAAAATTTCATCCTGAGTCCCTCAAATTATCTTTTGCTTGCAAGGCCTAATCAATAGTTTCCAAATCAGAAACAAATAAATCTTTCTGTTGTGAAAACAGGATTTCTCGACCTTTGTAAGAACAAAGACGTCAATTAAGAAAGGCTTAAATAAAACCGGGATAAAACCTGGAAATAACTATAGATGTTATGAAAGAGAGGTGGTTCTTAGATCCCTAAAGCTTTGAGCAGCTTTGCTATAACTAGGAGCCGAACACACACTGTATATGAGGTCAGAGATAAAATGGGTGTCAACTGTTTAAGTCTCGGAAAAAGAGAAGGGGTTTGTCAACCGTTTTACAATGTGATGAAACTGCTATACATAAAAAAGTACTCACCCCTCCTATTTTTTTCTTAACGAAGTGTTTCATTATCGCTGGTGCTATTGCCACAAAACAGGTTCCTTCCCCCCGTATCCCTTATATGTAAACAGACGTCTCTTTTAGTGAATTTCTTTATTCAGTGTGGAAGATCACGGCCTTAGGTCGAGGGAGTCACGTCGCCGTTTTTATGAAACTTCTCATAATTATACTATTTTCTAGTTTCTTGACACTACATCCCATTCATCATCACCAGATATGAAAGGACAATTTAAAAAATATAAAATATAGTTGATTAGAAAAATTAAATTTTATAACTACATCAATTTAATTCAACATTTTTGTAGAGAACTACTTCTATTATAACTGAGAAATATAGCAACTAACAGAACCCATGGATAATAGAAACACACAAGAGTAGCCGGGTTTATTTCGTATTTATGAATCTGTGGCTTAGGCGGATCAAGTCAGATTTTGACGAGTTTATCAATGTAGAGGAATTATAACATAAAGCCATAGGAAGGGCCAGGCGGACATATACGTTAAAGTCCCCCTTCGGAAAGCGCGCGAGAATCGGGCCACATGAGGAGAGGCGTGGGAACGTTAGCCGGCTGACTAACAGTCATCGGCTTACACTTTTATCTTACCGCTGAAGAGGTAACCAAGGGCAGGCTGCTGGGCTAAGGAAACCACAAAAGGTTATTAGGCAGTTTTTCGAATATCCGAATACCTAGGAGGTCTGGAGGCCGCTGGGCCGAACTCCAAAAAGCGGTACAGATAAAAAAAAACATCGAGGAGAATTAACAAGATGATTGTCGGTGCCTCTTATTAGGAAGCGGACCTGCGCTCTGCGGTGCCACTCCTCCCCTTACCCCTTACACTCCCCTTAGCGGCCTCGCCTCTTCTCCTTCAGAGGGGGCAGTCCCCAGGCTATAAATAGGCCTGATAAGAAAAGAAAAGTGATTATTATTAGTCTACGAGAGACGATAGAGGACTAGATCAATGTGGTCATTGCCTCACCCAGTTCAGAGAGATCGACTTCTACAACCTAGAAGTTCGTTGCCTTTTCTCATCGGGGCCATACCGAGCTATCCTTTACAAACAGAAGAAGTCTGGCTGGATCACCATTCCTAATGCCAAACAAGAATTTCGGGAACAAGAGAAAAGAAACCCCGCTCATCCTGGAGTGACTCTCACAGCGCAATCTCCGTAAGAGTGAGAGGAGAAGAACTAATCCCCAACGAAGTTCCATTTATAAAGTACTTTAGAAATCACCTCGTATACCCAAACCCAGTTGGGCACCTGGCGTAACAGGCCGGGATTCTAAAAGACTTCAAGAGCTACCCAGAAGAGTACTCCTTGAGCTAAAGAACACAACACCTCTCTCCGTCTTTCAAACGTAACAGGAAGCAAAGTTGCAAGAAGAATTTGACATCCGCCCCCTCCCCATCTTATGTCGTGAAAGACCAAAACTCCAGCCGCTCGCCGTAGAAGAAGAACCGTGGAAAAATCCAATATGAGACATCCGTCAACTCCTGATCGTTTCAAGGTCATGTGAGTCCGAATGACTATTTATATTTGTATTGATTTACTAGGAGTTTAATACTGTACTCAAATTAACTAAAGTAGAGACAATTTTTAGTGAACCCCGCCATATTTACAGTTAGAAGAGTGAAACTTAAATTGGAGTTTAATGATAATCTAAAAGGGCCACCATAAAATAACTAATCATCAATTGGTTTGTTTACTTGGAGCCTATTTCGAGTTGGGCATAATTAGCTTCTGAAATAGGCCCAGGTTCAAGCATTGTTATCCCCGTTAAACTTAGTATGCGATTTTAAATATTGTATTTTGGTTGTTAATTGATAAATTAAAATTACGTCTTCACTGGCTCTTTCCTTAAAACTGATTTAACGCTGTAGCACTCTCAATAATACAGGATTTAAAGTCCACTCAGCCAATATAGAAGTATTTTTGTATTTCATAAATAATAGGGACAGACTGGCGAGCTAAATTCATTGGACATATAAATTCTCTGACAAAAAAGCAAAATAAAAAAAAATACGACAATCAAGTTGAAAAATCGTCTGATGAGGTGATGAGTTGTTTGAATCTAATAAGGTTTTAGTTTGTGAAGCCAAAAGACACCTGATTTCCAAGAATGAGAAATTGTTTTGTTTACTGCAGCTGTTTCACAAAGTGAAGAAGTGGATTTCTGAATGTAAGGAATTGTTTGTTCCTTTGTTTATCGGCTTTTCAAAGGAAGGAATCAAGTGGTTGATCCGTTATTTGCTGGTACAATGGATCATCATATGTCATATTTCAAAGTCCGATGTGATAAGTTATTCAAAACAGATTAAAAATGATATAAGTAAATCTTTATAATTTAAAAGTTGTCATGAATTTCGAATTACATTCAAACTTTTCTCCATTGACAGGAATTGATTATATAAACTTTTAAGTAACAAAACTATTGTGATTTTACTAAATTTTAAAATTGTTTAATTTTAAAAGCAGGTAAAATACGAGGTCTTTAATTCAAATTTAATTCCTATTTATTATATTACCAATTTTCTCGTTGTCTTTTTTGGGGAGTTTTAGGAATAAAATTTCCTCAATGAATTTATTGAACATTCAGTGACTCGTACATCATTAATGCTTTACTAACCGTTCATCTATCTAGCTTTATTCCTCCCTCGGATTGTTTTTGTAGCTAATTTTTTTTTAATAAATTAAGAATAGGTTTTAGGATCATATTTGATCCTACAGTTCTTTATGCCTTCGAACTCATCTCTAAAATCATCTTGAACTCTTTGACAGTTTGAAGATCATCCTTTGACTACAAGCTGGTGTTGGCGGGTACCAATGCTATGTAAAATACCCAATGGACAGCACCTCTATCTTTTAGAAACAAAAAAGATTTTATACTCAAGAACTGGCTTTACACCATACTTCCCAAATATCCGTTCTTTTTATATCTGCTCCAAGCATCGATATTTATATCTAGTTTCGTATCAAACTTGCAATAGTAGAGATAACCATAAATTACTGAGCGTTTGGTAGACTTTAAAAAAATGAAAATTTTGTGTATAGCTTTCGATACCAAGAGATTCTTGCGTGAGCGAACAAGTTCTATCACCACGCTGCTCTTAATAAGTGTACGTGTTTTTAAAAAAAGAGAAGCTGAATGTACGAGAATGAACGACTAGTGAAAAGAATTGATTCTATAGAAGTTTTTATCGACAAGTTCTGGAATGTATGACCAGCGCTAGACAAAATAACTAATGTGATAGTTTTAAAAAAAATCCAAAAAATCCGAAAAGAGAGGTTAGTTTACGTTAGGTGAGTTGCGACGCTGACGGAGACCAAGTTCTATGCTAAGTGATTGAGAACATAATACGGTACAAGCTTTCAAATGGCGTAACACAATATGTGTCGTGATTTACGATTTTGCCAATGATTCAGCACGATATGCGCAACAACGCCCCTTATGAAAATTACGAAACTACTGTATTAATAAATCATACAGAAATTATTCAAATTTAATTTCAATTATCCTTTCCTGATTCATAGCTATTTAATAATCTTATTTTATATTTATTTCTAACTCTTCACTCCGGCAATTTCGACGCAGTAATTCTAGGATGTAACAATGATGGTTTAGGATGATTCTCTGGTATGACTATGATAGTCTTGGGTGATTCTCGAGTACGCCAATAATGGACTTGGGGATTCTCGGGTATGCTAAATGCTGGTCTTGATTAATTATTGGGTATGCCAATTTTGGTCTAGGGAGATTCTAGACGAATGTGTTTCCTTATGTATCTTTGAGAACGAAGGCATTCAATCCAAATACTAACAAATATCTAAAAACAAAAATTTTATGTCAGCAAAGAAGTATTTCATGTGAATTCCCCCAAATATAAAGCTTTTATTCACCTTTTATAAAAAGATTTGTTTGCAAGTAGATAGATTTGGTTCGAGAGCGGAATTGTACGAAAAGAACTTTTGATTGGAGCAACATAAAAGAACTGTAAAAACGTTTCATTCCTCCGATAAAAGGCCTGTTCTATTTCCCTTTTGACCTAAAAATGTTTGTTAAAATAATAGAAATTGATCGATAAACATTGGTTTTTCGTAAGAGGACATAACGCTTTTTTAAAGCATTTTGATATGATGTTTATAAAAGCAAACGGATTAAACTTTACTTCAATTCCATGAAATCATTTAACAGTTTTCCCTTCGATTGATAAGAGATGCAAATTTTATTAGCAAGATATAAATATCTATGCAAAAAGGCGAGTTTGATTCTATTTTAAAAAGTGTAAAATGTTGCATTTCTTAAATATTGTAAGGATTAATTGGCCTTGCATAAATAAGGATTCCTTTAATATTTTTATGTGACATGAAATTCTAACGCATATACAGTTACCATCCCGATTAAAAGATTCCATATGTTACTAGTGAATTATTTCAATATATAAATTTATTCTTACTTACAAATTGAGAATAATTATTACTTTTTATAAGTTTATATATTTTTGCAAGGAGTGAATAAATGTGGGGTTTGAAGAGATATTTGTCATGTTAAAAGTAAGATTCTCAGCCTATTTCTGGATTATTGCTAAGATCCATGCAGGAAGATTCTTTCTGGAAGTACAAGATATCTATTGGTTAGTGGCTGAATCGAAAAAGAGAAAAAGGATGAAAAGTGAAAAACCTTTTGAATCAGTCAGAGAAGGAGTAGGTTAGAGTGAATGAGGTGGATATTTGTTAAAATAAGGGGTAAAGTAAATCTAGAACAAAGATATGGGAAGGAGAATGAGTAATGCAAAGTGGTAATGTGTGTATGATAGAACTAAAAATATAAAAAGTGAATGGTGTTTAGTCAAATAACGAAGTTGCGCAGAGAGTGGAGGGTGACCGAGAGATGCACGGATGGAAGCTAAAGATGGCATAAGTGGATGTCACAGAAATGCAGATGAATGCAAACAAAGAGACCAGAGGAGCTTAATGGGATCGTACTGGTTCTTAAAAAGCCTTTTTACTCTGGCAACTACACTCCTGAAACTTGGTAGATATATAAGAAAGTCATAAATAAAAATATTTTGTTCATGGTAAAATCAGGTTTTGTTGCATAGAAAAGGGGATATTGCAAATTTAAAGGAAAGATGGCCCACTTTGCTATTCAGCATTGTATTCAGCGTCTTCTTCTCAAAAAGAACGTTCTAAACAGTTTTTGTTATTTATTTTTATAGAAATATTTGAAAAAGAATTCGATTTTTGGACATTTTCCTCTGGTTCAAATAATCATCATAAAATAACGCTCAAAAAAGAAAAAACGGCTGCCAAGGTTTTTAGGAGAAGAAGACGCTGAATCCATTGCTCTAGCTCTATAAAAAAAAGTTATTCAAGTTCAAATCTGAAAAGATAAAATTTTTCAGGAGAGCAGTTTTAGTGAGTATGATTTACATATATATTGCATTACCACCTAATATTTACATATATATGGATATATGTCAATATTTGTATATATATATATATATTTATATATATATATATATATATATTGTGTGTGTGTGTGTGTATGTGAACATCGTGTTTACAGTTTGAAGTTTTTCATGATGTATGTATATATATATATATATATATATATATATATATATATATATATATATATATATATATTGTGTGTTTGTATGTGTATTTTATTGGTGCTACTGGCATGGTAATATGAGGTAAGAATAGACCTCCTCAACAACTCCACTGAAGCGTTGGGGTTGTGAGCTCGAATATTTTAACCACAGAGCAGCGTCAGATTGTCTATGTTGGCATTGGTTAACCCGTGCTGTCCTGCGAGTAGGGTTCTCTCAATAATCTTGCTCATATTGGTCGTAACTTGTCTCCAGAGGTCCTTCTTCAGGTTACGAAGACGTGTGCCCAGTCATTTGGAAACGTGGTTCACACTCTTCCTTGACCACTGGTACAGGGTATTAAACCTTTCAATTATTTCATGGCCATGACGGCATTGAAGGCTGCAGGGTCTCCATCTCCGACTAAGGTAAGGTATCTGAATCCAAGTTATTCTGATCGTGTCGACATCCTCTTGGCTGCCTCTGTTTCCATGGCACCGGACTTGCCTTGTGTGAGTTGTCTTGCAAATGGTAAATTGCGCCGGAGAAAGGCATTTCTCCTTTTTGAAACACAGCTCACAGAAATTGCACAAGACTTCGTATTCTACGACAAAAGAAGCACCGATGTGGATTCGGTGACCTCTGGTCATCCAAAAATAGTAACTTGACCGCGGCTTAGAACAGGGAAAGAGACGTGTTCTCAGAGTGCCTTAAATGCGTCACACTGAAGGAAGCCTAGCAGACTTATTTTTTGCAAATTACGACGTATAAATATAAAAAGATGTTCTCTCACATATACACATATTTTAAGCAGAAACTTTATGGGAAAAATTTCTCAATTTTAAGCAAAACGATCCCCCTAATTGAGCCAGGGAAAGAAAGCAGCAAATAATGCATTTTAAAGGATGATGAATGAGGATCCGGAGAAAACAGAAAGTTAATCTGTAAAGAACTCAGTAAGGCAAGAAAGTTGGTAAAATGAGTTTCGTGGATATCAAGAATATGGGTATGAGTGAGGTATTTAATGAATGGGGTTAAAAGTAAGAGATAAGAGTACTATGTTAAGTTCTATATTTTCGTTGTAGAAGACGAAGCGGATGCACATATGTTTGGCTTCGCGGTGTGTAAAGAGAATGCTCTATTAGGGTATAAAAATATAAGTATATAAGAGGGTGTCAGTTCTGTTAGAGAACTGAACAAAGAAAAGCACCTTTCGTTAAATAATTTAGTGGCCGATATGTGAAATGTGATTATGGTTATTGTATGATAAAATGGGTCTGTAAACCAAGACCTATAGTAAAATATATCAGAGTGGTGTATACAAGTTCTATGGGATAATGATGGATAGACGTATAGATACGATAACTGAAAAAGTGATAGGAGATGAGCAGAGTGAAATTATAATTATTTTTAAATCTGACATCTGCTAACGTTTATAATCGGTAGCAGATGTGTGCATCAAATGTTTGGAGAGAAGCAACAGTTTATAATATCAAAGGAAGAAACTATTTAACTATTTTTCTGGTTTATTGATACGGAGAAAGCATTTTATCATATAAGTCAGGATGAGTTATTGCAGGTTCATTGAACATCAAGAGTGCAGGTGAACTGTTAGTAAGTTTATAAAGTTAAGCTGGAAATAAGAGATGTTTTTAGATGAAATTTTGTTTGAAAAAGTTATTTGATATTGATAAAGATAGAAGCCATGAACATGTGCTGTTGTCAGGCATGTTCAATATACGAGGGGCAGTCAATAAGTTTTGCGAATCGGGAGGGCAAAACAGAGGAAGGGGGATGGCTGTTTGTGGGGATGTTAGGACAAGTTATGACAAGTCCTGACCTGCAGCCGCATGCTCATGCCTCGTCTATTTAAGAAGCAGTAACTAATCGCAGATCGTCAGTCACAAATTTTTCAACAGTAGAGAAGGTTGAGCACCGCGCAGTGATCAGATTTTTGACCAAGGAAGGCAAGAATGCCAAAGAGATCCATGAACACATGGTTGCAGTGTACACCGACACCGCCCCTTCCTATGCAACCTTTGGTCGCTGGAATAGGGAGATCTGGCATAGTCGTGATTCCCTTGAAGATGATCCCCGTCCAGGACGCCCGTCAGACGTGACCAACGAGGACAATGTGGCCCGTGTGGAGAGGATGATCCTTGAAAATCGACGGGTGAAGGTCGAAGAAATCGAGCGAGAACTTGGAATACCACATGGAAGCGTTATCAACATCCTTCACGCTAATTTGGCCATGACCAAGGTCTCTGCCCATTGGGTCCCTAGAAACCTCCATAATCGACTTCAACGTCGTCGATGTCCACAAAGCCAGAGTTGCACAAGCTGCCCTGCGTGAGTGCGGATTGGAGGAGCTCAACCATCCCCCCTACAGTCCATATCTGGCCCCTAGCGATTACTTTTTATTCCTCCAGCTCAAGGCTGCACTGCGTGGATGCCGGTTTGGAGACGATGAAAATGTCCAGCTCGACGTCCAGGAGTGGATTGAACAGCAGTCGGGAGATTTCTGGTTGTCGGGAATTCGAAGCCTCAGGGACAAATGGCGCAAGTGCATTGAAGTTGAGGGTAGTTATATTAAAAAATAATAAAACTCTTTTCCTCATATCCGAATTGCAAAACTTATTGACCGCCCCTCGTATTTATGAACGGATGGCTCCGAGAGGTACAAATGATGATGAGATACAAGAAATGAGATTGAAGTGGTATTGTTTAGCCTGGTATTTGTCTTATTTGATATATATTGATGGTGTAGAATTTGCTGCTCAATGTGAGAGAAAATAGTAAAGGTGGCTTAAAACCCTTTTAAACGTATGTCTGATCTAATGAATGGAAGTAGATGCTATATAAATTAAGAAGATAATTTACTTGGTTGAGAATGGAGAGGGGCGTTTTATTACACTCAATATTTTGTTTATTAACCAATTATGATACTTTAATAGTTTGATTTGTATGTATTAGTTAGATTACTATGAAAAAGTTTTGAAATGTATAAAAGCTTCAATTAAAATCGTAGCATTAATGAATGATACGGGTTTGACTTGGGAATTTCCTAGAAATATGAATAAAAATTTGCCGATGCTAACGTTAGTTAAAGGGATTGAGGCAATGATATAGAAGAAGGATATGCCAAGAGTAATGAAAGTATAAATGTCAAGTGGAAAGGAGGTATTTGTGACTAAGTCATTTGTGAGCAGTCCAAAGGAGGCTATGGGTTACGGAAGTTTGTCCATGAATAGCCAATTAGTCACAAAATAATCATCTTTAATAAGAGAGAATCGATGTGGTCAGCAACGCCATCTTTTGATTTCTTTTTGGTGTTCGAACCCGAAATAATGGTCACATTCTTATCATATCCAAAACCTGCACCACCTACATCATTAATATTATCCTAATCACTCCAATCATTATCAGTATAATGAAAAAACGTGATTATAATTATACTCCTCTCACTTGCTCGGCTACAATATCATCAACATTATCATCAAAAGTGTTGTCATTATATTCTCCTCTGCATTCATCCTTAACAACATTCCTATTGACCATATTTTCTTCCTGTTCTCTCTCTTACTTAATGATCTTTATCTTCTTTGACATTAAAATTATCCTCAATAATATAATTATCATCATTATATTCATTAAACTCAGCCACTTAAAAATTAAGATCATCATCATTTGCTATTGGGTAAAATTCAATACTGTAGGGATTTTACTACCCTGGAAAGAGGGTGGTAGACAACTATGAACTCGCCCAACATACCTCTTCATTTTCAACGACATTCATAAATATTTAAATATATAATGACATCTATTTTACACAATTATCTATATCACTCTAATACACTCCAAAATATGATCCAAATTATATAATTATCAACGAAAAAGCATTAATCTCTCCTCATTGAGCAATGCAACTATAGTAAACTCTTTTTGTAAACCTCAGTGAAGATAATTAATCAAACAGCTCTTTTTTGAGTGATGTCAATTTATATATACATTGTGTGATATAAAGGTGAACAAGGTCTGCTTACCAAATGTCGCGTGCTCTCAATTATTCTGATTAACGACATTACGACCTACATAACTTTTAAAAATTCCAGGGCTAACCTCGGGAGGCCTTGGCAATTATATTCTTCGGAAGAAAATGTAAAATAACATAAGAGTTTCAAACCTAGTTAGAATCCACCGAATAGTTATGATGCTATTGTCAAAACAAAATAATTTCCTGGGCTAATCTTGGGATGAATTTGACAATTAAATCCTTCGATGAAAATGTAAAATGAAATAAGTGTTTCAAATTTAATTAAAATCAGACGAATAGTTATGATGCTATTGTCTAAAAAAACATAATTTCCTGGCTAACCTTAGGAGGACTTTGTCAATTATATTATTCGAAATAAAATGTAAAACAACAGAAGAGTTCTAAATTTGATTAAAATCGCACTAATATTAATGATTTATTTAAAAAAAAAAAATAAGTTCCGGGCTAATTAGTCTTGAAGGAACCTTGGCAATTATATAATTCGAAAGAGAATGTTAAACAACATGAGGGTTCAAATTTCGTTAGAATCGGCCGAATCATTCAATTTTATTGCTACAACTCGTAAAAAGCAAAATAGGGACCGACTAACCGACGCATAGTGAGATATACAGTCGCCTGCGACTAGACTCGCACGTGACTAAAAGTATACTCTTCTAATGACACCTTGGACTTTATTTAAAAGTGACTTAAGCTCTTGCTCCCTGTCAGAATCAATAAATCTATTGGACATCATTTAAATATAAAAAAATTGGATTCCATCATAATTATAACCTCGGAAACTATTTAGATATAATTAGAATATGAAGCTCCATTTTGATGTAAATGAAAACTTAGATTTCATTCCTCGAAAATGTAATCGTGGGACTTTATTTTGATGTAACCGAAGAGTTAGCCCCACTAAATTATGAGGCCTAAATCGTGACATATTCAGTCATGGTATTTTTAATTCCTTTGGTAAGGGGACTAATATTACATCTATAGCAGAAAGCACACCCTCCACAGAGTAGAGATATATTTCTCTTACTCCAATTTAGTAAAAAGTTGAGTTTTGATTCAAGGGGCAAAATATAAATAAAACTTAAGTTGTCCAAGTAGAAAAAATTATGATCTGATGTCAGAAACGACATCATTTGATTGACTCAAGTTTAGTAGATTCACATTATAGCATGGAAAAAAATAACGAGAACAAATCGAGTTACAGAGATTTGAGTCGTTATAAGGAATGTTATTTTCTCATGTTAACAGGTTGTCTTTTTATTTCGGGGGGTTGAAGGTCAAATGATTTCAGAACGGATACTTGTACAGTTCTGTGCACATAATGACAAAATCTTACATGTGGAGAAATGGCTACATTAAGCATCCTGGAGGAGTATAGGTACATTCAAGCCCCCCCCCCCTAATGAGGAGAAGCGTGGGAAATGTAGCCGGCGAAAATGCTTACCATGTGTGATCTCCCCGCCGCTGTGGGCAGTTGGAGCTAACATCTGTTTGAAGGCGACCACCTAAGGTCCTTAAACGACGCTCTAACGATCGAATTACCTACGAGACCCATAAACCCGTGGTTATGGAAAAAAAAGCGGTGCGAGTCAGAAGGCACGCCAAGTAGCGGTGCGGTTGCGAGCCTATAATTTGCGAGCTGACTTGGGCACCCCAGTGCCACCTCAGGAATTCTCGCTCTCCCCAGATGCTAACTCACCATTCGCTCCCCCCTCCTTTTGCCTCTGTGGCCTGGTCACTTCCCCTTTAGATAGGGCGGCAATCCGCCTATAAATAAGCCCCGCAAAGAAAGAGAAGAGGATTATCAGAAGTCGATACGCCAGAGATGGATTAGTTCGTGACGATCGATCCGTCGGCCAGACAAGAAGATTATTAGTAGTCGATTTACCAGAAGAAAGATTAGTTCGTAAAGATCGATCTTTCAGCCAGACAAGAAGATTAGAAGTCGATACGCCAGAAGAAGGGTAGTTCGTGAAGATCGATCCTTCAGCCATACAAGACTATTTCAGTGAGAAACGAGAGGATCAGATTGAGAAAATCGATCCCCCCTTTCAGGGCCGTATTAACCTAAATAGTCAAGTTTTATATCGGTGCCATACCGAAGAAGCCTTTTCAGTCTGCCTAGAAGTCCGACTGAAGAAAAGCCAAGCCGCTCACACTCGAGTGATTCTCACATCTCAAGCACCGTAAGAGTGAGAGTAGAAGAACCCTGCCCCAACGAGCTCCCGTTCTTTAATTACGTTGAAGAATCAGTCCCCGTCACAGGCGACGAAAATTTCACTAGCGACCACCACACTTCAAAGCGAGAGATAAGTCCTCCAGCGACATCCGGCAATCCCTAATACCTACCTGTAAGTTAACAATAACATTTATATCTCTATTGCGATAGTAGAAGTTTAGTACGTCCCACGTTTTAAAGGAGAGTAGAAACCATTATTCTTGAACCTAGGTCATATGTGTTTGTAGATGAGAGTACGTTAATTTAATGTTTTATGCTAATCAAATAGGGTCTTGATAAAAATACTAATTGGCAATTGGTATGTTTACTGGAAGCCTAGTTGTTTATGTTTTGTCATTGAAAGATCTTTGAGGCCTAAGATAGAAATGTGTTTACTGTTGGTTTGTAATATTTAATTTAAAATACATGTTTATTTTGGTAGATTCTGGTGTTTCCTCTTATCCTTATGTGTTTAAAAATAGCTCTTCCTTAAGAACTAAACCACTTAAATAGCACTCTTAGAACAAAGCCTACTTCATCATAGAAGTAACTTACGCCCCTTAAAGCATACCGCTACTAAAAGGGTGTCAAAGAGTAGAGGGATCAAAACCAAGGGTCATTCTACGACATTACAAAAGAAAGGAGTAATCTTATTCACTATTGGTAAAATAGTACTGATAATGAAAATGGATCTAAATATAGATATCCTCTAGAATAAAACGGATATCTTCAACGTTGAGAAATTTATCCTCCTCGAAATTGTCTCACAATGTATTTCGCATCTCTTCCTATGGATATTTTGTGTCAATTCAGAAGAATCTCTATCACAACAAACGGGGGAAATATTCAGATCAGAAGATCCTCGGAGGTGAGCTAAAATCGCGATCCAATCTCGTTTTGTTAAAGGTTAACAGCAGGTGACGTCATTAGAAAACTATCTCTCTCCGTTGTCTCAGTTAAACTTGAGGGAAAAGGTGTAGTCTTGAACCCAGGTGAACACTAAGGTCGGGTTCATTGGTACGAACAAATATAGTTCCATATATGGTATACTTATATTCTAAATTAATTTACTTGGCCTATGTTGAAGGATAACTCATCAGGGTTTTTAAAAGAATAGGAAGGCATTCTCAGCAATGCCAAGGTGTTATATGTGGTATAGGTTCTCGATAGCAAGCTGCAATATTACTCAATGTAGTTTAGAGCAATCCAAAATAAAAGATAAGTTTAAATAATTTTTATTTAGCAATGAAATCAAACACATATAGCGTCTGGGAAATCGCTTCTTACCGTAGGATTATCCAAAACAAAAAAATACACAAGGGATTACCCGTGGTGGTTGTCACTAGTTCCCCAACCACAGGATCGGCGCTCCCTATCCAGATGGGAAAGACACACTGCTGCTAAATGAACTAGAATTATTCCCCTCTGACGCACTGCAAGTACGTAAGGCAGGAAAGTCAGCAATCGGCTGCCTATCTCTGTAACTTCACCGTTCATAATTCTTGCAAAGAGTCATTTCGTTATGTATACATTTAAATCGTCAATATTCTATTAGTATAAAGATAATTTCCAAGTTTATTATAAAGAAGAGAACAAAAATAATGGAATCTAATTAATTGTGGCACGGATTATTTATGAAAATTGCTCAACTAGACGTAGATAGACGCAAAAATAGGACAAGTTTATGTTTTTTATTGTCATTTTAAAATCATATGCTCGTTCTCTTTAATCAATATTTGTTAATTGCTATTAGTACTTGATAATAAAAATAATAGGGTTAGAGAAATGATTAAGGGATAGAAAAAAGGAAAATAGATGAGAAATAATAACGGAAAAATTTAGAGAAGAGTCAAAAAGAAATGGAATCCCAACAGAATCTCACAAAGCCTAAATTATAGCATAACAGGTTAATATTCCATATAAGAAATAAGTTGAGTCGCCTTTAAAATTTAAATTTCGTTTTACTGCAAATTGCGCCATATAATTATGTTATCAATTAAAGATGTTCACTAAATATGAAACACCAAAGAAGAAAAAGAATGATTTCTTTGATCCTATAATTACATAAACTATGGGCTAGGACAATAATTTATATTTAAAACAATTTTTTTTATTTAAACATTAATTAATTATATGTCATTATGGCTAGACCATTCGCATCCTCTCTAGCATTTGGAAAACATAGGATCAGAGCAATTTCTTAATGGAATTAGTAATGGAGCTAGCAAACTAATTCGAGTACTAATTTATCGCCTGATCACTGTCACCTTATGCTAGAGGGTTTTTAATTTCTTAATATTAATATAATATAAAATAGCAAGTTGGCAACTCAAATTCAATTGCATCATTGAAGTCTTCAAAATTGCTCACCTCGTCACACGGCATCATAAACTATAGCAACCAACCAAAAGGAGGCTTGGGAATTTAGGTGTACGAAAAACGAGAGTTGCTCGTAAGTAGTTAAAATATGTACATATAAAATTCTGTAACATAAAAAATCCACCTGCTAGAAACGGCAATTTTATTCTTCTGTATAATATATTTATTTCTTTATCAAATAAACAATAAAAGTTTGTTCATCTTTTAGTCCTATTATTATCTGAACAATGGATAACAATTATGATCAAGGAGATTAAGTTTTCTGATAAGAGCGTAAGATTTTCCACCTATCGTAGCCCGACTAGGTCCTGGATGATTTGAATTATTTTCCAGGGAAGGAGGGGAGACTAACTTCTCTAAAGGCCCCTAATAATTGGATTCCCACCCTGAGAAAATAAGTATGATGAATATTGATGGGTGTTTTGTTTTAGGCTCGTACCTTCCTTTTACCCTCTTTATGTACATAAACTTAAAAACAATACTGATAATTAATAATAAAGAAATAATAACCCTTTTCTTTGCATCCACTTAATCCATTTTTAAGATTACATTACTGAATTTGTATGGGTAGTAAAATTTTGAGTTGTTGGTTGCTTTGATTATAAAAAAATAACCACCTTTGACCTAATCAGAAGAATCAGAAATGCCATTACGGTTATATGGTGTTTTCTATGTCATTAAGGTCCTATCGCACTTTCAACACACATTTAGTTACGAAGAATCGTGTAGTTATGCTCATTTTTACATTCCAGAACTAGAAAATAGAAATTCGCGCAATGAAAGAATAGTTGTTAATGGGTTAAATTTTATGTCAACATCACGTAGGTCTTAGAAGAAAATAAAATATCTAGGGAGACATTTCACGCCGGACAATTTATCTCGTGTAGGAAAATCCTTGCCTTAGTTCCATCTCACTGCGTGTTTATGCTTTAACAATTTCTGTTGTTTCCCCCCCCCGCAGTTTGCGCTTAATAGTTTCGTTCTGACCTCGGAATAAGGATTATACAAAAACATATGAGCATTCACGGTTCTTCGTCGGACTCTCAATTTTATTTTCAGGAAATTAATGGAAGTTATTTTAAAAAGAAATGAAATACTTTTAATACACAAAAAAAATACATTTAATTATCTATGTAGTTTCCATCATTATTAAGAAGGCATTCGGTTTTGAAGACATAAAATAATTGGTATCTTTTTTGCCCGCAACTTTATTAAGCAAAGTTTTCCCATTCGGTGATGTTTTAATGGCAAAAATATGTAATAATCAAATGGTGCAAGTCCGATTAATATAAAGATGAGATCGAACTGCCCAACCTAACAGGAGAATTTTTTATAGGATTGCTAACTTAAAGAAAGCATAAACTAAAACTCTCGGGATTAATAGAAAATAACTAGCAATAGCAAGCTTAAAATTGGTCGGTGTGATTTAAAATATTAATAGATTCATATCCATACTATACTATAGTTTTTAATCAACTTTTAACAAATTTAGAACACTTCATAAATCTCTAAGAATCATTGTTATTAGTGTTACAAGAATCATTGATTTCTTGACAACTACGTTTTCTAATGTGTAATTTGTTAAAGTACTCATCCTTCATCGCTTATTGTAGAAAAAGATTTTGGATTGCGTGAATGTTATGAATGAGAAATACAAGGGTATATATAACCTTTGCCTAGACATCAAGTTTCCAGTAATTCTTGTGTATCCCATTCAATAAAAGTTTGTCTTGCTCATATATTGAAATTCAAAGAAATGTTTGATTAAAGACTTTTCAAATGAATATATTGATAAATACAAAATGCAATCACTGAAATTAACTAATTATAAAAGCATTAAAGCTGAGAAATTATTAAATATATAAACAGGAACATAACAAATAATGAAAATTAACAACAGAATAATCTTGCTTTCTTGAAATAACGAGCCAAATGGAGTGTTTATTTATCTTCTCTACATTTATTTTAATCGATTAATAAACAACTACATAATAGTTACTTTATTTATTTTTTAGAAAGAAAATTATACCCTATAAACTGCATAGAAATGCATAGAAACTAACCGATCTCTTTACACTCGAGGGACTTTCAGTATGGTAAGAATTATCTCTTTTGGCCGCCTGACTAAATGCCAGTGAATATTGCTATCACCCTTATGGTTGTGTCGTTTCAAAAAGCCATAAATATCCGGGAAACAATTAGTTAAATTTCATTTGTGCCGTTTAATGATGTTGGATTTAGAATTTACTGAGAGGTTCAAAGTTCAATGAATTAAATTGAGTTCGAGATATTTGAAGGTATTTGTCCATTTCACTTATAATGATTTGGAGAAAACCATTTAAAATTTTAAAAAGGCGACGTCACAAAATTTCTGCAGTTTCACAAAAATTGAGATTATATAAAAATGCATAAGTGTCATGTATAAAGTCTTCTTTATATTCGTTTTAAGAATTTAAATGAATTATTAACAACATAAATTTTAAAAATGAAAACAATAACAAGAGAAAATAAGGATTTGCATTAGTAAACAGCGTCACACCAGAAAATCGATTTAAGAGATTTAGCGATTCAATTATGTAGAAGTTTTACCGATGTTTTAAAGTATAAACATTTATGTATTGATAAACAAAATAATTACTTAAAAAGCTATTCGGGAAAGAGGTGAAGAGAAGAGTGGTAATAAATTGTTAAAAAATCTCTTCATTACCCACTCAAAGTCATCCGGATTAGATCAAGGGAATGACTTTAAAATCTTGTTATGTCTCCTGCATGGCGGCAAAAGTTTAAGCGAATAAAATATAAAGTCTCTCACAGAGCTTCACTTGTAATAGGATTCCTTTATGAATTTATATAGAAAGACTTTAATCCATCCCTTCTAAGGAAGTCCTTTGTACATATTCAGATTCCAGTTAAATATATTATTACAAATAGCTGATTTGACGCAAAATGATAGCAAGGTCTTTTTCACTTAACCAGCACAAAATACGGTACAAGCTCGGTCTGTCAAGTGGCGCAGCACAAAATGCTTCGTGAACATGGTTTCATCACTGATTCAGCAAGAAATGGCAACAAAGCCCCTTGTAAGAATAAGGAGAAAATATATAATAATAAATCCTATATAAATTATGGGGATTTTAGTACACTTATCCTTTATTCATTTATGATTATTTAATATTCTTTTTAACATTCATTTGTGGCTCCGGAATCAGAGAATTTTAACGCAGTACTAATAGGATCTATCAATGATAGTCTTGGGTGATTCGTGGATAACCTAAGGATGGTCTTGTGTTCCCTTATGCAACCTTGAGAAGGAACATATTCAAATCCAAATACTAACAAATATCCACAAACAAAGATTTCATTGAGAAAATTGAAATATTTTTTGTAAATATCATCAAAATTCAAAGTTTTTAATTCCACCACGTTGGTTAAAAGGATTTGTGAGCAAGGAAGTAAACAGTAAGAAGGGAATTTTTGATTCGAGCGAAATAACAGTATTGTTCAAAAGAGTCTCAAGCCTGCTATAAACGAAGCGTTTTATCTCCCTTAGAGAGAAATAGGAATGTGTCATTAGTCTGAATAAAAGAATTTAGGTAGACGAAAATAGTGTTTCGTAAAGCAAGGCAACGCTATTTTAAGTTACTTTGATTAGATGTTTTTAAAAGAAAACAGATTGAACTTTTGCTTAATCAGGCTTAATCCAGTGAATAGAAACACCACTGCCGGTATAAGCTAAGTCAAGCAACATCTGTAGTGGTTATTTGCTGGATGGAGTCGCGATTCTTGTCGATTAAGCGAAATTTGCGCTAAATGCGTATGCTAATGACCTAACGTTCAACAACTACAGGTCCACACTAAGACATTAAGGGCTTCAATAAAAAGAATGGAGATAGTGGCAATACGACTGGCCGAATTAAATAAATTCACTTAAAAATGAAAGAGATAAAGAGGTATTAAGAATACTTTGATAATGTGGATCGGGAGAGAGTATATAATAAATTTCTGAACGAAGGTAAGCGAGTTTTCTTATTATTTATAGCTTCCAAATCAGATTACATTGCATGTTATTTATATAAACATGGAAAGGACAAACGCCTCGATCATTTCAGAAGGTCAATAGACAGCTTTTAATCTAATGCCACACGAGCGAGAAAGATAGAGATTTCCAACCTTTGTCAATGCCCTCTTTGAATGTTTAAACTAATTGTAAATATTTAGTCCTGAAGTCCATGATTTTAAATGACTCTATTTCATAGGGTCGTCCTGATTAGCTATCTTTTGTATCTAATCTTTGAAATTATTCTTGATATTTCAGTTCATTTTGTAATTAATTTTCGTCTCTCATTGCCGCCCTGATTCCATAGTGAATGAACCTTTTGCGTTGGATCAATCAACGCTTCAATAATAAGAGGCTTTGTCCTGTATCCGATGGTTTTTATCTGAATCACAATTATGGAGGGGTATTTATAGTTTTATTATGCAAAGGTATTTATATGACTATAAATGAAGGGGAAATGAATGTGCAAAAAATAACTAAATACTACAATCTTCCATTTTTTTAAATTACTTGTTTAATTTCTAACGATGTTTGATACTATCTAAAACTTGCCTCTTTAAATAGAAGAGCGGATGGATAAATATTTCTCTAAAAGTAATGTGTATTTGAAGAAACGATATGTAAAAAACTGGAGGACTAAAGGTATAAATGAAACGATAACTAGAAAACAACAGAAATATCTCAAAGACAATTAAACAAAATATCAATAAGAAGTATACAGACACTTGTTCTGAATAACTTGCGTACATACGGCCGCAGGACTTAGCTAATTCGTCGCATTTTGGGGGTATAATTTTATTTCCTTCTTCTTTTAATTGTCGGAGATCTTTAAAAACGTCAGTTTTGCGAATATCTTCAATTAAATTTCTTTCAGGTTTTAAAGAGGACTTTCCTCAGGATACTTCATCAAGTCATTCTGTTCAGCCTAAAGATACGTTTCAGCGACCTTGCTGTATGAGAAGCAGCATTATCTTGCATGTAAACCTAACCTTTGCTGAACGTTTAGATCGACGCTGGAATTTCTAAATTGATGAAATTTGTTACGTCCATTTTTGAGACTCAAGAAATATTTCAATCACAATTAAATCAAAACAAAAATGTTAAAATGTCGATCCGTATAAGAGAAGTGTGGTATAAAACCGAGTTTGGCACCGGTTCAACCATACTAGATTCTACCCAGAAATATTTTCACTAGCTCTCCCTATCCCCTTGAAATCTTCCCCAAGGTGGCACTTTTTTTATTCCCGAATTCTGTTAACATCCTCTTTTAACACGCTCTTGTATCTTTATAATGTACAAAGTGCTACATTCTTGAGTCAACTCCAACGTGTAAACTGAGTCACAGGAATAAATAATTTGTTAATCTAATTCTCCAAATTGATTTTCGTTACTAATTTACTGAAATAACTCTTTATGTCTATTATTATCTACATTTTAATAATTAAAACACCGTGTCACATTCGTTTTATTGCTTGTTCCTGGAATTTACTTTAGGGAAACTTCAATAAATGGTTGTTAATTTGCCTTTTGTATTATTGTTTCAATGAATTTTTGAGTTCGGCAAGAAACTCGGTGTCTATATTACTGAGGCTACTTGCTTTGGCTACAATATGAACAAACATATTAACTTTAGTTGTACTGAATACCCTAACATCCGATTCTATCTCTTTCTTTTTTTTCTTTTTTTGGCTTGAGGTGAAGTATATCTTGGGGCTGAACTCTCCAAATTAATTCAGGTGATGAAAATGATCAGGCAATATTAGCTCCTATTTATTATTATTATTTTTATTTTGAGAGCTACAAAAGCCTCCCTCCAGGGTGCAAAAAACTGCTAAATTATTTTCACACAAAATTAGCACAGGCAACGATGAAGAAAGTGAAGGGGTAGTAGTAAATCCAGATGAATAAGAAATATTATAAGATGAAAAAAAGCTACTTTTTCAAAAATGTATTCACACGGGACTTAAATGAAGAAATATCCCTTAAGTGTAAAATCTCGTTGGGTAAGGCATTCGTACTAACATTCATAAAATTCATAGCTAAGTCATTAAGATTAAGAGCAAACCTTGTCACGCAAACTGGAATAAAAGAATCAGGTAGAGCTGCATGCAACGGATGCCGAGAAGTATTAAATACCTTAAAAAAAGGGCTCCAACTTGATGCCGATGATCCAAATCAAGGGAAAGAGCTGGTGATATAAACTTACTTGAATTCAACGCTCTGTCCAACAAACTCAGATGGCAATTAGCTGCAGACATCCAAATACGAGCACAATACTCAAAATGAGGAAAAATGATGGCATGAAAAAAGCTTAATAACTGTAGAGTCACAAGTAAAAGTTCTTTAACACTTACGATGTAATCCAGTCTTCTGTGAAATTCAGGAAGACAAGAAACAAATGTTCTTCGAGTCAAGAATTATTCTTAAGAAGACGTAAATCATTGACTTCCTCAATAATTTCACATGATATGTATAAACTGGAATGAGCTGAATCCAGTATACGGGATCTAATAATGGTAATATAATGAGTCTTATTAGCATTAAGCTTCATGCCCCAAACGTGACACCAAGAGGTAATCTTGGCTAAATCCCTATTTGAAGATGCTGCAACTTATCTTCTGTTACATGGAGACCGAATTGAGGAGGACAAAGTTGTATCGTCAGCATACGATATAAGTTTATTTTCAAGGTTAAGGCCTAAGTCTGAGGTGAAAATTTAAAAAAATATAAGGGACCAAAACGCTCCCTTGTAGAACGCCTGAGACCACAAGCACATAAGCAGAATAGGTTACATCAATAGGAAGACGATGAGATCTATTTTTCCCCCAAAAAGTTTAAAAATATTAAGAAGGCTTCCACCAATACCATAATGTTGCAGTTTATAAATTACAACCTTATTATTGCCAATGTCGAAACTGAGTTTAAATCAATAGCTACAACACGCAACACATGCCGATGGTCCAAAGAGAGCTGAAGGTCATTAGTCAGTGTTAGGAGTGCATTTCAAGTTCCCTAAATCTTGCGGAATTTAAATTGTGAATCAAGTATTACACATATTTTGTATCAATACGGGGACTATCGTTTAGCAAGAAGCCTCTCAAAGGCATTCAGATGATAAAGTGGAAGCCAATGCTTCCTTTGTAATAGGAGTAATATTGCCTTTGCGCCAAGAAGAAGGAAAAGAACTTGTCTTCAAAAGCAACCCGAAATCAACAGCTAATTTAGGTGACAAAATGAGGGCGATGTTCTTGAAGAAGAGGGAAAAAAAGCCATTCGGGTCTGACCCACTATACGTATCTAGATCAAGAAGATAATTTAAAGGCAACTGATCTTAACTTAGGAAACAGGAAATAAGTCAAAAGAAGCGACAACACCTGATATCTCTGTTTGTTTATAAAGGTATTAGAGAGCAAATTTGCTTTATTTAAGGGCTCAAAATAAATGGAACCATCATGTTCACGTTTTGGAGGCATACTCGATTCCACACCAAACAATGAAGACTTAAGAGAGCTCCAGCATTTGTGTAGTTGAGTAGCTGTAGCAAGAAAATCCTCTAAATGAGAATTATAAGCAGCTTCAGCAGCATTATAAATTCCCTGACCCTAAGCTCTGAGAGCAATATAATTATTCGAAAGCAACAAGCGTTGATTGCATCTCCACAAGTGGTAAGCAGCCTTCATGTCATCAAAAGCAAGCTTGCAATCATCATCAAACCAAGCTTTATATTTGACACGGGATTTAATTATGTTGGATAGAACTCTTTTATGTAGATGATTGGGAAGACAAGTATTTAAAGCTAATACTGGGTAATTAGAATTAAAAATAGTATTCAACTGAATGTGGTCAAGTTTCATGCATACATTTTCCCAACTAACTCTAGATTTGAGATATACCTGACGGGAGATGGTTATGTCAGGAACAGCAAATTGAAGACAAATTTTGCAATGGATGGCATTATGATCAGAGGTACATATGGGAGCAAGAACAGATGCCTTTACAACTCTTGGTATATCAGTCAAGAAAATGTTTAAGCATTTCCCATAATTGTGTGTAGGACCCTGAATCAGCTGTTCACAACCAGACAAGTTAGAGAAATTCAGAGCTGCAAGACTATTTCGATTGGTTGGTGATACAGAACCCCAAAAATCTTGATGATGGCGTTTAATACTAAAACAAAAATAAAAGAAGACTTTACATTGCAGACTGTATTTATGCCATGGCCGTAAGCAGGCAGTCATACAACTCATTGTTGGCATCAGGGTTTCTATAAAGTCCTCAAAATGTAATGTTTATGATATTTGCTAGAAACTTTTACAGCGACAGCAAATTCTGGTTAGGTGTTTTACATTATAAACAGATCTAATGTAAACAAACATGTGAAGGGATCGAAGAAATGAGTCCATTTGTATAATGGCAGGCTTATTATAATTTAATATAAACAGCTATGGAGTATTTCTATGTTTAGAAACCAGAGTTTAAGAACATAAAATTATATCATGATGCTAGCAGCCGTCGTAAGATCTTTAAGATTCTTATAAAGTCCATGGATATTAGAATATAGTATACAGCAACTTTTAGCAAGCTGCATCCGTTAACCAGGATTCAACTCAACATCACCAGACAATAAGACGAGTAAAAGTAAAATTAAGGTTTGTTGAAGAAATTAAAATGCCATAAAAAAGGTAAATGACATGGAAATAAAAGGCAGGCAAGGCAAACAAGCAACTCTTAAGGGCGCTATAACCAAAGGGAACAGTAGCAGTGGATTTTCAACTAAGAAAAATGAGAAGCAAAGATGAGAACAACCTCCTGGAAAATCTACCAGACAATCAAGTCCTATTCATCAGCCTGCTAAAACCACCTTTAAGAAAAATCAGGAGATTGTAAGACATAACCGGAAAGAGAAGTAAAGAATGATGCGCAGCACCATAACAGCAGGGATAGATGAAACAAGGGTACTGGAAGACTTTGGTGCAAAGGCTATGGCACCTCCCCAATATCACCCATCAATTATTTTAATTAACATTCGTATATACATAGATGAAATCCTTAAATGGCAATAACTATTAATCGTTTCAGCACCAAAATACCTAAGAACATCATTCTTTACTAAATTGACGCCAGACAAGTAAAAGTGTAGTGATAACTGGTAAAATTAGCTATTTAAACTCAAGATCAGAGAAATACAAACGGTCTGACGGATTCAAGCACAATCTAATGGAGATGATGAATAAAATAAATAGAAGAAAATTTTAAGTTTTTCAAATGGAAATGAGCAATAGTAAAAACTTTGATGCAATGTCTCCAAAGGCAATACGAGTCAGCAGATACTCTACTAGATCTACCTCGTGCTATTGAATAGGAATTCAAATTTTCTATTGAATTAAAGACACTCGCCAAGTGTAAGAAGATTAAATTAAAATATAAGAAACGCAACACACTTGTATTTCTCTCCTCCGAGAGTAAAATATACTCTGTTATAATTTATTCATAGGAGGATACACAAAATTTTCATTTCGCATATTTTTTTAGGGTTCAAAATGAAAATGATGATTCATTTCATTATATCCTCGCATTGCTTTAATTAGATGCTGTCTCTTGAAACTTCTGCCCTTCGCTCCCAAATTATAATCCTGAGAAGAAATTTTTGTGATAAAATTTTAACCATTCTCAAAATAAAGGGTTTTGGGAAGATCCCTTAGAGAATTATATAGCCTGGATTTGATCGGTCTATTAAATTATCTTGGTCGGAAAACATAAGTCCACAGGGACATATTTATAATGATATTAAAGCTCATGTTAGTATTTATGACGTTAAGAGATGAAATATAACCAGTAGAAAACTTAGCTTTGTCTAGAAGTTACCTAGAGTTATTCTGATGAAATTTGCGCTATTTCCATCGCATGCATCCTCCCATCTATTTTTGTATTTCTGATTCCGGGGTTGAACTCCTCCAAAAGAGGCTCTTGCCTGCATTTTCCATTAGTGCTGATCAATATGTAACATTTGACAGCATTTTTTACACATTCACTTCTCTCAGAAGTTCGAAATCAAATTTAACTACCCTTGTTAAATACAGACTTGAGGTTATATTTGTATTTATAATTTTCTTAAAATTAAAACTTAACATCGTCTATTAAAGTAACATTTTCCTCCCAAGTTTTTTGTTATATAACCACTACCCGAAATTCCTTTATATTTGCTCTATTTTTGTAATTAAACAATAATGTATCGTAGAATTTCCCTATTTGATCACCTAGAAATGTATCGCACCTGTTTCAACAAAGTTTTATTAATTTACATTCAATTATTCTTAACTATTTCAGTATATAATATTTACTCTAAGCTATTATTTTCCATTATTTACACATTTTATATATATATATATAAATATATTCATTAACTTGTATTATAGTTAGAAAAAAGATCAATACTTGCTTCTCTGCGTCATACAGAGTATTTCAAATAACATGTCGATTGTTAATCACACTTAATAGTCTTTAGGTTTTCAAATGGGCTACAAGCGTTTCAATATTTTCGAATCTACCATCGTTTATTAGTACATTATAACTCTCAAGTAACATTAGCGAATAAAAATTTGCTTAGCACTCATATATCAAGCAGCATCCTAGCGTCTTAAAATCGCTATACAACCGCCCTCAAATAATTAAGATAATTAAAAAACATTTAGATAATTTAAAAAGAGCCCTAACATTTTATCCTTTTAATTTCTTATAGCTAATATTACTATCAAGGTATGACTTTGCAGTCATAAAAATATGAGCAACAATAAAAAATAGAAACAAAAATTTATTGCTTTGTCCATAGAAATGCTATAACAAGTGTCTAGATTTAAAGAAAATAAGAGAAACCTTACGAATTTCGAGTTTCTTTCATACCTTTCCCAAAATCTTGAAGCTATGTCGCTCCATTTTGTTGGTAATTGGCCAATAAATAAGAAAATTGCACAAATTTCCCTCCAACGGGCATTTGATTTCTTCAGGTCGTTTGAATACTACTTCAATATTTGACACCAACCAATAATTTGGTAAGGAGAAAATTAGTCTCCGAGCTGAGCGAAATTGGGCAGATTCATTATATCGAGGTTTCTAGGTGTGAATAGGATTTGGCAAAACTCTTTTAAGCTGTATTGTAATAAGGAGACGAAGCGGGATTTGATCATTATATGGTCGGAAGAAAATTAGAAAACTTTGGTGCAGTTAACAGTGAGTATAGGATTTTCAGGAAGATAAATATTAAAGTGAGTTACAATTAATCTTATAAAATTGGGGCATTATTCTGTTTAGGTATCACATATTGTTTCCACAGTTCACATGGTGTTAGAGAGGATACATTACCGTTAAAGATAGTGCAGCACCTTACAGGGTTATAGATCCTATGAGAGGGCCTATAAAAAATAAGGATTAGGGGAGCTTTGAAAGTCAGGAACGAGATTCTGATAAATACATCTCTGTATTGTGGCACCAACCATATATGTGTATCGTGTTTCTTCATTTTGTAAATCGCCTTTGATTCAGCTCTAACCCACATAAGAAGTAGTTTCAAGGTATGAAATGAGTGAGGAGATGAATGTTGTTTTCCTAATCGGGCGTTTAGCTCAAGGTGAATCATGGGAACGCTTGTGGCGAATTTTTTTCTTCTGTCCCTAGGTTTCTCGTTTTTTCTTTACTTGTGTAAATAGTGTGAGGAAGGGAAATAAGAGTGAATATTAGGAAAGGGAAATAATTTAAGTAAAGGAAAGACGAGGATTATGGGTGGGATATAAATAGTAAAAGAGAAAGAATAATTAGGAATATTAAAAATAAAGAGGAAAGTATTGGAAATTAATTAATAGTAAAGGTAGTCATAGAATATTCAGGTAAAAGAAAAGGAAAGAATGAAAAAAGAAAAAAATGGAAATCATCGTAAAGACTGAGGAAACGACCTGATTTTTCTTCGATGTTTTTTCTAATCTTCTTTATAATTATTCTGGCCTTCACTATGTATTAAGTTCTTCAGAAAATAATGACTGATATCCGAGACAGAGATCCTCAAATGTTGAACGCTATTTATGTTAAAATAGTCAAAGTATCATGACTGAACGTGCATGCATTTCTGCTATCGATTTGCAATATCATTTATGCCCCGTTGATAAAAATCCACTTGCTTTGATGCTAAGAAGTCTTTGAATCTTGCTTCAACCTCAGTTTTAAACTTTAAAAGTTTTGTCGCTTAAAACATTGTCTAGATGCTTGATAAAATGCTAGTCAGTGGATGAGCGATAGAGACCATATGGCGGATGAGGTGAAGTTTCCTATGATAAGTCAGTGAGTTTTAGCACCGCCATCCTGGTAATATGGCACCGTGCGTTGTCGGGAACCTAAAATGGGCCACGTCTATTCACTTATGCAGGTCTCATTTTTACCGAAAGGAACAGCATTTCTGGCAGTGAACCTCTGCTGTGATGCTTTAATTAGCTCCGAGAGAGCTGAATGGGAAAAGAGCATTAGCAGACTACAAGGCTGTCCCGATAATCCTATGCTGATATAAGCTTATATGTTTTAAAGTTTTAGTGTGGAAAAACATATTAAAAATTTATTAAAGAATACAAATGAACTATAAAGCATGTAAATTACTAGAAAATATTGCAAAAATAGCAACCCACATCAACAGTTTGAACGTGAGTCGAAAAATTGATCAATATTTTCAGAACAAATTTATGTTCTTTTCTATCCCTTTTCTTCTTATAGGTTCATATGCTTTAACCATCTCTCTCCATGTTCCGTGTCTATTTTTCGTTTTTTCTATGTTTCTGAATGTTTTTATCCTTCCATATGCTTCATATGCATTGTCTTTTCTTCTCAAATGAAATCACAGGAACCATCTTTGAACACCATGGTCCTTTTACTGCCAAAATGTGCTGAAAAATCACCAGATTTCGGTCATCTTTCGGAGAAAATGGATTTTATATTATTCTTCTCAACGATTCAAATCTTTAATAAATTGATGTGTGCAATTATTCAGGAACAATAAAAATAATTTTAAATACAAATAAAGATTTGAAATAATAGGGGACAAATTAGTGCCAATAATCTATTTGCAATATTTGTCTAGCACCGTGCCAAGACATTAATCATTCTTCTAACTCGAGGAATATCAATTATCCTGCACTTTTGTCAACATATTTTTATCTAGATTTTGTTAGGATCAGGTAAAATCTTTATTGTCTTTCATCGGTTAAATAAAACCTATGTGTAATATCGTATTCATTTAATGCTATTGTAAAAGATACACAATTAGTAAATCAAATATGAGTTCTACCAACCAATGTTTGTTTACCTTTGAATTGTAGTGGTAATCTGCAGTTGTCTTTTGTAATGCATATAATGTAGCGTAGAAGAAATGAGGCAATCTTAAAGTAATTAATTTTTTTTAAAGCATTCTAATGAGAGAAATTAAACAATTTATTTGTCTATCAAATATTTATGAAAAAAGAAAATTATAACAGTGGATTAAAATGGCTTTCTTCTCTCTGAATGCATTTTCTACGATCTTTATATAACAATTAGAACACCTTTCGGCACAATAGCGCAAAGATTTGTACATACTCTTTAAAATATTTAGCTTCCCAAGAGCCCCTGGGGATTTCTGCGTATTTTAATTGCATTCTATACAACACCCAAAAGAAAAGCTGTCCATAACGTATGCCTAGGTAATTAAATAGGATCTTCACATTTCCTACCTCGTTAATTATACGTCACCTTTAATTCTTTATTAAAAACACCACTAAATATTCAAGAAATTTATATATTTTCTATTTTCGATGGCCATCAAGTATTTAAACTATTATTCTGTCATTGATTTCCTCCCCCTACCATTTAGCGGTTCTAAAACTTAATTGTTCATTAAAGTTTTATGGCTACTGGGGTTGGATCTATGACAACCTTCCATGACATTTGTCATGAAAGGTGGAAACACACACACTATGGAGTGTGTGTGTTTCCGCCATAAACTGACAGCCTTTTATCGTCTTCACCATTTCGTGATCTCTAGAGAATGTTTATTACAATAATTCACACCATGTAAAGCACTCTCATCAAGAGTCGCGTTTAAATTACCAGACTTAGATGATTCACATGCTTGTTTAAGCTATTTCAGAGTACTTTTAAAGCTTTTTACTCAAATTGTGACTGGGATATTGGTCTTAGTGCTCTCAAACACTTATATCGAACTGCAAGGTTTATTCATTCCTATGACTACCTAAATCTTTTCTGGTATTTCAACACTCCAGGCGTAATTACCAGAAATTTTGACATGAGAAGAAAGCAGGTTGTCACTCCTCCTGCTATCTCTAAACATCTCTAAGTCTGTGAATCTTGGGTTGCTAGTACATCCCATATAAAAACGATGGTGGATTTTAGTTTATGGTACTTGTAGTAGTGGGCTATAGTGGTATAGAATGAGTAAGTAGTACCACTACTACTACTAGAAGGCAACATGAGATTCATTAAAAAATAAACTTGATGGAGGGATCAAATAACTAAGCAGAAAGAGAATTGTTATTACTACTCTTACTAACATGACCATCAGAAACACTGCGAAATAAACACGACGGTGGAGATAAACAAATAATTGTAATTTATTTTAATAATACCACTTTTATCATTTTTTTGTCGACGACCGGCATTACGTTGGTTTCAAAATAAGTCGTGCGTGCATCCCAGCTCTATCCATGATCCGTTCCTTTGTTTGCTTGCCTTTGTTCTAGTTTCGACGAAGCGGAAATTGAAATGTTAAAAGAACTCTTGCAGATATTCAGGACATTGATTCAGAAAATGATCCATAGATTGGAAATAACGAAAATTCCCTCAAATAGCTACAAAACAGTGCAATGATAGTAAATTTCTGGGAATTAAATATGCTGATAGCGGAATGGTTTTAAGATAATTATTTTTTGGGGTTTACGTAAAGGTTTGAGCTGTGTTTTATAAACAAACCTGTGGCGAGAGCCACTTAATCCATTTTATGGATGGCAATAAAAAAAGATAAAGGTGTGAGAAGTTATTAATAATTCTGCTTCACACAAACCTCAGAGAAGCTGATACTATGCACCCAGGAAAATGTTTTTTTATTTAACCTCTTATCTTGTACCCAATTTAACTGAAAGAGTAACGTAGACTAGTCAATGCATTCTAGTCAGTAAAAAAAGGAAGAGACATATAGAGAATTAATTCAATTTTTGCTTAACTACAATGAACTGCAACTGACTGGGAGACTAACTGATCATTCAGATTTAGGGGATTGAAAAATCGGTGAAATAAATAAACAATATACTTTAATTGGCCAATTAATTAGCAAGTTATTTTTATTTCTGTTTATTATTTGAATCTTAACTTGTCTACATAAAATGGTGCTTTTCAAATATTTATTCTGTATCAATAGAAGCTAACTGCACGCAATGATTCAACAAGGAGGGAAGTGCAACTTTCGAGGCTTCATGCCTCGACTTGACTTCTGATTGATATCTTTCTCCTAACTACTTCTTTACTCACAGCAAATAGTCGTGTAAGTCATTATGTGTACTCTTGGTATCTTAGCAAGATACACACGCCATCAGCCCCGTCCAACCAACTCAACATTTAATCAATGGGACCAATTCACCTCCTCGACTTCATCCATCAGATAAAAAACATTAATTATAATTATCCCCATCTCAACATAGGTATGAAGGGCGGTAAATAAGTCTTGCAATTCGAATATAGGGAAACGAAATATTAGGAAAAGTGTTTTATTATTTTTCAATATAACTACCCTCGACTTCAATGCACTTGCGCCACTTGTCCCTAAGGCTTCGAATTCCCGACTCCAGAAATCTCCCGACTGCTGTTTAATCCACTCCTGGACGGCGAGATGGACATCTTCATCGTCCCCAAACTCGTGTCCACGCAGTGCAACCTTGAACTGGCGGAATAAAAAGTAGTCGCTAGGGGCTAGATCTGGACTGTAGGGGGATGGTTGAGCTCCTCGAATCCGCACTCTCGCAGGGCAGCTTGTGCAACTCTGTCCTTGTGGACTTTGACGATATGGAAGTCGATCATGGGGCGTGAGGTTTCTAGGGACTTAACGGGCAGATACCTTGGTCATGGCCCTATTGTCGTGAATGATGTTGATAACACTTCCATGTGATATTCTAAGTTCTAGCTCAATTTCTTCGACGTTCATCGTTGAATTTCGAGTATCATTCTCTCCACACGGGCCACATTGTCCTAGTTGGTCACGTCTGACGGGTGTCCTAGACGGGGCATATCCCCAAGAGACTCACGACAATGGCGGAACTCCCTATTCCAGCGAGCAATGGTAGCTTAGGAAGGGGCGGTGTCTGTGTACACTGCAACCATGCGTTTATGGATCTCTTTTGCATTCTTGCCTTCCTTGGGCTAAAATTTGATCAACCTTTTCCATTGTTGAAAAATTTGTGACCGACGATCTGCGATCAGCTACTCCTTCTTAAACAGACGAGGCAGGATCATGCGGCTGCAGGTCTCCACTTGTCAATAGTTACTCGGTGGCCACACCAAACTCATAGGTTCACTTGGTTGAGGAACCAAGTTCAACTTATTCTTGGCAGAGAAACCCCCCCTCCGTTTTCCTCGCCCTTGAGGAAGGATGGAGCTGAGAAAAAGCTGATCCTCGAGCTAGTTCCTGGTTACCAAACCGACATTTAAGTTAACTTATTCAACTTCAACTTATTCTCGTTAGAGAAACACCCCTCCCCTTCGATCCTCGCCTTTGAAGAAGACCCTGCCTGAGTTCAGTCCTCGCCCATTAGGAATTAATTAACGAAGGAGAAAAGCTTCCCCTCGAGCTCGTTACTCGGTGGTCACACCGAACTCTAAGTTAACTTGGTATTAGAACCAAGTTCGACTTACTCTCGCCAGAAAGACCACGCTTACCTTGGTGCCGCATAAAGCACCGTGATTGTTCTCGTCCTTGAAGGAGCCCACCTGAATATCGTGTGGTTTCCCATCTGCTACCCTCGCCAAAAGTACCATGTGATCTCGACCACCTCCATCTGGCTCGTTGGCACGCGTCGTGGAGCCAAAAACATTCCTGAGGTATTTAAACTCCATTAGAGTCAATAAACCTAAATATTGTATATTAAAGTGCGTATCATATTCAACCAATTTTAGAGGGTCAAACTAATTAAATTTATTATTGAGTGTTCTAATATTCGGAGTATTTCTGTGGTTAATGGTTAATTTTTGTGTAGTAAATTGTTAAAGTTTAAATATAAGTTTATTTTGGGAATTGTTGTGCGTTTCTCTATATCCTTACGTGTTTCCTACGGTCTTCTTTAAAATAATAATATATTAGTACTCTTAGAACATAGCCTACTTCTTCAAAGAGGTATATCACGACCACAAAGAATACCATGAAAAAAGCGGTTTGTGTGTAGAGAGATTAAAATGGGGCATTATCCTACATAAAAGTGGTATCAGGTGTGGAGTGATCAGAAAAAAGGGCAATTCTACGACAACCCTCACAAACAGCCATCACTTTTCCTCTGTTTTGCCCTCCCGATTCGCAAAACTTATTTATTGCCCCTCGGAATTCTGGTTAGGCTTCGATGCTGCACGACTCAAAAATAAAAACATACATATCTTAAAATGGCAGGGCCAATTCTTACATTTCCACTACCAGCATTGTTTAGCCAAAATAAAAAAAATGGTTGTTTGGGAGAGAGAAAGAATAGTGATCCTCGTTCATCCATTGTAACTTCTTTTAGAAGTGGAACAAGGAAATAATACTAGACAAAATGAAAAGACAATCCAACTATAACAAAAAAACAGAGTAAGATAATTCTCATCACAACTTTCGACAGATTTCTAGAAAATTTGGGGTTATATATATTTACTGAAGAAGGTTCAAACACTAAGATTAAATTTTATCCCCGGTGTGAGTTATAGGAGATCTCTGTGCCGAATAAGTAGTTAGAGCGAGCCGCTGTGCTAATGTGACCACCAAAGACCCTTAAACAGCGCTCCAAAGATCCAATTACCTACGAGATCCGCAGGCCCGTAGCTAAATCACTAAAAAGCACTGCCAGTCAAAAGAAACACAAAGGATGGTGACGGTTAGGGGTGTCTCTAATTAACAAGCTGACTTGGGCACCGCGGTGCCACCATCCTCACCCTTCGCTCTCCCCTCTGCAGCCTCGCCCCTTCCTCCTTAGATGGGGCGGTCCCCAGCCTATAAATAAGCCCCTGAAGGAAAGGTAAAAGATTATTCGTGGAAAGACGATAAGGGATCAGTTCGTGAAGATCGATCCTTCCCCCAGTGCCGAATTAACTTAAAACGTCACGTTTTGTATCGGTACCAGACCGAACCATCCTTTCCAGACTTAGAAGAAATCTGAATGGATTATTATTCTTTGCGCCAAATCAAGAATTTCGGCAGCATGCGAAGAAGGATTATTTCGGTGCCAGCCTGAAGCATCCTGCATAGGCTTAGTAAGAAGCTTAGCAGAACCAACATTTCTAGTCCCAAGCATGAATTTCGCAAGTAAGTTATTAAAAGACCCAGTCACCTTCGAGTGACTCTCAAATTGCGAGGAAAATCTACTATCGGCCGCTCCAACACCCCGAAGTGCGAGAAAAGCCATCTAGTGACATCCGGCAACCCCTAATCCTTTCTGTCATGTAAGTGAGAATGACCATTTATATTCATATTGCGTTAGTATGAGTTTTTTACAGTACTTAAATTAACTGAAGTAGAAACAATTGTGCGTGAACCCCATCAAATTTACTAGTAGAAGAGTGTAAGTTAATTTGAGGTTTAACGCAAATCTAAAAGGGTCACCATAAAATAACTAATCGGCAATTGGTTTGTTTACATGTAGCCTACTATATTTTGATTTGGTCAAGAATAGATTCTGTAGTAGGCCCAATTTTAAGTATGGTTAACCTCGTTAAACTTATTAGCTGAATAGAAATATTTTTACTGCTTTTGTTTGTAGTTAATTCATAAATTTAAAATATATGTTTATTTTGGGATAATCCTGGTTTTTCAATGAATCCTTTACGTGTTTAACGCGCTCTTCCCTTAAAACGGATTAAACGCTGTGACTCTCTCTCAACAATAAAGTAATTAAAAAGTCTACTCAGCCAATATTGAAGTATTGTTGTCTTGCATAATTAATAAGATCAGACAAGCACTCTAAAGCAACAACAAAAATAGTATTATACGCCAAGCTGGTACTGCTCGAATAGAAAAACTTCATCAATCCAGGCCAGAAATCTCTAAACTAGATCACGCCCCTCCACTATCCACCAGAATTATGTGTTGTATCACCCACTTCTCCCTATGTCAGTTCTATTTTCCATAATCCTAACATAATCAATCTTTCACGTGCCACTACAATTTTCGAGAAACTTTACACATATATGGTGAAATTGAACGAGTGGAAATGTTTACCCAGGGTAGATCTAGAATAGAATCACAATAAGAACATTTTTAATAATAATAAAAACAGTACAATACATACCTAAATATTTCCGTCAGGTTTTATGACACAGGTACACTAGTTCAATGTAAATGATGAAGGGATCTTAATTGGTAACTGTTCATAAACGAGGTAACTTTATATCAGTATTTCCAATGTAATAATTATTACAATAAGAGAGTTGTCTCTTATTACTAAAATTTTGGGGGGACTTCTTCAAAGACGAGTCAAATGAAAGCTACTTTTATGTCTTTTTCCTCTATACAAAAATATTTTAAAAGGCGTAGCTACTTGGTTTACGTAATAAATATTTTTAATTACGCTTAATATCTCTACAGGATGTCCACAAAGTAACCCACCCATGAAAAATTGTTAGACTGTTAAGAAATGATTGTCATTTTAGAAGACAAAAATATGATTCTTAGATTTGTATATATTGATTTAAAATTCTTTGTAAGCCTTTTAAGGATACTTGTAGTAATATCTAGGCATTTTTGTAACGTTTTATAAATTTATAGAAATGGCGTCTGGTAAGACGTAACCTGTAAAAAGGACAAAGTTTACAACTTGTGAACTTTGGTTCGTTTCGATTAGTTTCTAATGCCCATGAAGCATTTCTAGATTGAATTTTTAAAGAAGATGAAATGCGGCTTCTTTATTGAGAGACAAAAAAGCAATGGTTGGATCGCAAACAAAATTCCATTTGTTTGCGGTGGGATGTGAAAATGAGTTATTCATTTGAGCTCCTTAACAATAATAAAGTGGTTCCTCAAATCCAAATGTGGCACTCTTTATATAGGAAAATTACTGTATTAGGTTAGTTATTTCTTCCTCAACCTCCAAATTCACTCGACTTTTCACAAGAGAGATATTAAATTATATATTTCATCAAAATCAAATGAATTATTTAAGAAATATATCCAGTGCTTAATTAAACGATAGGGAAGTATTTACAAAGCTGATGGAAATAAACTCATCAGACAAAAAATTAGTCATCTGGGACAGGATCGTATCTATTAGCGTGCAATACCACCACGAGACTGACCAACAGCTCTCATTAAATGTGACATAGGCTGAATAACGTTCTGAATCCAGAATGCATCAATGTTTAGCCAATCCTGCATCAAATAGATGTGCAATTTGGCTAGATTGCGTTGATGCCTTCAGTAACGTTTAACACTTTGTTCCAGTCCTATAGATTTTTAATTGGTTTAATATTTGGTATTCATCATGCTGGTCCTTCACGGTTGTACCCGGTGAACGCAGGAACACATGGATTGAGATGGCACGTTCTGCGTTAATAAGGGCAAATGAGAAAACATGGTATTTTAGCAGCTCCTTATAGCACACTGGTACAATTATTTTTCACCTGAACCAAAGGACCCATTTTTGTATAATTTAAATACCCAGTAGATCATATAACCTCCTCTAGCTTAAACCACATCTAGAATCCAATCTTTCTCCTAGCTGCATGAGGCTGACGATGAATATGACGCTGGGCATCATTTACATTGCCAGAAACGTTATTCGTCCGAACGATAACGCTTTCCCAGTCCTCTACGGTCGATTGTTTGTCTTCTTGCCCATTTTATCATGGTAACTTTGTGGATAGATGTGAGCAAAGCCCTCTTTCTTACCACTCTGCTCCAAATGGTCATGTTATGGAGATTCTTGTGGAGTTACTTTCAATAATGGGCACCGAAAAAACGGCTTTGACCAATGCAGAAATCCTGCCTTGCAGCAAAGCAATTTTTAACCACAAACCGGTATAACAGTGTGCGTAGAGAGACCTACAAATTCCGCTACATCAGTTATAGTTGTTCTTTGGTGCGCCCAAGTGCAATCACTCATATTTGTCACTCAGTAACTCAGCTTTGCGCCCTATTTTAAGCACTGCCTACGAGACAGGTAATGCACTACACCACCTTTATACACTAAATCTAGGAATCCCACACACACGTCCTAGACAGTAAACTCTCGAATGGTCATTGTTTACGCTACAGTTGAAATAATAATAAAATATATTGGACTTCATGTATGGGAATACTTACAGACTAGTACATATAGTATATATATTTCTATTGATCTCATCGTTCCATTCTAATGAGTTGCCGATCTAATGCTCCTTTTTTAGTACTTGCCTCCCTTAATGGAAATGTTTAAATTCCTTTTAATGATATTCAAAGTTTTCTAATAAAATTTGAAGTGCTACATACAACTCGATTATTTATTCATACAAATAGCGATTTCAGAATTTATTGATATTATGATATAGGAGTGATTACTCTATCACTTATCGTTTCAAATGGTATTAACTTCTTGGATAAAAACAAGCTGGATTTTGTTTTGAACATTACAACGATTTTAACGCTTTTGATTTCAGTTTTAAGCTGAACAAATAGATGGAATTAGTTTCGAAAGCTTTTTTAAATGGACATGATCACTTTAGATGGACTAAAATACAATAATATTGACATTATACATGAAAGCATTTTAAATAAGATCAACATGCTAGTTTGTTTTATTTTATAACATGTATTTAATACTCTCGGTAATGCAATGGATTAAAAATATTTTGAAGATGATAAAACCGGATGAAAAAGAAAGAATGATGAGAAAATAACTGATAAATAGGATTTTTTTAGAAAATATTAAAATTAATTGCGCGAAAGAGAGAGTGAACGCGGGTATTCAGCTAAATTCGAGATGGCGTTTGAGAGTACGATAAATTAAGGATTCATGTAATTATAATATATTAATCTACTGGCAGAGAATCGGCCTTTCCTAATATTCTGTGTTTTAGAAATAAAAATGAATTGATTGTAGACTTAATTCAAGTTTATTTTATAACCGGAAATGAGAGGTAGTAGTGGTGGAGAGGAAGAGAAATTGAGATGGTGGCTTTTTTTAATTTTAGCAGCCCAACTTGTGACTGCCTACGAGGCAAGGTTTGCCATACTCACCCCAGCCTACTACTAGGCAATATTGAAAAATAAATAACAATATGTCAATAACATAGGATAAAAATACATCAACAAACACCAAAAGGTCAACAAGCAAGAAATAGGCTCCGGCCCCAGGGATAGGACCACCTCCTACGGATGCAGGAACAAGCAACCTACAACAAACAGTTAAATAATTTAGAGCAGGCCACACTTCTCCAAAAAGTGGTATAGTCCGCATATCAGTGTGTATGAACCAGTCCAGAGTACAAGGGATAAGCGGTAGCAACAGCGCTCGTCCCGTTGCCGGGACATGTAACGTGCTCGAAGATTACCCAGACTGGGATATTCAACAATAATGCGCCGAACAGTATGTGGGACCATTTAGTCGTCACGATAAGGCAAAGGCAAGCGCTCTATCAAATGGCGGTGCGTCCCGCGAGTGTATCTAATTAGAAGGCGACAGAAAGAAAGCTGGAGCCGAATAAGGCATTGGATGGTAGGTCTTTGGGAACAGTAACGGTGTACTGGCAGGCAGCTATAAGTTGCCCCTCTGGTTACAAAGTACTCCCAGATTCTAAGGGTGGGGCCCTCATCGGCGTGCTCATTCGCCGCCTTTCATACATGACGCGGAATCCAGCAGAGGATAATTTCGACCTCCACCAGGCTTGTCAAAATCGTGGCGCCATGGATATCACGAAGCAGGAGATGCGGAGATTTCAATGCCCTGAGCGAGTTCAGGGTGCTTTTTGAGTCACTATAATTCACAATCTGGTCTCTGAATCGCGTATGTCACAGATCTCGCGTACCGAGCCATCCATATACATTGACATAGTTCCAGTGTGACACAAAGTGGGCTGCAACAAGCCCAAACACGATACTACCGGCGCTGAAGAAGTTTGGGAAGAGAGGCGTGGCAACAAACAGTCAGTATATGTACCGTGCTGGGTGGCGTCATAAATAACACCAGACCGAGAGCTATATCGATCTCTCGAGTGAGTTTACCTCACCTAAACCCAAAGGGCCTAGGGTAAGGCTGGCGTCTCTCGGTGGCATATGCCTCGTCGAGGTCAACTGATGATGGAGTGAGAGCTGTTGGCCACTGAAGGAGACGATGAGCTCGCGCTTACACTCAAATAATGCACTGTTCACGGTACAGAGCCAGAGGCATCTCCCTGGCCCTAACTAATAGGCTCTGTCAATTGAGGACGTACAGAAGGCACTAGTCACCAGAGTAAAGGCTAATTTGGTAAAGTGAGCACACCGTAGGAAATATACGCTCGGCTGCGGATGCATAAAACTGGTATCCATAGCTGAGATTTGAATGAACAAAGGATCGATAAAAAAGGAAGCTATTAGCCTTATCACCGCCCCAGGTGCTGAACGTGACAGAATAAATAATATCCATAGTGCTGGTACATGCGACCCTAAGGCTGCTAATATGAGCCACCCAGGTGAGGCATCAGTCAAATACAAAACCAAGGAAATGGTAGGATTCATCCTCTTCTAGGTTAACCTCATTTAAAACTAGTTTGGTTCAGGTTGGAGCCGTGTATGGTGGCAGAAATGCAGCGGGTTAGTCTTGGCCAAGGAAAACAGAAGCCTATGTGCTCTGGCATGGCGAGAGATGGGGTTCAACCCCTGTTGGGACGCTACAAAAGAGATCAAAATATTGTCTACGTTGAACGTAGCAAGAACATCTTCCGGCAGCACTGAGGTGATGTCGTTGATGTTCACGGCAAAGAGTGTGACATTGATTATAGTTGCCTAGGTGACACTCTATTCCTGCTCTATTGGATCGGTGAAGGCTACCCTCACCCTTACGCATAATTAAAGATCTCGCAAATATTTAAATATAAATATTGGGAGACGTCCACAAGCCCCAATCGTGTGAAGAGTGTCCATGCTACTGTATCGCCAGGAGGGTATCATAGGCCTTCTCCAGACCGAAAAACACGGTGAATTAGTGCTGCCTATGAAAGAAATCGTCACAGACTGAAATTTCTTGTTAAAGCAGAACATCCGACGTGGAGTAGAACTTGCGGAACTCTGTGGTTACTCTCGGCGTCTGGAGGTAAAGTCCAGTCAGTAACTTCTACAGAATCATGAGGCGCATTGAATGCTAGCCTCTATCACGGACACGTGGAGTCCGAGATTGCGGTTCAATTCTCATGGAGAACGGGAGGGAAACATGCGATGATGTGTCACGAATCCTGTTAACTCGCTTCCATACCTCTGCTAAAGGGGTCTTTCCAACAAGAAGAGCGGCGGACGTGTTTCGAAACATACCGGAACCAAGCCCTAGCTCGACGAAATTTACCGACAGTGAAATCGTTTGGGCGACACTTATTCTTACATATATGTAGACATAACGTTTCTGTTTGATGGCCTCTTACACTGGCAAAATCGACTGACGACCACATAAGCGGTCGTCGTGCCAAAGGCCAGACAGACGTTCTAGGAATGGTAGATAGATTCACAGTGATGAGGTTGCCGGAGAAGAACTCAACGGCCTCTTCAACCAGCCTAAACTCCTCAACTGAGATGGAATATTAGTCATTTTCTTAATTGCGGAACACGGCGCCCGCACCACGCACCAGCGGGAAAGAAAATGATAGTTGAAGGGGAAATTCATCACTACCACGGAAAATCAGGCTGTGCATTTGGAGGGCACAAAAATAGATGAAGACAGGAAAAGGAAGCTGGATCACCACAGGAACAATCTCCATCTCAAAGGGGAGGGGGGGCTCCATGTGGCAATTCCCTCCCAAGACATCACGGATCCCCTTCAAATTACTTTTTGTCTTCTCTTTGGCTGGTGAACAGGCATCCATTGATCAAGAGAGGGGGGCCACGTGAACTTGATCCTTAGGTCCTGAGAAGGCACTCTTATAACGGGGCCCTGTCTTAGTGTGTATTGGGATGGTATGGGACCTATCTGTCGGCTTGGTGAATATTTAAACTGTCTACTTTTCTATGTTATAATGGGCGACTTTGCTGCCTGAGGTCTATCGGACCCTCAAGATTTAATCTTTAGTAGTGGAAAGTCCATATAGAAAGTGCCTAGCCTACGTTTAACTTAAATAAATCAAGAGGATATTTGTTGCTATAGAGACCTCACAATTACCAGAATATCTATGTTTTTCATTAGACGCTTCTTTGTACACAATCCTATATATACTGTATTAATTTTCATGGGTTTCTAACTCCGCGTAACAAACAATTATGTGTCAATCATTTGAAGGAATTACTTGATTAGAGAAAATTGGAGCTAACAAATAGAAATAAATATTCGCTTTCTGACTTTATAGATCGCCTTTCAAAATTTTATTTCTATGGAATCTCACTTGTCAGATTCGATGTCGCAAGTCTCCTTTTCAACAACGTCCAGATTGTCGATCTCCCCCTCCGCTCTTCGCCCAGACTTGAATAAGATAAATATAAATACCCGTCTCTTTGAAGATGTAATTATTCAGGTGGTTGATTTCTGCGTCTTGAACCATATTTTCACCACAGATAATGATTTTTACCGGTGAAAATATAAGTTAAGTGCTAGACAACCCCCTTACACCAATTTTGTGCAAACCACTGATAGTAAAATTTGAAACTGAATTTCTCCCGGCAATTATGACTCTCCTTAACTTTATATAGGTAGGCTACTTACACGCATTCCTCTCGACTCTAGTGATGAATGCGTGTAAGTAGCCGAGCTATATATAGTTAGGGCCAGTCATAATTGCCGGGACTATCCATTTTACAAGTTAATTGGAATCTGGTAATGTGCTCCCATGTTTCGATGACAAGGTGGAAAAAACTTCCCGGCACCAAGCCTTCACAGTCTATCCTAAACCAACACACATGCAATCATACCTTCATTTGCACACTATCCAAAACTTATCGACTGAATGAGTGGCTCTTCTATTATTTTTTCGACGAGCCTACAGAATTTGTGATCATATGCTCCTTCAAAATGAATTGAATCACTTATCCATGTGTTTTTACTTCTGCACAATCCCCCCTGCTTGATTGAATCCTGCCACTATAAGACAGGGTCAACATTTTTCTTCCTCAAATTAGGTAAGACCTCAAATCCTCAACTTAGCGATATATTTCACCATCATTGTTTTCAAAATTATAAAAGATCAAATAATTGGCAAACACTGCCAGATTACAGGCTTTTCCCCTCTACTCTTGAAATATTTCTTCGTTATTAGCTCCGATCCTCGTCCCAAACCGACCCAAGTGTCTATATCATTCCATTTGCTAGCTGATCAATGCATCTTCGAACAACGTGGTGACCTTCGCCGAAAAATTAACTCTTGAGCATGCAAACCACTCTAATCACCTTTACTTTGCAGAACATTACAGATGAAACGCCTTTAAATACGACTAGACCTTAATGGAAGCTCCAGCAAAGAATATAGTTCGTCAAACATTACGACCAGACAGGCTTATTCAAGTAGTGCAGCTGAGCTGGTCGAGAGCGTGAGAGAGTCAGTTCAGCAGAGTCCAAAACACTCTGTGTGCAAGCAAAGGCAGTCCCTCGGTATTTCCAGTGAGATTTGCAAGAGAGTGCTGGTAATGGATGTTAAGGCCTACCCATACAGAATAAAGAAGAAGCCGACCCTTACAGCTTCAGACAAGGAGCAGAGAAAGGCTATGGCAGTCAAGATACTTGAGAAAATTCAGGAGACCCCAACTTTCCTTAACCTCCTTTGGACCTCAGATGAAGCTCACTTCAACTTGAAGGAAAGGTGAACTCGAAGACAAATGTGTTCTGGGGGATCTCCAGGACGAATTAGGTAGCCACCAAGCCCCTACACTGCCCTAAGTACACGGCATGGACTGCAATATCAGCCAGATGCATCATCGGACCATTCTTCTTTGAGGAATCTAGCGCGACAGTGACAGCAACAAAAGACAGGGAGGTTGAGGTCCTCAAAACCTTCAAGAGGGAGCTTCAGACCATGTTCCCGTCGCTTATGGGAAGGTTCGGTTCTAGCAAGATGGAGCACGCTCTCATACATCAAACATGTCCAGGAATTGGCTGAAAGAGAACTTTGGTGGCCGTGTAATCAGTTTCAAGACTGATTTTGAGTGGGCACCTCACACCCCAGGCCTTATCCCCCCCAGATTTCCTTGTCTGGGGCTACCTTAAATACAGAGGTTCGCAGGGAGACCCAGGGACGTCATGAACTACTTTATGCTGCGACTCAAGAAATGCACAGAACTAAATGGCGGTCATCTCGAACAAGTGCTCTAGAATAAAGAAGAAAAGTCCAAAGACTCTCATGCTTTGATATTATGTTTGTTAACACAATAAACTAGTTATCACCAAAGTGTTCATTCAATCCTTGCAGAAAATTAAGAAATGAGCCCTATCGAAAGTTAGGACCCTATATACGATATCATAGGATAGTATAGTATGTTATTATAAGTTATTATCTGATATTTTATGTTTTTGGATATTATTTTATATCTGACTTGATCCAATCCTGTGGCCACAACGTTGTTTGCTCGTAACTAACGGTCATTCACGTGTGCTCGTAAACTTCCGGGCGCGTGCGATTAAAGGCTTTCTCCTTGTAAGTTTATGCAAAATTTTCGACCTCTTCCATTGTGCAGATTCAAGCAGAATTTTCGAGGATTGCAAAATGCCCTCTAGAAACGTTCAGACATCTTTGTCATTGTCAGAAAAAATGAATTCCTAAATCAAGGAATGGAAGGGAGCCATTATTTTCTACTTCATATTTTAATTTTAATTGATAGAACTGAGCCATTTATTCTTGTAAACAAATGTATTATGTTAATATGTAGGATGCATACACTGATCACGGTCTAGTGCTTGAGTTTTAACCATGATCTTATCATGCCTTTGGAGTACTAGTGTTTCCTATGGAAGCCTTATTTCCACAGACCCCTGATGCTGAACTGGTGTCCGCAACCAGTGTCAGGTAGGTTGCCAAAAACACAATTTATATCTTACACCTCTTCACAACAAGGACCATTCACTGGTGCGTAGGGTTGGCTGGTTAATGGTATTACGATCTTTATGTGCACTTCATTATTTGTCGTTGGATCCTGTCCACGAGAGAAGGGATGAATGGCGCATCTTACATGCAAATACTACTTGTGGTTTTTAGAAGAGCATTTTTTCACAATATTTTATCCAGATTATTTTCTAGTCCCCTACTTTTATTCTTAACAAGAATTTTTTTTATCATTTTTACCTTAAATCAAATACATATTGGTTGCGCATTAAAGCTAGTATTAATATGATAGATGCTGCTCCAGTTAATATATCATTTTCTGCTGACTGTTGACGCTTGATGGTAGCGTAGCAGATAGAAAGGCCAGATTTCAGTAGGGTTTAGCTATCACTTAAAGAATCTTTCATTACATGTAGCCACTACAACTAATCTAAACTTAATGAAAATTTTTGGCCACCACCCTTTTTGGAAGAAAATCTGAATATAATACATTTACACAGCAGATTTAACAACACTATGACGACTTATGCTTCGATTCCCAACGCTTGGATGTTCCATCACTCTTTATTAACTTTCTCCTCCTCTCGCTCTCTCACCTCGCTGCTTTTCTTTGACTTTCATAGCCAGGAAAGATGTCTCTGATCATTCATCTTTACGAACTCATTCAGAGATTTAAAAATAATTTGTTCAACGGCAGCACAAGAATTCCACTCTACTACCTTCTTTCACAACTTTGCTCACAATTACTTGGCATGTAATTATGCGTAATTTTATATTCTCATGCTTCCTGTTCGACTTAACTTCCTCACAATTTGCTAGGATCTTCTTGTAGGATTTTGATCTCAAGTGTTTGCTTTACTCTCAGGATCGGAAGAAACATTGAAATTCTTAGTTCCTGCTTGTCTCTTCCAAAGACATTTTTCTCCACCATCTCTAGGTGCAATAACTAAATCATTTCTTATTCCATATTTTCTCGTCCTTTGTCACATAGTGTATTAAATACATTTTAAAACAGCCACTCCTCCTCTTGAGCATCGCAAACAGATGCCGTTATAACATTCTCCCCGGAATTATGCCATTCTTGAATAGATATTTTGCTCTGCCACACAAAACAGCAATATTTTTCCATTTTATTTTTAAAAATTGATTAATTTAACCAAAGCTTTACCTTTATATTTTTACAAAAAATCGTACATTCAATTCATTTAATTCAATCTTAGTTATCCTCGTCTGCCATCTAAGTAATTTAGGGTATCAGTTTCGCACTCTCTGGGGATAGCATCACCTTCCCAGCTGTTTAAGAAGAAAGCTGTAATGAACAACTTTAGATGGTTATAGAGATTACTATAAAATTTATTCAACCTTAAATTCCCTTAACAGAACTGCTTACCATCCTGAATTCCACCATTAAATTTTTCTCGTTATCTTTTAATCGTTAAGAAGCCAAGTTTGTTTTCGCAAAAGTTTGGATTCTTTTTTATATTAACAGCTTAATGGGTTTACTAATTTTAATGCATTAGAAAGTGTATTTTTTCTATTGCTTCTTTTAATAGTTGGAGAATTCTTAAAAGTTTCTTCATTTAAACTAAGAGCCAAAATTTTAAGAAATGTTTAGGAAACTTTTATCAAGGCTTTTATTTCCGAAATGATAAATTCTATTTAAATTTAGACAATAATTGAGTCAACAGCCAAAATAGTTCACATATGAGATTATGCTCACATAACTAATTTCTTATTGCTGAATTTAAAGCTGATAATTTGTTTTGTTCTATTAGACGAGGTTTTCTAAAAAATAATTAGAGAAAAATATTGAATATTCTGTCACTTGTGTAATGCAACAGATATTTAACCCAAAACAGGCCAGCTTGTCTCTTATGTGACTGTGCTTACATGGTGTATTTCACATTGTTGAGTATGATTTATAAGTTTTATTCTACTATCAAAAGAATAAATATGAGAGTGAAAAAATGCAATTTCAAGGACATCCTTGCTTCCAATGCATAATAATTCTGCAGCATGGTTGTAACGATTTCTTTCGGAGTTATCAGCACGATAGTTTCCAAGAAAAAGCTTTGACACATTGAAAAATGATTCTCATGGGTTTTTCTCCAGTGGATTGAAAGGCTTGGTGAATTCGCTATCATGAATCAGTATGCCTATCTGTGGTCCATTTAAGACACCTGCTTTCAACTGGGCTTCGGAAATCATACCACTTAGTTTCTGATATAAGTATCGAAACCCAGTAGCAGATTGATCCATAGCCTTGATGAAACTTTTAGCCAAACTGAGCTTTAGATGCAGTGAACACAGTTGAACCTTCCAGGTGCATTTCTTGATCTTGTCAGCCATTCCTTTCTCACATAGTGTTCTCTATCAGCTCTGCTGTACCACAAGCCTAAAATCACATGTGGTTTCTATAGCTATTCTGAAGGCCCAGTAGTAAAAAAATGACGATGATATACCCAGATATCTTCCACTGGTGTTTCTTGTACTCTATAGCGGCTAACATATTCTTTATTGTTTCACATATCTCAGCCATCTTTGCTGCATGTGATATTAGGACAGATGGAAACTGATTGCCATTATGTAAACGAACAGCTTCCAGATAATCTATAAACAGCCTCTAATCATCTGATTTGTATGGTTCAGACTTGCATAATTATTGCAAAAGAGGTACTGCGTCCTCACAGTAACAAAGGTTGTTTGCCATTTTGAAAACTAAAGACAGCTCTCTGTCGGTAAGGAACTGTAGTGATATGCACCCCAGCTTCCCAGCAAGTTACGCTGCTTTAGTCAGGGTCCTAAACTTCAGCCTTTTCTTTGGACAAGTCTAGAATGCTAATGAGAACATGAAGCACTTCCTGAGTAAAGAGTTTAGGCCTGGTATTTTCTTAATCATCCTGGTAGATGTCTTCATTCGAGGTAGAATTTTAATCGGAATCACTCATTAATTCTTGTTCTGTCAGTGGATACGGGACTGGGAGTTCAGCGTTGTGCGAAACTGGTCAGATTGCAAAAGTACTATTGTGATACTGCACCTTGCCTCGTGTTTTAATGGTTATTCCCTTGATGTTTGTAAGACAGAAATACTAGCCACTGCTGAGGTTTTTGGGTTCACGCCATATTATTGGTACATGAAACGGCATTTCTGAGCTTTGCTTTTGTGATTGATTTCTTGAGGCTACCAGGAGTGAAGTCGCCACATATGTAATAAAAACATTCAGCATCGTTCACGCACTTGCCACTTTTAAAATTTTGTTAAGTTCAAAGTAATTAGGAACTAGGCAATTGTAGATAGGCACTATCATGAACAAGCAATCTAAAACAAACAAACAAGCACAAATTAGAAAAAAGATTATTGCATAAGTGGAAACAAAGAACATATAAATTAGCGCATGAATAACATGATGCACCAAATATATAGATATGCTTGTTTTGGAAAACTGAGCCCGATACAGCTATACGAATGTCATTATTGAATTCGGCACATAACAAGTACACTAGAATAAGATTATTTGGATCCAGAACCATGACAATCTTTTCTTTGTTAACCAGTATTATCTTTTACTTATCAATGAATTAGTTGAAATAAAAGGGCACTGAATTATTTATCTTGGCTACCAAGGCAAATGACCTACAAACAAATTTGGCCTTATTTCTTACCTTTTATGACACTAATCAATCTCCAGGGTAAATGATCTAAACCATGCTTCAGTAGAAGACGACCCTGAAATGATTTTACTAGTGCACTAGTACATCATACAGATAATTTCCGACCTCAAATCACTAATTTTTCCTTTAAAACTTATTGGACGAGTGACTACATTGACGTTTTAACTGTAGCGACAGTCTTGCAGCCAACACAATTAAATAAGTAAACGCGTTATTATTTTGGTTATCGTTTTCGTAGATCAGGTTCTGCTCCCTGTAACAGATTGATGCTTATCGAGGTCATAAAAAAAGCAGCAACGAAACACGTCATTAACATAAGTGGAACAAATCATGTGTGATGATATGGTAAAAAATAATTCCTCAATCATTCATGTCAATAATGTGAAGCTATTAGCGAATTCAAGAAAATATTCACGTTGCTTCCTTCACTTTCTACCATATTTTATGCATTAGTCACACACGTTTAGGTACTTTTTGACAAACATATAGCACATAGAATCTAACATTAGTAAAAAATATAGCTATGCCGATTACATTGTTGGTAGGCTTCTGTTTTTTTTATTGGAAACTGGCAAGCTTGTGCATAGAATAAAAAATAACAACATTGACAAATATTTAGAGTTTTTACACACCTTATTTAAACCATTTTTTGGTAATTATGACAAATAATATATGCCTGGAAATCGATATCCCACCCTAAAAACAGAGACCCTGTTCGGTCACCACAACCTCCTAGCGCTTGGCAGTGTAACCCGATTACTTAACCACACCCTCTCCCCTGGACTCGCGGACCAGCAGAAGGCCTCATCCAACCACGAGAAGTATGAATCATCAGATTTCTGGACCAGCAAACATAACATTGGTTAAACAGGCACTATTTCGCCTAAGAGGTGGGATCTAATTTCGCGTCATAGACGAAATTAGAGAAGCGGCGACCAAAAGCTAGCACATGCCTTTAGGGGTAAGTGGAAGACGCTCGGAGAAGATTCGTTAGAGGAGCGAGGCTTAATTACTAAGCCCTCATCTTCCTCCTTCCACTACCCCAGTGTGTTGGTGAAGTATATAGGCGGATGACTGGAAAAGAACGAAGGAGATCGAGTTAGAGATCGAGACTACGAAGTCAGGCGTCAGTGCCCGGCAATCAAAGAAAGGAACAGAGAAAAAGTTCATGCTGTGCCAGTTTCTGGTGGTCACACCGAAAAAATTTTTTGGGGTATTGAGAATCACTCTCTTACATCTCTCGTCAGAGAAACCTCTATCCCGGTATGCAACAGAAACAAAAGTCCTCGCCATTGAGGAATACACAAAGTGCACTTCCTCAAAGGATTCACTCGTTAGTTCATCGCTTGTCATGGCAAACCATCTCAAGATTAACCCCAAGATTGGAAAAAGCATACCTTCACGGTCCCGTTATCTAAATTATCTGACTAAGAAAATCTGCTGAACGCCATCCGTCGCCCTCACCGAAATCACCTGTTGCTTCCAGACCGTCTTCCCGCCAGTCAAACAGCTGGGTGTGTGTGGACACGCCCACGTGCCTAACTGCAAAAACATCTTTTTCTCTTCACATAAAAATTTAAGGCCAAGATCATTCATCAGCCGGATTCACGTATGGTTTTTTATATAGGTAAAGAAATGCAATTATATTTGAGTGTCAATTAGCGTCCAATATTAAAATGAGCTTTGGGTAAACCATTACTTTATATTCATTTGGTTTAAATTAATAATTCTAACATAAACTCGTTTATTCATAGCTGTATAGTTTGTTTTTTTAGATTTCCCTTTTTTATGTTGTAATTAAAGAAACGCTTCACATGTCACTGGAAATCCTCAAAGATTAAATGACGTAAAATAATATAGCCCTCTTAGAGAAAACGTAATCAAGGATTTATTCAAAAACGTAACAAACCTACGTACGTATACCACCACTCGGCCCTTACAATTCCACGACAATGTATTTACTATATACATAAAAACTTATAAAAGCATAATAGCCTCACAGATAGTATAATAGTTACCGCACTTGCCCAGCAATCGCTGGATCAGGAGTCGAATCTCCCCTGGATTTATTTTAGGCTGACTCTATTTACTAGGGAGGTTACCGAGGTTTCTAAGAGAAGGATAACTCTGATTTCAAAAACCTGGAGCCACAGGCATAATTGCCTTGTTCTAGAAAATCCTATGTGACTATCTGTAAGTGTCAGCATAAAATTTCAATTAAACCCAAATTCAAATAAATAGAGCTGTACAAATAATCAATTGCCTTAATATCCTTAGTATAATGAGCATCTGAAATTTGAGATTAAGGAGCAATAAATTGTAAATCACAGCGAATATCATCTGCAGAGACAAGGATTTGTTGTATGATAATTATAAGGCTCTTTTACCTTGGTCAGACCTAACCATACGAGTATAAGGAACAATTACTAAAAATGGTTTCTATCTGACCAGAAGTACCTCTCTTTCTCCTGAAAAAAACTTTTTACCTATGCTTCAGGCAATAAAACATATAAACCCCTAGCGAATACATCTTTTATATGGTCATCGAAACATACATTGATAATTTGCATTATCGTATTATTTGAATCACTATTTAATTAATTAATATCAAATGAGAATTTGAGTCATCGGATCTCTTAAGTATACATAATGATTCTGCCCTAGCTGCTGAATCTTTGTTTGGGAACGTAGAATATAAAAAAGATGTTGTTTAAGACTCGGTCATCACGTGATTTTCTTCTCTCCGGATCTGTTGGAATAAATATGATCTAAATCAGCTGAAATGTCCTACATTCATAACAAAATGCTTCAGTACTTTCTACACTCTCAATAGTTATGCACTACTGATCAAAATACCTCGAAACCTTATTAATTCGCAAGCATAAACAGACTTATTCATTAGTCTAGCCATTAGTCTAGCACTGAAGGAAAAGCAAATAATTCTATGTGGCATTTAGTGAAATAAAACATTATTTGGAAAGATAAACTGGAGTGGTGATCTTTAAAAAGTAAGTATGAATACGACTATGGCATATTTTTGATCATGAGGAAAAAGTAACAAAAAAGGGCAATACTCGCCGAAGAGAAGCGATGTTTTTTTTATGTTCAGGCCTTCATAGCATCATACTAAGACAGGGAAAGAGGGCGGAGCATTCTATGGAAATATAAAGATCTACTACGAGAAAGAAACGCCCCCCTCCCAAATAGCTGCAATATGTATCACAAAACCCGCAATTCACTTGCAAGTAAGAAAGAAAATGAGAGGGAATTCAACTACACAATAGCATATCCAATAAATATGAGCAAAGTAAAACTTGTTCTACCAAATGTTAATAAAAAAGAACAAATTTACTCCAAAAATGGATAATATTAAGCCGGATAGCGGAAAAAAATTTCTTACTTAAGAAGAACCTTACGCAATCGACACCTTTAACTTTGGGAGACGAAATTGAGTGTTTTTGCATCGTTGGCAACTCAAGATAGAAGAAACAGAAGAGACCATAACTGTCAGACGAGGCAATTACTGGACTCATTACAAAAGACAAACTCTCACTTTCCTATCCAACCACTTTAGGGCGAGTCGGGTAGGGAAGCTTGAAGCCGTTATAGACACCTTCTTGTGCAGGAGCCATATCTGAACCGGGCGGCTAACTCGGTGATGGACGAAGCTTATCCCGGGATGGGTTAGATACTGTGTGAGCGGCCAACACAAGTCAGGTGGAGGAAAAACTGATAGGACTAGAGTTTAGGTGGGTAGGTAGGGAATACCGAGTCGCCAGCTGAATAAGCCGGTCAGCATAAACGGATATAGCAGCAACTATATCTACCTACTATTTTCATCCTCTTAGCTAATGGAAAATAAAAAAGAACTCGGATAATAAGAAGATGGACACGAATAAATGGGCCCCTTTGCCCATCTTGAAGGGCACGCAAAAAATCTGACAGAACCAGCGTCTTTCAAGTGATTTACGGGGAACTCAAGAGTAGTGCTAGTTAGGTTACTAGAATACACGAATTCATATATTGCGATTTGCCAAAACGACAGGGATGTAGACAAAATACTTTCGGAAAGAGTAAGTGAGGAATTTACAAGGGTGCACTGGAAGCAAAAGTGCTCCCCAAATAGAAGCCCAAAAGAACGCTTACTGCCGCCAAATTGACTCCTGGATAGGGGACCACAACGCGGACGAAATCAAGGAAGAGATCGAGAGAGCCCAACAATGGGCGAAGTTAAAGCAGATGATAAAGTTTACGAACCAATCAACCAATACAGAATACTCCCATGTATTCAAGGTAATTTTCGTCAAACTAGTATGGCTGCAAAGGCAAGGGAGTCCTGTATTCTTGTATTTAATTTGAAAATCACGCCTGAGCAAGTAAAAACTGACGACTCCATTAGCATATTAACATTCTTCAATTGCTACGCTCTAGAGAAGCACAGTACAAGGGACTGCCCGTTCAGAGATATAAAATGGTGCTAAGAGTGCAGCGAGACGCACCATACGTGGCGGGAATGCAGCTCACAGTCGAAAAGATGTCTAAACTGCAGTTGGAACCACCGCACCCTGGCAATGGCATGACGGTAAAGAGAGAGCAAATCGAAAATAAGAGAAGAGAGAGGGCTAGAGAAGAAGAGGAAAAGGCAAAACCTGACATTCGCCAAAGTAGCTAAAACCACAGCTGAAAAGATCCACCCGGTGAAAAATGTGATTGAAGTCAAACAGGGGGTGTCCCTGAATATATTAGCTTACATTCTTCACGTGCATGTGTTAAACGTAGCTGACCCAGGCTTTTACTCGAGGGAACAAAATCTGATGCTAAAAAATAACGGATTAGAGGAGATGTAGTTCCCCGAGAACATACCATCAGCGGATATCTTAAGCATCCAATATAAGTCAACAAAAGCAAACCAAACCCAAACACAGCGAAAGGCCACTAGCCAAGGGAAGAACACGGAAACCAATAGGGCAGCGAATAGAGATCCGAGGCTAAGGAAAAATGCACAGAAAGAACATGAGGAAGAGATGGAAATAGATATCGTCACTGGCAACAAAAATAACATGGAAGAAAAAGCAGCAAGCCAGACCCGAGAGTAAAGCTCCCCCACCCCCCAAAGACTGCAAGAGAAGAGGATGAAGAGCAACAAAGATTCAACTTAAAAATCTACGTAAAAAGAAAAAAATAAGTGGAAGGACAAAATTGCTTACCGAGGGCGAAGCGCATAAGGCAGAGAGAAGAGGAAGCAGGGAGGAAAGAAAGCAAAAGTAGTGGCACACGGAAGAAAATTAAAATAATATGTCACAATGTAGCTTGATAAAACGACAAAAGATTCTTTCTCACCAATGCGTACCTAAAAGAAGATCCAGAGATCATATTACTAAATGAGATCAAATAGACCCGGCAAGAAGCAAAATTAACATCTTCAACTACACCATATTCAGCAAGACCACTAACGATATTAACTATGGGGGCATCGCTTAGGTCTTGAAAAAGGTAGAAATTTTTAAAGTAAATAGCCGTAGTATAGGATCTTTAGGATATAGTGGTGAAGAGGAGTTAGAGTAAGTTGCTGGGTGACCAGCCATCTCTTTGATTCTTATTCTTTATTCTTCCTTGCTATTCTTCAGTGTTCTTTGTTGGGGCTGTTGTGCCTCTGTTGTTCGTCGATGTTTTCCATTCTTTGGTTCGTTTACTCTTGCGGATTTCCTTTGTGCGGTTTTTGCTTGATTCTGCAATATTACCTTGTAGTGTACCTTACGGGCGGTTTCTCCCTCGAGTCAGGTCTACCATCCCTTAAGTTGCCTCGGTTGTTTACTCTGTGGTTTTGTGGTATCTGTATCGCTCTTTTTTCGTCGTCAGACATCATGCGATTTAGTTTGTCCCACATCTGCACTGCTTTTCTGTATAAGGACACATTCGTACTTTAGAGCTCTATTTCACTGTCAATATCTCTCATTCTTCTGTACTTAAGCCTTCTCGTATTAGTGATTATATACACCGCTGAGTTTTGTACTTGTTGAAGCTTCATCGCGCTTGTTTTTGAGAGAAGGTTCATTGGTAGAGCTAAGCGGAGTAATGTTGCTTTGCAGATGGCGTTGTATATTTTCCTTAGGTTGTTTCTGTTTAGGTTTCTGAGTTGGAATAGTTTTTTTATATGTACTTTTGCCTGGTTTACTCTATTGGCAATGTTTTCGCAATACCAACTTTGGGTGATCTATAGCCCGAGCACAATTCCTTCTTTTACATATTGGTATCTTCTTTCTTCAACCTCTACTCTTGAGGTCAGGCGTCTCCCTACTGGAATGATGGAGAACTTTTCTGGATTTGTGTGGATTTTACATTTACGCTCGAATTCGTTGATATTGGCAATTTCTGCCACTGTGATTCTGACTATGGTTGGAGGATGTCTGTAAGTGCGGTTTGCTACTATCGTATGTACTAGCGATTTGTGTGTATGTTGTGGTTTCGTGGACTGGCCTTGGTAGATCCATTGTGTATACACTGTAAAGAGCTGGGCTTATACAGCCCCCTTGAAGGACACCTTGTAGCACTTCGAATCCATCACTTCGTAGCCTGCTAATGAAATGAATGCTGATCTATCGGTTACATAATCGCAAAGGCATTTTGTTAGGGCGGAGGGTAGCTCTAGTCGTTTGATTTTGTATTTTAGGCCAGCTCTCCATACCTTATCAAACGCCTTTTGGACGTCTCTAAGTACGATGTCAGTATATTTTTTCTCCTATTTTTCCTTCGCAAGTGATTCCACCAGAATGGCTAGGGCAGTCTCAGGATTCCTATTTTTCCTGAATCCATGTTGATTTTGGGGAATCAGCGCTCTCTCTTTCAAGTGCTTGACGAGTCTGTCATTAATCGTTCTCTTCATTTATTTTGACACTCTTTCTAGGCGTGTTATTGGCCTGAAGTTTCCAGGGTTGTTTGGTGGCTTGCCGGGTTTTGTTAGAAAAATAATTTTCCCCTTTTTTAGCGCATCCGGAAAGTATCATGCGCTTAGAGAGGCGTTAAATACTGCCGCTATCCGCGACAAAAAGGTGGCTGATGCGCGTATTAAGTCCTCTTTCGTTATATCCGATGCCCAGGTGCCTTCTGTTTGGTGGTCTTAAGCGTTTTTTTATCTCCTGTAGCGCTATAGGCTCTATTCCTTGCTCTACTAATAGCGTTGGTGAAGCAGCTATGTTGGGTACTATTTCTAGGCGGTTTTGCTCCAATTTTCTTTAATTTTCGAACCAGAAAGATATAATCTATCAGAGTTGTCGGCTTGTTGTTATAAGTGCTTCTAAATACATTAGAGGAAAAGGAAAAATAAGTGAGGAGTTCAACTTTCATTATCTAAAGGTTACGTAGTATTTGACAACTGATCCATTAAAATCGTGCTTTGTTTCAAACGTTAGCATGAAGTCACGGGATTTTAGTACCACCCACATGTAGCCATTTCCTGTTTTTTCCATAAACTTCGTCAGAAGCTTCCGTCACCATTAGCACACACTGCTATATACCTTCAGAATGGCATGGAATGTCAATAGAGAGTGGCTCGTCGATAACATTTTGCAGGTCCGCATTAGATAGATGCAATGTAAGTGGGGGCTCGAACCTTCACTCCTCCTCAGGGGGAAGTAAATCTGTTAGATTCTTAGCAGTCGTATCTATTTTTGATAGCCTGAAATCAAGTATATCTTCCTCATACACAGTAACTTCTCGGATCTTCTTGATTCTGTCAATAGATAATTTTCTGTTCTTCTAATCACCATCTGCCAGCATTACTAAAAGGACGTTCTCAGGATGGGCCCATCAGGAATTCCTTTGGATTGTGTGCCATGATATGGCTTCACTAACAGGTTGGATTATTTGCAGAAGATTGATCTATGCTAGAAGATGCTTAGATCCTCCCGTGCATTTTGCATTTCGGGGAGAATTCTAAGGGAAACCAGATGGGCCCATGGACCTATAATAACAGACGACAAACTCTGTGAGGACATACAAGTCATTATTGGGTTTTTATGTTGCTAAATACGTACACATATTATACTGGCAGTGGTAAGCCATCTTGGAGGAGATATTGGCCCTGGTTTCATATGTAGGAGATCATCATCAATTACAACCACTTCTAAAAGCACTGATAATTCTGTACAGTTAAGCTTGGTCCCAACCATAGCTCATCTACATCTAGATCTGGAAGAGGAGCTCCCTTAGCAATACAGGCATGTATTTCTCAATTGTATTACATACAACCTAAAAATATTGTCTACTTCATTATTATTTAGCCAACGCGCGTTTTTGACTCCCAATGATCCCCGTAATCCTTCTCTTTCATGGACTCTATCAGAGGGCAATATAAAATAATATTACAATTCCTCAGAGATTAAATGTGGATATTTAAGAAATCTACGATTATGTTATTAAGGTATCGAGTCTCGGACGCCAATTTAGAAGAGAACTCGCCCAACACCAAACTATATCTCATGTAACCAAGAGCAAGATGATGCAAAACATCTTCGCCTTGAATGACATAACATTGGCAGTTAAATCTAAAAGAGAAAACTTGGATGATAGCAAAATATAAGACTAAAACAGAATATTTTTTATTATTCTCAAATTAAAAAGCCAATATTGGAGTTCTTATCTGTCTACTAGGTACAGTCATGGCCAAAGGTTTTTGAGAATATTATATCTTTACATATACGGGTTTTTTTATATGATGCCTAAATTTTTCTTAATTCTTTAAAGAGAAAAATCGTGAACAGGTTATATGCGGCAATCTTTGATTAACTTGTATTTTTCTTCTGCAAGTCAATTAATTGAATTCGAGCAGATGTTGAAAAAATATGCCCAAAGTTTTCTGCTACATCTGCGGCGATTACGCCATTGTTTCTAATAGGAATCAAGTCAAAAGTTTCATGAGCGTGCTTATCATGCTTAGTTAAGTACGAAACTTAATATGAGCGTCACACATAGAATGCAAAAAAACACCGAATATCGGCATCGTTAGACCAAGGCCAAGAAAACTTGTCTGGAGCTTGAAATTTGTAAGGTTTGGAGGAAGACGACAAAGCATAGCACTAACTGCTACTTTTGCGGTATTGTTTTGACTGCGATAAAATAAAAGAACTAGAGCATCCTGAAGTATCCTACTCTTTAATCAACACGTCGTCCTGTTGGACATTTTTATACAATCCAAGTACCTGTCTTTGGAGAACTTCCTGACTTTAGTGATGAATGTTCATCACGTGTTGAAGAAAATGAAATGAAGAAGAACAATTGTTTTTTGGCGATGATGCTCTACATACTTCTCTGCCAAAGAAGTAGATGATAAAGTGTGAGATATCAGCTTGTCAAAGTCCTCTGAAGAACAGTTGGCCTCCAGATTAGAGGAAAAAAATCTCCTCTATGACAGTGCTCGCATAACCCTTCTACCTCAACAGACATCAAAATTACTTCCGATTTCCACTGAAAAAAAGGATTTGCTGTACTGTACAGATATTTTTCAACTTTTGCCCTTTATTTAATAATGCAAGATAAGACATTTTTTGACCGTTTTGCAGATATAAAAAGGGGCGGTAGTAACCATTTGAAATTTCCATGAATTAGTATCTGGATTAGTATTATTATCCGAATCTGTGAAAACAAAATATAAATCATGGATTGGCTCTATATCCTGAGTTATATTTTGTGGCTGAGGTAAAGTAAATTGAGTATTCCATCAAACATATTTTTTATCCGTTTAAGGTAGAAAATAAAAAAGTTTGACGAATACAAAATCCGAATCTGCCTTCAAAAATTAAGTTTCTTGTTATTTGCAAACAACTGAAGCGAGATACATGATTGCCAATGTGCCATGCAGTTTTATAGTGCTAATAAATTATATATATGTATATATATATGAATTAAGCTAACCGCAAGAAACAGAAAAAAAACGAAACTTTTCTAAGGGAATGTTATTTCTTAATTCGCAAAAATTCTGTATCAGGGTGGGATTGGAACCGTGTGCACTGAGTCAGCGAGCAACCGCTTTGATCTCAATTAAACTCTAGATTAATCGGCTATGCGGAAAAAAAATCTTCCGAATAACAAGCTTTTAATGTACGCTTCACAAGGTCGATCGAAATATGGTATTTGGTTATTAATGGGATTTATTTTAGTTAATAAATCAACCTAAATAGCTATTTAAAAACCATTACCATAAATTTTGAGTTTGGATGGAAAATAGTAGTCTGCTGATATTTGGGAGTAATGACTAACGTGAAATGAATTTAGGACTTCTGAACTAGGTTTGTAAGAAAAACAAAAATAAACAAAATAAATATATTTACAAAATCAACGAATGCACAATGAGAGAATTGAATTAGTAATACAAAGTAAGATGTGGTAACGTAACTGATTTAAAGTAACAAGATGTAAACTAAGATGTGAAGGGAAAATAAAGTAAAAGTCAAAGTGAAAGAAAGGTGAAATAAATGTGACTATGATGGACTGTAAATTGAGATCTGCAAGGCGAGAAGTAACAAGAATTAGAAGCTACACCTGTTTGGCAGTTTGCAGAGAATAAGTGTGAGGGAATTTATAACTAACCTTGATTGAAAATAAAGTTGAACTGGAATAGATGGTGACGCGTATACAAATGAGAGAGTAAGTTCGCGTTATTTCACAATTGGTGAAATTTGTGTGTTTGTATGTGCGTGAAATTCTAAGAGATGTTGTTTGAACCATTGCGTTAAATGAAATCAGTTTCTCGTCACGAGATATTTGAATTATTAAAGGTTATATAAAATAATGAATTGCGAAAATTTATGCATAAAATAATTAAATGATTGAATTGACAAGATTTAAGTAGAATAAATGAATGAATTATTAAGTTGTAAATAAATTTGAATGAATGATTTAATTGAAAAAAGTTATGTAAAATGAATGAATTATTAAGTTGTACATAAATTGCATGAATGATTTAATTGGCGAAAGTTAATTAAAATAAATGAATCCTTTATTTTTATGCAAATATATATATCTAAGTTTTCCAGGAGGATTTTATTATACAAATTTCCAGAGGGCATTGATTTAGGGACTATGAAAGAGAGAGAAATTAATAAGGAATTTTTGAATGACGAAGGACTGTTGAGGTAAACACGCGGCGTTAATATACGGCGTAACAGCCAGGAAAATGATGCAAGTATAAGATATGCTGGAGGTTGGGTTAACACTGGCTGAAGGAGAAGCAGAATAAGATAATGACAAAGAAGAAAATAAAAATGACAATTCTATAAAATTCAATAAGGAAGGGAAAAAAGAAGAAACTTAAAAAAAAGAAAAGTTGAACAAAAAATAGCACACCAAAACAGCCACACATTCAGCAACTGAATCAGAATCAGAAACAGACAAGGCAGGAGGCTTTCGTTACGAGGCTAAAGACTTCAAATTAAAGTTCTTTGCACACGAAGGAGACCCTTTGCCGAAAGGAGCAAAAGTAGAGGACATTAAAAAAGGAAGAGTTAGTGGAAGATGTAAGTGGAACTATGTTACGGATCACAATGATAAGGCAATACAACAACTGATAGAAGTAAACAGAAATATAATTAAATACCATGATACGAAAATAATAAAAGATGACATAATCGAAAGGATAGAAAGCGGATAATGGAAGAACCCCAAATCAAAAAGCATCTAATAAGAAACTGGCCTGAGCGAAATTCAGAAAGAAATCCATCTAACTGACGGTTTAAACAACTCGCTAGGGCAAAACACCCAGTTAATCACCCAACTTAAAAGATCCGATTACCTACGAGGTCAGGAGGCCCGCGGTTAGAACGTCAAAAAGCGGCGTCAGATTAAAAGACCACCGAGGAGAAATGATGTGACGGTTGTCGGTGCCTCTTATTAAAGAAGCAAACCTGGGCTCCGCGGTGTCACCCTTCCTCCCCCTCTGCGCTCCCCTCAGTCGCATTCCCCCTGTGCCTTAGTTAAGGCGGTCCCCTGGCTATAAATAAGCCCCGTAGGGAAATAAAGAGATTATTCTGTTAGAGACGATAGAGGACTAGATTTTTGTCATCAGTCCCTCACCCTGATACGGACTCGACTTCTATGATTTAGAAGTTCGTCTCGTTTTTTCATCGGTGCCATCCAGATTTATCCTTCGCAGACTTAGCAAGAGGTCTGGCTGGATCAAAATTTCTAAGTGCCAAACAGGAATTTCCGGAGCAAGACAAAAGAAGATCCGCTCACCCCTTGAGTCACTCTTAAATCGCAATCTCAGTAATTATGAGAAAAAAATAATTAATCCCCAAGTAAGTTCCATTTATTTACTTTCGGGATCACACCATATACCAAAACAGAGTTTGGTAATCCTGCAAAGTAGAAGAGGGTACAAGAAGAACTCAAGAGGTAAAAGAAGAGTACTCCTTGAGTCAGAGAGCACAACTCCTTTCTCCAGCTGTTAGACTTTTAAACGGGTTGATAAAATCATAAGAAGAGATCAATGTCGCTTTCCACTTTGACCGTGATCCCTCCCCTCATTCCTCCTTCGTCGTGAACTCTGTCTGTTGTCTCCGCAGACTCGCTGAAAACCCAGTATAGTGATATCCATCAACCCTTGTTCTGATCAAGGTCATATAAGTCCGAATGACTATATATATTTGTTTTGGATTAATTATGATTTTTAAAACTGTCCTAAGCTAACTAATGAAAAATAGTTTTCCGGGACTTCTGACATATTTTCGGTTAGATTAGGGTGAGTAAATGTTTGTTTAACTCTGTAACGTAGAGGCCTCCAGAAATTAGCTATCTGGCGAATGGTTTGTTTACGTGGAGCCTACTTTGTTTTGATCAAGAGACCTCGTCAGGAGTAGGTCAATATTCGAATAGTGCGAACCATGTTAAACCGAACATCCATCCGGGTTCAGAAAAGAACGAGATTCAACAATGGCTCTCACAATAATGACCGAAAAAATCGTGCAAGCCAAATTTGAGAGACGGTATCTGGACTTGGTACTCCGGGATGTTGAGAAAGCCTTCCACAAGGTATGTGTAGAAGGATTGAAACATAAACTCCTACAAATTGATCTCGGCGTCCGGATGGAGAGCATCCTGGCTGATTATATAACTTACAGAAAGGTCTACATCAGTATAGAATACATCAAAGGGCCCATATTCCAACTACAGACAGGGCCCCCACAAGGTGGATGTATGAATCCCACTCTATACTCAATATATACAGCCAACCTTTCACTACCAATAACACCAGGTTGTATGAGCATACAATATCAAGATAATATCAGCTAGGTGATCTCAACAAGATCACAACAAGCTTGGAAAACGGACGAAAAATAAAAAAAACATCAACGTATTCGAAAAGAAGTGAAAAATAAAAACCTATCCAAATGAATTCAAAATCATTCCAATAAGCCGCTTCAAGAGCAATCAGATAAACATCGATGGCACAGACTATGGATACGCCAAAGAGGAAAAGTACTGGGCCTACACGTGGCAGAAAAGTGCTACCATGAACACGTAAAAGAAAGATATAACTAAAGCCAAAATAGGGGTAAGATTACTATATCATTTAAAAGAAACGGATCTAAAAGGAAAAGATAATCTACAAAGCATTTATCGAATCGAATTTGACCTACCTACCGATCCCAGCGCATATATTAATGAAATCGAATAAAAAAATACTGCAAAGAGTGCAAAACACGGCAGTATATATTATAACTAATACAAAGAGAAGAGAAAGAAAAGGAATTAGATAAATATTAAGACTCCGCTAACTTAGCCCCAATTAACAAAGTTCTCGAAGAACGCACAAAAATATATGGAATAACATTAAGGAAAAAGTCACCGAGGCAAGCAGAGAACTTAATTTTAGAGAACAAAAAACAATGAAGGAACAGCATTGAGTAGCAGTAGGCTTCGCAGGCAGCAAGCGGAAAGACCAATCTATACATAAGCAAACAAGCAAAAACCTTTAGAATATCAATAAAAGAAAATAAAAAATAAACCATGTAATAAAGATAAGACAAAAGTATGAATGCCTGAACGAATTAAACGAAAAGAGATAAAAAGAAAAAAAAGACAAGGCAGTAGAAGCAACGATACCTATACAGGTATCCCAAATGAAACAAAGAATAAACGTATAAAGATAAAAGAATTAAGAGTAACTGAAGACCTCCAAAAGAAATAGAAGTATAAGCAAAGTATGTAGACACAATTAAGAAAAAAGATCAGCAGGCAACCTGGCAACTCCAATCATACTCACACTTTTCAACCCCTCCCAATAATAAAAAACAACCAAATAACCCACTTTTCATGCTATCTCTTTTTATCTACTATCATCTCTCTCATTTTTCTCACCTCAGCATACCCATGCGAAAGCTTTAAACATTATAATTTTCGGAATTTTATGAACGAAACGTCTGAAAATTTAATGTTGATTGCAATCACATTAGTCTTAATGTTCCTACCACGAATGAGGTTCCCATTGAACGGCTCTATCAATAGTACATTAAGGAAAAAGATACAATAAGGATGTCTTCCGGCGATTACGTTGATTAGAATCTACCATCAAGAAATTGGAGAAGGCAAAACTTGACTTCCAATTCCTTTCACCTACAAGACCTGTAACTCCCTTCCGCATTTTCTGCGTTTTAAATTCTATAGATCTGCTTTCCTGACTGGTGAGCTCTACTAATCTTGGAATTCTAAATTATCTTTGGATTTGACACCTTTCTCATTGTCTGTTAAATTTTCGATTTCACTGTTGGATTTAAATATTTTAAATAACTTTATACAGAAAGAAGTTGCAATCTTTACTTCTGAAAGCTTAACTTGGGAAAATTGAAAGGAGCCTAACTTAGGCATAAATTTCAATTTAAATAATTCTATAGATGCTTATTTTTAATACTTCTATCAAAGTTTAACTCGTCAAAGAACAGGCATCTTGTCCTTGGGACTTGAATTTAGACTCCCTCGCTTTAAATTCGACATTTGCCGTTAGTTTTACATTTCGAAAAACATTGCCACCAACTTAATCTACTCCCGTTGTTAAAATTAGCCTCTAATTTCATAGAGGATCTCAAGTTTTTAGCCAATATATTTGATTAAAAATACAAGAGATTTAAAGCTCTCTGCCCTATATTCAGATTTAAAGATTTTAAAAACCTATCCAATCTTCGTAAAGTTTGTTCTATTGTGATAAGCAAACCTGATTATGGTATAGGGGTGGTTATTCAGAATTAGACTCATTATATTTCTAAAATGCAAATATTCATTTGGATACTTCCAAATTTTATAACTTTGATACAAATCCTTGTAAATATATTCTAAAATTTAAGACAAATTAAAGAATATTTGCGTTCTTTGAAAAAAAGAAATATTCTCTGATACTTTTACAACCAAATATTTGACTCTGGTACATCCTTTAAGGTTATATATGGTTTACCGAAATTCCCAAGGTAGCAATACCTCTCCTTCAGAGTTTCCCTAACATGAATACCTCAAACTTTAACCTAGCCAAGTTTTTAGCCACCATCATTAAGTCACTCACTCACAAAGATTTCACTTTGTAAGATGCATTTGGAATTGTGAACTCTCTTTCGCAATTGGATGTAAATAAGACGTTTGTGACTTCTACTAATATGGAGTCACTATTTTCAAATGTAAATGTCCTGAAAACTTATAACATCATAACAGATACTCTTTACCAATCAAAAGATAATGTTTTTGGATTGAGCAAGTCTCCCGCTTCCAATCTCTTAATGATGGCTGTAAAAAACACTGTGTTTCCTTTTATTAAAAGTCTGCATCTTCAATATAAAGGGATGGCCATGGGCTCCCAATTTGGTCTAAGCTTTGCAAACCTTTCGCTTTCTTACCACGAAAAGAACTTGTTAAGGAACTTCCCTATATAATTTAAACCGTTAGTGTTTAAAAGAAACCTTGATGACTGGTTTCTCATTTTTAAACACTAAGACCACGCCCCTTTATTTTCAAGTTACTTAAAATCAGCACTTTAATATATAATTTCCAATGGAAACAGAAACAAGCAATATAATCTCTTTTATTGACGTTATTATTTCAAAGATTAGCTCTAAATTTATTACCTGAGTCTACACAAAACCTACTACAACCAAACTTGGCACCAATTTTATTAGTTGCGTTCCTGAACATTTTAAAGTTGCTAGCATCAAAGGTTGTATTCATAAAGCATACATAATTTGTTTAGATTGATAAGACTTTACTTCCGGAATAGTTAATCTTAGGAACTCTTTTGAGGCTAATTTTTTCACAGATCATTTATTTAACAATCTAACCTTAAATTACTTAGCAAAACCGTTATCTTGCCAAACTCAGCCAATAAAATATGCCCTAAACAAAAAGATTTTCTTAAACTATCATATCTTAAACATTTTAATGCTAAATTAAATAAATTTTAATCTTGGTTCTTAATAACTACTTTATTCAATGTCATTTCTTTCCAAATAATTCTAATCCTCATTCCATTAATTTATACATTCTCCACAAAGAATCACTTCCATCATGCTTTCGATCCTGAATTTTTATAAATTTTTGTGTGCGACCTGCCAAAGTCGGTATGTAGGCCAAACCAGTCCACAACTAAAATATACAATTTTAAAAATTTGAGACTATCACATAAAACTAACAGTCCTATTTCTAAACCTGAATTCTCTTTGATAAAACAACAGTCACAAAACATAACCACAAGTTTAATCCTGATACTTTTATTTTATTAACTACTGCTTCCTCTTCGCTTGAATTAAAAATTCTATCATCTTAATACATAAAACAAATAAATCCAGAGTTTAGTCATCATACATCAATTCTTTTGCTATATAAGCAACTAGACAAACAAACGACTATATCCCCAAACGTAGCTTTTCTCTTTGCTTGTTCCATCCACATAAATCAGTTGTCTTATCAGCTCCAAGTGGCTAAGGTCAGTTTATTTCTAAAACTTTCCTTTTACATTTTTGATTTTGGTGTCTTTTTTTTAGATTTTTGTCACCCTTTGAATCCAAATGATTTTATATTTATATTTTTTCCATTATTTTTAAGCTCCATTTTCTTATTAGTTACTCCCCTATTGTTTAATTAGGTTTTACATTTCCCCTCTTGATCAAACTCATATTTAATGATCGCTTTGAATCATCTTTAACTCTTTCAATTTAATTCATTTTCACTAATATTTTTTCATATTTTAAGTGATGTTTAATTGCTTGCCCTGTTCTTTAGGAAGACTCTCCAACGAAATAAGTTTATACGTATCAAGAAGACTCTCCCTCGAAAAAGTCTTCCGATTAGTGGAACTTCATTCGAAGCAAAAGCGTGGTCGAGCCATTCACCTATTCTCTTTTCTTCTACCTCCTCCCACCATCTAATCACCCTCAGTCATCTCACTCGCCCCCCACCCCATTAAAAAAGAGATAATACATTTGATTGAGCCTACATACATATATATGTCTGGCTAATTCCACCCCCCTCCTCTGCCTCAGGGAAGCACCTTCTGGAAAGAGAAGCTACCTATCATCGCCTAGTTCAAACTATGCACTGTGCAAAGGCATAATTTGAGGCTCTGAGAAAAAGGGGTTGAGGCTTATACCACTGTATAACTCGAAGTCATAGGCTCCTGCTCAATGGGACTACTCTGCAAGCCCCGGGGTGTTCCAAATGAATCCCCGGGGGTGCACGGCCAAGACCATAAAGGGACTCGAACCTGTCCCTATCTACTCGTATGTTGGACGCAGAGAAGAATTTCCAAACCCCGAGGTTAAGGAGCCCCGGATGGTGGGGGATGATTCGACCGCCATCTACCAAAAGGCCCGCCATATTTCACCCCTTGGAGGATCGCACCCAGGTTCATCCATCTATCCATTCATCCCATTTTTATCCAAGGCAGAAACTCTTATCAGGGCTAACACTCCATTTGAGACAGAGGATATCATATCCATTAATAAATAGTTAAAATTAAATAATTTGTCCAGGCAAATTGAAATATAAACCCTTAATATATTATATAAACTTCAAACGTGAGGAAGAAACCAACAGAACTATGAGAAGGCCCCGTTCCCTCCAGGGATAATGGATAACCAGAAGGGGCAAAGAGGGTCCCCCTCAGGATCCTTGAAGGGCAAACAAAGAGCCCAACAAGATGCTTATAAAAAATGGCTTAAAGCCTATGTGGTTCCCCGAAAACCCCCCTCAAACCACATATACCGGATTTTCATGACACCTGTAAATGAACAAAACGAGGAAAAAAAGAACGAAGAAGAAACGTCAATCACCGAGGAAGATATGGAAGTCATTGAAAAAATTGACCTCGTAAAACAAAAACTTGAACATGAAAAAGAGAAAGCAAAAAATAACAACACAGAAAAGTAAAACATAAAGATCTATGGGACTAACTCATCACCAATACCACCGGTCAGTAACCAGACGGAAATCATCGAAGGACTAACCAAAGAGAAACTAAAATGGGACTAAGACTCAGTCAACAACGAAACAGAAATTAATAATGCTCTAAAACAAGGACTCCTTGAAATCTAACCCAACTCTGCATTCAATCTTTCATCCGAACAATTTAGGAAAAAACGAACGAGAAACGTCAAGTCACAAAAACCAAACCAAGGCCGGAAAAAATACTAAAAGATAGGATGGATCACAACGTAGAATATATAAATAATCTAAAGATCTTTACCCTAAATGTTAACGGATGAAGGAACAAAAAGCTAACCTACTGCTATATTATTCAAAATATCAACCCAAATATTATTATAATAACCAAACATGGTATAAACGTAGAAATTGAATACATCAAAATTCCAAACTATACAGTTCTAGCCAAAAACCCTACCCAAATACGCTATGACGCGACGGCCATAGCGATCAGAAAAGGAATAAAATTTGTGGAGATAGGAGATCTGGAAAGGTCATACATAGCCATTAAATTAAAAATGACTACAGGAGACCTAGTGGTAGCAGGGGCAAACAAACCACCCCGGCGATCGTACTTACAGCCCCTAATTTCATCCGTATCTTCTGCTGCCCGTCATAAGCAATCTTCCTGGGGGACCTGAATACAAGATGTAGATCCTCGGGATATACTGCAGACTTTAGCGATAATGGTAAATTCCTGGGACTCCTCCTAAAGCGACAAATAGGGCAGATAGAAGGCCCTGACCTCTCCACATAGATCACGGAGCGGTCTTCAACCACTCCGGATATAATATCAATAAATCCAAACTTTGCCTTCAATACCCATACCACTTCCAGCTCGGCAACACCATCTAACCATATCGAATTTATCACAAAGTTCTCCACTTCGCCTATACAAATATAAATTTCCCAAAGGAAGGCACTAGCCAAGACCAATTGGACCGCTTATAAAACCCATCTTGATGATTTTAACATCAAAGCCCTTGAAGACAGCCCCTTGTAGGAAATAGACAATCAATTAAAGAAAATTACTGACCTCATTTTTAAAGTAGATAGAGTATATACTCTCGAAAGTCCTCTATAAAACACTTCCAGCCCCAAATTGGACACAAGAAATCAAGGACAAAATGCAAGAAGTTCATTGCATTTACGAAGACATCCGACAACAAGGAAGTAATAGAGAAAGATTTGTTCGACTAAGAACCCTTAGGAACCAAACAAATGACCTTGTAGAGGTATAATAAGAGTTTAGTATATATATATATATATATATATATATATATATATATATATATATATTTATATAGGTATCAACACCAAGGAAATAATAACCAAAGACATCTGGGGTTAGCTTCGCCCCTCCGATGTTCTCCGGTAACATAGGAGAACGGGCAAAAGGGTAAATGTTACGAGACAGATTCCTGACTTCAGCTCAAAAGGCAGGCCCTTCGAGGGTGTACTTATAAACAATCCATTCAAAAGTGCAAACTGCTGATCTCGTATTACCCTCGTTTAGAGCTAAAAGACGCCAAGCGCGGGAGAGCAATCTGAGGTTTCACCTTACGAGTCCCCCCTCCACCTCATCATTACCTCGCGGGAGTAATTTGTGTATATAACAGCTTGACCGGGGGAAACCAGGCTTTTTATCGCCAAAGTCCACCTGATGAATGCCCCAGCGGACTTTAACCTCTCGATACTCAACCTCTTCAATGCGTGCCTAAACGTTAGGTACTTCCCTGACTCGCTCAAGAGAGCCAGGATGATTTTCCTCCCAAAACCAGGTAAACCCAAAGGGAAAATCAGAAGCTATAGACCAATATCCCTGCTCGAGTTCATAGTGAAACTATTCGAAAAGTTAATGAACGACAGGCTAATGAATTACTTGAATGCAAATGGGCTCTATAACACACAACAACATGGCTTCCGCAAACAACTCGGGACGGAGACAGCACTTGCCCTGATGACAGAGTACATCGCTATAGCGAAAGCCGGAAACAAAAATGTCGATGTCGTGCTGATAGATGTCTCATCAGCATTCAACAGAGTGTAGGTGCCTAGCCTCAAGAAGAAAATAAGTGATTTGAGCATGGAGACGACCATAACAAATCTCATGTGTGGCTACCTTGAGGATCGGGAGGCTGTCATTAAAATAAATCATTACGAAGGGCAGTCCTTTACCATGTACATCCGGGTACCTCAAGGAGGATGCCTGAGTCTGACTTTGTACACGTTGTACACGAGTGACCTTCCCACGCCCACCCAGGACTACGCCCTATATGTCCAGGTGGCGGACACAATATCCTAGTTGGTAACCAGCGGTTATCGAAGCCCAGCCGACATAGCGAACAGAACGGCGGGCGAGATTCAAAACCTTAACGCCTACGAGAACCGAGTCAAAATACGCATGTGAATCTTGGGTACTTGAATTCGAGATTACATCGAGAGGATATTGTAAACACCTGGAAACAAAGGTCGAACAGGCCATGAGAGGTCTGCAATGCCTTTATCGATCCCGAAGATTCTCCCCCATGAACAAGAGAAAACTCTTCATGAGCCTAGTGAGGCCGATTCTATTATATCCCGTAATTCCTCTGCATCTAGCCAGTAAATCCCAGCTAAAAAAGGCATAAGCAGTGCAGAATAAGGCACTGATGTATATTCTAGATGTCAGCCTATTGGACTTCATCACCTCAAGTGCTCTACATGACCTTGCCAGGATTGAGCCCCTTAACGTGACCTTACACATGCCTGAAAAAGTTCTTCGAAAAATTACACTGCCCGATCTCGAAAACCGTTTCTAGTGAACCCCAAAAGTTCACTTGATACAGTAAACTTTATGAATTGCATTTGATTTCATAGCATTTATCTTTTCTAAATTACTATGAAACCTATTCAAGATCAATTTTTTCAATATTTGTCTGTACTGAATATTTAAAAACATTAATTTTTTTTCTAGTCTTTTGTTTTAATCATAATTATTTTATGGAAATTTAGCTACCATAGCCTTCCTTATGATATATTTACAGTCTGATTTCAGTTGTAATTGTACTGAAAAGAGAAATTAAATTGTAAATTTTATTAATAGCGAAATATTTTCTTCTATCAAACACATAAGAATTACTCATCCTCAAGTCTCTCTGATATGTTTATGTATTAAATATCTAGTATCGTCTTTATCTTTTATAAATCTTACTTGAAATCTTGCAATTTTATCGTTAATGCTAATACAATTTGATAATATGACTTATATAAATCTCTTTTGGTATAAGATGCAATAATTATAAGATGTAATTGTTTGAAACCTTAATTATTGAATGAAGTAAGCGAGAAATCTCTCGATGACAATTATTGACTACACGTATGACCTGGACCAGAGAAATTATAAAAGTGTTCGGTATTGGAGTTTTCCTCATCGTCCACATTTTATACCATGTTTTATTGACACATTTGATCAGGGTTAATCATATTTAATAAATATTGTATTTCAAGAGGAAGTAATTGTATAAGTATATCAATGTTAATATTTACTCAAAATCAGCATCGTCCGCAAAAGTGTTGGAAGAGCTTTGTTATAATAATAGTAATTTACTGATTAACTTCATATTTATGATATTCAATCAGATTTTTTTGTTATATATTTTGTAGATTCAGTTTTGGTTTATATATTTGCTTTTGGAGATAAATTGGATTTTGTTTAATTTCAATTTAACACCTATCTAAATGAAAAAAATAAGGTTAAAATGGCTGTGAAAATCCTATTAATCGGATATTTTTAATGAGAATAACGAAATATGGGCTATGCTTGAGGAAAAAAACTCCGCACTAATCGAAAACAATGTCATATTTAAGTTTAGCTTCATAAAATTAGTAGAAAGCAATGTTACAAATCATAATTAACATAAAAATTGACAAAATTCTTCCGTATTTTTGATTGCCTTACTGTTAAAAATATATAATATTTATCGTCTATATTTTATTTAAAAGCAGAGCAACTTCGTTCTTTGTTTACCATTTAAGTTTTTGTTGTTGTATCTAACAATATATCTTCAATATTCAGTCATTTCAAAAGTATATTTTCATTTTAATGTTTATTTCCTTTGTTTCAACACAAATAAATTTCACTTGATATCTAAATAAAAATAGAAATTACTCTTCCATAGATCTTTATTTAATATATAGGGTGCTTCAAAATTCTCGAAACGAGAGAGTGCGCGCAATATTCCGTCCTGAGCAGTCGATCTTTATCCCTTAACTCCTGAAAGCACTCACGGCATCTGAAAAAACTCGCATGCTTTTAACAAAGGGAGAGACAACAGGTAAGCAGGGCTTTAAGTCGGAAATCTAGTCTTCCGAATATGACTCCACGGATTCCGTCTAACAAGTGACATGGTCGAATAAACGCAAAACTATTAATCACGGTGCTTTAGAAGATTTAGTAGAAAGTTTTTAAGGTTATTTGCCACAATGTGACCCCTAGGACACAGGAATCGACGCTAGTGGTGAGATTTACATAAATTTAGTAAAATGAATCTCATTGGTCTTAATCAGAAGTGCACAGGCCATAATTATTTTTTTCGTAACCATATAGACTGAAAAAAATAACGGGAGAGCTCTAGTTGATTTACGTAGAGAGATAGTGGTTAAACCTGAGCTTACAAACGCATCATAATTTTTGCAATACGTAAAACAAGGAGAATTTGGCCTTAGTCAGAAAGAAAGTTCACTGTAAGTAACGTGATCCAGAAGGAACGATTTTTGGATCTTCAAAATGTAAACATAAATAGCCCACTTGTATCAATGCAGTTTTTGATTGAGAAAAGCAAGAACGATAGCTAATCTGCAGGCATTTGCAACGCCATAAAACTCCAAATCTTCTGTTGAATAAAGATTACAGCCAGACTAAGATTCGCTCAGTGTCGAACCTAATGTCAAACTTCGTTCTTTATATAGTCAAAACCAGGGGTGTAATATATTACAAAAGCGAGAGTGGTGTGCACCTCACACAGCAAAAAAGGTTAATTGAGATTTTCACTGCTTCATCATGTAAAGGCCACTAGTTAGCTATTAATGAGAGACGGACGTCTTGTAAGTAGACGATATAATAATGGATAGAAGTACGAAAAATCGTATCAAGGCAAGCTGATATGAGGTTGCTTGAATAGAATTTAACATTTTTATCACTCTACTTAAAATCCTCTTTTATTAAAGTATATATATATTTTTTATTTCCCTTTAATTAAAAGACAATTATCTCAACCACATTATATTTAAAAATATCCCGATTATCATCATGTACATAAAAATCTGAATAGATTATACAAATATTTCACAATTATATTAGGACATCCTCGACTGATCCAAAAGCCAATTGCAGAGGAATTAACCTTCCAAATCAGGATTTGAGCCCCGAAGGCGGACCAGAGCGCTTGGCTCACAGACTCTCGCAGCTCCTGCAGCAGAACTGATGACAAATTTACTTCTCTGCATTCCTTTGGATGACACCGGCGAGGTCGAGAAGGGGATCTTGATGACTAAGCAACCCAGCATCTGCATACATGCCAGACCTGCGCCCTGAAGTGGTCCCTACAGTGTTGACTTCCTTGGCGCAATCCTTATTATCTTTCGAGACAGAAGGATACCAACAAAATAAATTTGAGGGACATGAAATATTTGACGTATTCTAGAATTCTTCCGAATATATGGACACTTAAATTAAAAAAAATCATCTATTTTATTAAAAAATATAGAGTATATAAGGACACCTTAAAATAATAATATATTTTATATTTTTTCAAGATAATATATTTATAGAATATAAATACAGTTGATAATATAAATATTGGCTAGTAGGATAATTATGTAATTAGGAACTTCTATAAAGTCTTAGATTCCAAAACGGTTTCCCCTCTACTGTCAGTCATTTCAAGCGAGCCGTGGCACCCCTGACCTGCCCAGCTGGGGAGGGGGGCTCTTGTAAGGGCCCGACTGTGAAAAAAATATTTTATTTTATTCAAAAAAATATAAAATTTTCGGATAAACATTTTCTGTAAGTATTCCGCAGCATTGGCACTGCTGAGAATAGTATTTTTCGTGCTTAGCACTAGTTGTAAATGTATGATATATTGTTATGGGGGCTCCAGAATCTTAATTGGGGGCGGGAAGCACTAGACATTGCAACGGCTCTGATCATTGCTTCGTCACCGGATTACATTTAATATTAAAAAAAAACCTCCTAAGAACAACAGGAATGTTTGTCAATTAAGCTAATCAACTAGTCTTTAGCACAAGTCTGGATTTTATGTATTTGGAGACGGAGAACCACCATATCCTTTTCAGGTTCCCGTTATGAAAGGTAACGAAACTCGAAAAGATCTAGTTCTGCAGAGGCACTTGCGATGTATCTTTCTCTCTAAACTAGTAATGACATTTTTATACACTCAATTCTAGGTCGATGTTCTCAACTTTCAATTTAGTTTATTTACTTGGCAGCGGAAAAAGACATGGAATGGCACAATCGAGTAGTAGCTATTCAAAATAAATTTCTGAAATAAAAATAAAACTTTATCCCCAATCAATTTGAGGGCAGTAGAAATTAACCATCCTAAGAATGAAGAAAAGGAGTGCTTTAATAGATAAGCTCCGAATTATTCAGTATCTCCCCTCCCAAAAAAAAACAACAACAAAGTTTCGTTAAATGATGTATAAATAGCGGAAGTATACAAGAGTGAACAATTGAGTGAACAATTATCGTTTGGTGAAACAGAAATAGATTTGAATTTGTTTTCACATTTTTGAGAGTTAGGTAGAAAATTTACAAAATAATATACACAAGTTAGCAAAATATTGGTAATAAACTTCAGTTTGAATGTTTAAAATTATTTAATTGGATATTGTGGCTGTTTTTGTTACAGTGCTACTCTGGAGCAGATGACTTTGCTCCTTCCAACTGCTTTGGAGATTAATGGAGAAAGCCATTTAACCTACAGCTGTGTTGTAGTTCTCCGCCAAAGTTATTACAATTAAGTGGGACAGCACATTCTGTTAAACTTTTCTAAAGGAATAAAGTAGACTTGAGGGAGGCTGTTTCATGCTTTGGCAGTTTTATAGCACTCATCTTTACTAATCCTTCAAGCAAAAGTTAGGAAGTTGGACTTTACTTGCAGCCTGACCTCACTCGGATTCGCCTCAAGTTTGATGGTCCCACACCAGGATTGTTTTCGCGTCGTTTGGTAAGGTCACTTGAAAATAAATGAACATTCTACAACTTAATTCACTTTTGCCCCCCCACAGGTGTCAGAGTTTAAAAAAACACAGCCTTGAATGCCGAGCTCTCTATTAGATAAAAAAAAACAATAGCTAAATTTATTTATGTTTTGATCAGCCTTATGAAATAATAAGCGATTTATTAATAAAAAGAAAAGGAATGCAAAGGACTAAAGGATTTGGGGTTAAGTTTACATTGTCATTTTTATTTCAGCCCGAAACAATAAGAGAAAATGATCCTCAGTTAGCCATTAACTACGATGAAGAGGGACTGGCCGTATTGAGTATCCAGATATTATCTAATTCCAAATGATAACATCACTATTTTCCTTTATATCTACGATATTTTGAATAACAATTGATTGTGTTCTATAAAAATATGATTAGTTGAAAGATTTTTACGGGAGATATTTCCAACCTTTTGTTAGGTTTAACTGTGAGAAGTAAATCACATTTAAGGTGATATGAGATACGTTTCATTATTAGTAACCTTTTAATGATACTCGTTCATTATATTCCTATGCAGAGAAATCCACTTAATACGTCCATACCTCACATTTCCTACAGGAAATATTGGCTATAATTAAATAGAGAGGTTCAATATTTTTTGAAATATGATGAAATTGGCCATTAGGTCACTAGGATAGCAAAATAAATCTGGCAATTTAGATTAATTGGCCAGCCAAAGAAATAATTACTAGTTTTGGTTCCTCAATACATTGCAACTAATGAAGATACATGATTTTGGTTATGAATACTTCAAGTTCTTTGCTTAAATTCATGAAATTTACTTCAAATCTATTATTAACTTACGATAAATAAAATATCCTGTAAAAAAATAGAAGTACCAATGTAATAAAATTTAAAACGCATAAATTTTGTTGGCAAGTTTGTATTTATGTATCATATATTGTTTTTATTACATCGAAGTTTAAATTTAAATTTAGTTTGATAAATTGGAAATAAAAATTACCGAAGTAATATTTTGAACTTTGTAAATAGTTTCCTAACAGTCTTAATATTGGCTGAAACTTCTTTTGTGTTTAATAATGATCTGTGTTTAATTTTTTTTTTTTAAATTTTTAAATATATTTAACACTAATGAGACAAACTGGTTAGCTCGAACCTGATGACTTCAGAAAAAGAAGATATTTAGTATTCAGCAAGTTAAAAGTTTGTCAATACCAATCCAGGGATAAACAAGGAAGAGCCTTTTAAAAGTATATAAATTAGGCAGAAGATGGATGTTAACATACAAAGGCAGGTACTCCAACGAATATTAGTTTATCTGCCTAATAGCGATTTGTTCCTAGTGACCTATCTTACCTTTGGTGATAATTTCTATATAGGATCGAATATTTTATTAAGCTTATTGCTCAAATATCGACTGAATGATTCTATAATTTTCGCTCGACTTGGGAGAGGAAGATGAATGGGCAATATCCTTGGTATTCGATAGATGCCGAGTGATAAACAGCTATGATTGATGAGAAATAATAAAGAGGAGGATTGATATAGATGAGTTAAAATGTATTTTAGGTAACACTTCAGTTTCGGGGCGCATGGTAGGTGGCGCTGTTTATAGGCTACAATTTTGGGCTACAATATATGTGAACAATTACGGCGTTATATTTTTTTGTATATGAGTATATACTAAGGGAGGCAGCCTCCCATAACCCCCCACAAATTGATTGAAACTCAAGATCATCGCGAGTTGTCCCCCCGCTGTGGTATCTCCCCCACGAGCAGTCCCTTTTAATTTTCTGTTCTTTTCCCCAACAGCTTGTGCTCTAGCACAACTAAAGCACGAAAACACCATAACGAAAAGAAAACAAATGTTAAGCGGGTTCTATTTATAGCTACGACGTTGCCAGTAAGAAGCTGTTATCGTTCATTGTGAAACAAAAAATACGAAAACAAAAAAACAAAACAATAAAAGACATCAAGAAACCTTACCTTACTTTGAAAAAACTTAAATTCTTTTTAAAGGAAATTTGTACGCAATAAAAATGGGAGTCTAAGTAGAAATAAACTAGGTTAAATATTTTAAGGAAACCGGTATTATAGAAGTAATTATCCATAGTTTCTTTAATTCTGATTGATCTTAATGACATATAAAGAAGTTTCTAAGTATGTTAAGAAATATGCATATGTATTGTTATGGGGCACAGTTATGATATCCATCTCTGGACTTTAATCATACACGCTACCTTAACAAGACATAATTTTTAAGAAATTATGGGAGGTTAATCCTTCTTGCCACCCAGCCTAAGTAATTGAATGTCACAAAGGAACAATATTTACAAAAGTAGAGGTGTCTTCTCAATGAGGGTGTAATAAAGCTGGTATACCTCATTTATTATGGTGTATTAAGGTTAAATCTTAACTGGAACACTTTGCATTTAATATGTAACATACAATTCTAAACCATGCCTACACATGATTATGATACTTCCTAGCACCTCACTTGCTTCTGATAGCCATCAAAAATTGACACTCTTAATTGGCTATTTTCAATCACTATTTACATCGCAGCCTTTTGATCGTAACTGTTTTCCATCTTATGAAATAAAGTTACATTCCTCTACTATAAACGCTGTATATAGAACTTTGGATCTGAAAATGTAGACGTAAAAGATATCTCTAATTAGAAACTTGTCTCTTTCCTTAATAAAGATGTTTCTTGAGATTGATATTGCGACTTTGCTGTTTTTTTAAGTTACCTTCTACTTTCCGAAATAAAATGCCTCTTTGCCTGCGAAATAAGAAAAATCCTTAAAATCATCACACCATTATGTTGTGTATTAATTATTTGTTTATACGAGGGGCGGTCAATAAGTTTTGCGAATCGTTAGGGCAAAACAGAGGAAGGGGAATGGCTGTATATGGGTGTGTTAGGCCACTTAAGACAAGTCAGGACCTGCAGCCGCATGCTCATGCCTCGTCTATTTAAGAAGCAGTACTGATCGCAGATCGTCAGTCAAAAAATTTTCAACAATGGAGAAGGTTAAGCACCGCGCAGTGGTCAAATTCTTTGACCATGGAAGGAAAGAATGCAAAAGAGATCCATGAACGCATGGTTGCAGTGTACACAGACACCGCTCCTTCCTATGCAACCATTGCTCGCGGAAATAGGGAGTTCCACCATAGTCGTGAGGCCCTTGAAGATGATCTCTGTCCAGTAGCACGTCAGACGTGACCAACGAAGACAATGTGGCCCGTGTGGAGAGGATGATCCTTAAAAATCGACGGGTGAAGGTCGAAGAAATCGAGCGATAACTTGGAATATCACATGGAAGTGTTATCAACATCATCCACAACAATTTGGCCATGACCAAGGTCTCTGCCCTTTGGGTACCTAGAAACCTCACGCCCCATGATTGACTTCAACGTCTTCAAAATTCACAAGGCCAGAGTTGCACAAGCTGCCCTGCGCGAGTGCATATCCGAGGAGCTTAACCATTCCCCCTACAATCCAGATCTGGCCCCTAGCGAGAATTTTTTATTCCGCCAGTTCAAGGCTGCACTGCGTGGACGCCGGTTTGGGGACGATGAAGATGTCCAGCTCGCCGTCCAGGAGTGGATTGAACAGCAGTCGGGAGATTTCTGGTTGTCGGGAATTCGAAGCCTCAGGGACAAGTGGCGCAAGTGCATTGAAGTCGAGGGTAGTTATATTAAAATATTATAAAACACTTTTCCTAATATCTCGTTTTCTTATATCTGAATTTCAAAACTCATTGATCTCCCGTCGTACTTCGAATCTATTTTTAAATTTCAGGTGAATCTCATCTCCTAAGCGCTTATTATAAATGTATTAATTAAAATTTATTGGGAATCTATGTTGCTTTCATTAATTTCACCAATTTATCATTACTAGAGAATGATATAGGAGGTGATCCGCTATATGGAGAATCTCAACACTTTATCTTGATTCAATTCATCATTTCATCTTCGGAAGGATTTCATTTATCTAAAGTTGTATATTTCCGAGAAGAAAAGGAATATTAATGGCGGTGTCTCAATCAATTTTAAATCACTTCGCTAGACGCAAGGTGATTTTTCTTTAAAGAATTTACACCTTTCTTTTAATAGCTATATATTTAATTTCACCTGTGGTTATTATTATGTTATGATTATGGAGTGGTTTTCTCTATGTGTACACTTCAATAAGTACGAACAGGAGTATATTTTCTAATTTATCCAAGTTCCTCCAAAATAAGAGCTGTCCTGAAGGGCAGCGGCCTCATAAAACAAGGAGACGGTGCTTAATCAGACTTTCATACGCATTTCATTTTTATGATTTTCTCAAATATGTCGGTATCGAGGGTGTTGTAAATCTATTAGAAATGTCTATTTCTTGATCATTGAGTGCCGACGTTTATTTGTCAATCCAAATCATTGTTTGTATGTGTTTAGATAAAGACGGTGACCACATCGAAACTTTTCTCCTGTGACCCCTATATAGTTTGGACCCTGGTATTGAAATGGATGCTCTTTTTCTCCGGCTTATAGGATCTTAAATACAGAACGGGGAAGTGAAGCAAGATGTCCTTGAAGATTTCATTAATATGCAGCTTCCTAATTAAAGCCATGATTTTTCGTCGGCAACATGGACCTTACATGCATATTTCCATGAAAATATTATTATTATTTATCATGATTTCCTCAGCCATATGTATTCTTTCCACTCTGAGGGATATTTTCATCTTCTTAGTCACCTTCATATGGATATAAAATGGGCTAAAGTTAATAAATTATAGGAATGTAAATTCACATTCTAAAAGTAGACAAATGCCCGTTATTCTTTCAGATCAATTTGTGATCAATTCCATAATTTCTTCGTATTCGCAAGGTCCCTTGCAATGGAGTCCTCTATGTGCAATCGTTATCATCAGTAGAATTCCGCCATCTTTTAATATCTATAATTTTCACTCCTAATTTCATATTTAACCTAATTTAATTAATAAAATTACAGTAATTCGAGGGAGAGTAGTAATATTTGTTATGCTAAGGGTACAATGGAATTTACATAAGAATTAAAATAATAATCGGCTTCAAGCCCGTGGTTAATGTGGTCCAATCCTCGTTAAGACGGGTGGTGCGGGAGTAATTTGCTTTGGCAACGAAAAAGGATCAGAACTACCCCTTTGCCAGTTCAGAGGTGTGACAATATGGAGAACCATTCATCAAGAGAAAGAGTTATATGTAGTGTGTGTGAAGAGATGTTGGAGGATTGAGACAGTGGTTTTGAGATTGGTTGCATGTTTAATGAAGTTTGTGATCTAGAGCTGCCTGTGCCTAAGTAATAAATGGTTAGCTCCCTACGTTCCCTTTTATTTATGCCTCAATAAATTGAATTCAGTTATCTAGACGTTAGAAGTCCAAGGACATTTTCAATGGAGCTAACTGAGCTACAGCTGACAAGGACACCTAAATCAAAGAAATATCAATATTCAGAACAAGACGTAGAAAGAAATAATACAAATAATTAATGAAAAAATATATTCATTGCTGAAATTTGGTTAAAATTCAATATTGAATATACTGAAGGAAACTTAACATGTTCTATATATACTTGTATGTATATACATAGGTCTCTATTCTCTATTGTTTGTCTTTTGATTTGAGGAGGTAAATTAACTACTGAATGAATGTTCTTTCTGCTCAAATTACAAAGAGAACAAGCGTTCAGAGCCAAACTGCTAAATCTGCCATAGTCGAACATTTCACTCCTGTGTAATTATGGATCAGTTACTAACTGGATTGGCTAGTGCTATATTTTCAGCTCTCCTATACACTAACGGTACCGTGGGAATATAATCTTCTCACGTTACGCAATCAAATACGTTACGCCCGGTGAATAACCATGAATTTGTTAACCTCAAAAGGCATCACTTATATATTTCAGTGACATTCTACATTTTGTCCCAACAAGCAACCTTACAAACTCGCTCTATACACGATTGTATATGCTAAAAACACAATATTAAATCCAAATCATTTGGTTAAAATTTAATCGAATGTAGAAACGTCCTTGCATAGGGTAGTGAACTCTGGATTCAAACTTACTTTCCTACAGCTATGTAATCCGATGTTCAGTTTTCTGGAAGTTTGTTTGATATCAAGTTCAACCGTTAAAATTTGGTTTAAGAAACAAGTAAAGAATTAATCCATGACTTATTTGTTTCGTGTTTTGTTAACCAAACGTATATATTTTATTCGTGAGACATTGAGAAAAGATCCTTTGGGACTTTCAGCCTGACACTTTATCCAATACAATTAATTATCAATTTTTAATACATAAAACCTATTAAAAATCCGTCCCGTTCTTTTTATTCCTATGCAGGAGATGACCGAAGCTAGACGCGACGGATAGGAATGATGCTAAAGTCAGAGTCTTGGAGGGTTGGATGTGCTAAAGTATTAGAATATCTATTGTGAACTAATCGACG